>JAQHUG010000029.1:4784061-4850916 GCA_028555095.1 Dicrostonyx torquatus
CACAGAGAAACCCTGTCTCAAAAAACCAAAAAAAAAAAAAACCAAAAAAAAAAAACATGTTGTGTTTAGCTGTCTCTGCTGTGAGTCTTACTCATTTGTTGAGCTATGGCTACCAAACACTGCAGCTTGTAATAATCCTTAAAAGGTTGTTTGCTTCTGTTTGTTGGTGGTTGGAAGTGTCTAATTTCTTTCATGTGTCCTCCTTTGGTGAAGCATAATTATGTGGTATGACATAAAGCAAAAATGATGAAAAATAGTATTTACTTCTGATAAACACAGAGGGAAACCGAACGGAGTCCAAGAACGAAAACAAAGCTTAAGAGAAGACATTAGAGGGTTGGGGGTGGGGGTAGCGGCCAGCCAGGAGAGGAGAAAGCCAGATACTGCTAACTTCAGCCAGTTGGTAAGCAGAAAGTTTCGTAGTATGAACTGTGGGTGACAAATATGTGGATGTCACACGAACCCTCCGAGCACATTTACTGCTGTTCAGTACATCTCTTCATGTCTTATGCAGTAACATGAAATTCACATGTTTGTTCAGAATATTGGATATTAACGTCCAGTGAAGCTTAAAGCTAAGGTGCTCAAAGGTCCCTGGAAGAAAAAAGGAAAAGGATCAAAAGAAAGTGGGGAGCAAGTAAGGTTCTTGTGTGTTTATATGTGTACATACATATTTTTATGCATGTGTGTATATGTGCTTGTGTGTACTCATATAGATGTGGACTTGTTTGTGTGTACCTGTGAATAGAGGCCAAAGGTCAATGTCAGTGCTCTCAATTATTCTGCACCTTACAGTTTGAGACAGTGGTCCCGTGAATGTGGAGCTTGCCAATTCGGCTAAACTGGCTGGCCTTGCTAAAGGTGATGTCGGGATGCTTCTGTCTCTACCTCTCCGGCACTGGGACTATATATACATACTGTCATGCCAGGGTTTACATGCCTTCTGTGAGATCAACTCAGGTTCTCAGACTTGCATGGCAAACATCTTACCTCCTTCCTAGCTCCCAGACAGCCCTGTTGCTCTGACTTCGACTTTCATGGGTGAAGATGCACTTCTTTTGTCTTTAATGCTCTCTCTGGAGATCATGAAACAATAGCAGAAACTGGATGACTCATGGAGACGCTTTGCTAACTGGAGGAGAAAACAAGGTTTGTGGAGAATGCTAGAAATCCATGCTTGCATATTTGTTTACCAAACAAACAAATGGAAAACATTAATAAAATTCCCGGTGGTTTGGCAGGACAAAAAAAATGGTTAAGATGCATTTCTGGCTCATGGAAGTAAGGTTTGGACTTTGGCAAGGTTGTGAGTCATAATGAGCTATGATGGAAGTACCATACTCTTTGGCAGAATGCACAATTTGGTAAGGATGTTTTGTCTTAAAAGAAAACTTGGGTGTTGGGGTTAGAAACAGAAAATTGCATTGACCCCAGTATCTGAGGTTCTCCTGTGTCACGACAATGACTGAGACTGGAAAGATGCAAGGGAGAAGGACTGTTCTATGCCAAGTAGCAAAGCCACCCCTGTTTCAACTTTGCTGAATGCAGGGTTACAGATGCCAATGGATACTTTCTTAGTTGTGTGACTTCCCATCTTCTCAACACACACACACACACACACACACACAGACACATACACACACAAGGTGTGAATATAAACAATAAGTTCTAGAAAACCCCTTCAACAAATTGGTTGTGATAGTCTCTACTAAAGAGAACATACACATGTAAGTACAACGTTTTTATTAAGGTAAGCTTTGGAAATTACTCAAATTTTGATTGCAATTGCCAATATGTGAAAGTTTACAAATAGCTCACAAAAACATTTCAGTAAACTAACTAAAACAAGCTACTTAAATATTTTTTTCCTTGCGAATAAGTAACCATGGTATGTATAGTTACCATGCATGGTGATAAATATATTCTTGCAGGATTTCTAGGTTATTTTACATCTAACTGTTTTAAATCCAGAACAAGTTACCTTGATGCTGACCTAAAGCGTACAGAGGTAAATCCACAAAGATAGCATCTTGACTCCCATTTATCCCGTGAGCAGCTGCAGCTGCTGAGAACTGCGGAAGCCACTGCTCTTCAGAAGGCTTCTGAGAACAGGTGACATGTTTCCAAAGTACCTCAGTGGTTGGTACACATCATGCTATTCTGAGTTACCGGAATCCTGCCACTTCCTATGTCATGTAAAGTTTAGAGGCAGTACATGTGGGCTGGCTGAGGATGGGGTTCAGGGAAGATCATCCCAGGATGCGAGCAAGAAGGTGGTGCTGGCTGAGGAATTCCAGGACGGGGGTTTCTTTACTACTTCCTCTTTTCTTCTTCTTAATCTAAAAACTCAAAAGTTAAAACTTAAGACTTCCTTAGACTATTGTCTCCCAAGGTGTCACAGTCCTGTTTTGTTAGGTGAAGGCTTTTCACAATGGTATCAATTTGCTGTCTTCTCCCTGTGAAATGGGAAGTGTCACAGGTGGGCTTTACGTAAGTGACAGACAGGCGCTTGAACGTTTACCAAATGCCACAAAAAAGCAGTGCGATTCTACGTGTAAAATTAAGACCCCTCAGCAAGCAAAACCCCATAGAATGTGTTCAGAGGCCTGGGTTACAAAACGGAAATGAGAACTAAATGAACTCACCCTAAACCAGGACAACAGCGAGAGGAGCACCCTGCAGGAAAAATATCAAATACAGACCAGCAGATGGAGTTTCCCAGAGTAAGGACCTAGCAGGCAAAAGGAAAAAAATGACATAAATAAAAACTAACTTTCTTGCATGTTTAAAAGTAAAAGTGATAAGAATCTGTTATAAATTTTGTAACTTTACCAAACTTGTGGGATTATCATGGGATTGTTAATGGTTTGCTTTATTTGCGAAAGATAAAACACACACACACATTTCCAGAGGAAAAAGAACAAGATTTCGTTGAGAAAATTTGTGTAAAGAGCTGGGATGAAATAGTGGACTGTGAAAATTTCTGAATGGCATGCCTTGCCTGTTGAGCACATTAAGGGAATGCGCATGTCCCTTGGCTTTGTGGACTGGTCACGCGGTAGACTGGTGTCTGTTCCTACCTCTCCTCCGGGCACATCTGTTTGTTCTGACAACTTTTTTCTCGGGGAGGGGGGGCATGCTTGCCACTCTCAGTAGCGCCCACAGCAGCACACTGAGGAAAATAGTTTTCTATGACGGATCAACAATTGCCTTTATTATCCTTATGTGTTGAAAATTATGTCAGATTATAATTTTGGTGACAATGCAAAATTGAAAATGAATGTAGAAAATAATGTGTAAGTTTTGCTGACATGAAGTCACCGGGTGTTGCCAAATGGAGCACAAATGGCCCTCGAACAGGGGCCCTGTGCCAGCAGTGGCTGATCAAAGACCTCCTAGGTGGCAGCTACACCAAGTCCCCCTGGTGATGTCAAGGACAGGGCATCTGAATCCTGCCCTGTAATTTCTTGGCGATATTTATGCCAGAACACAAATCTTTCGATATGGATATACACATACACATGTTCACATATATATTTTACAGAATTTAAATAATTCATCCAAATAAATTATTTAAATGACTTAAAAATTCCTTTGTCAAACAGATTAATGGAACCTTGTTATTCAAAAGATAAATCCTTTTATATGAAGTGGCGAAGATTTCAAGGGCTAATAAAGGTTTTATGAGAGATAAACTTTTAATGAATTACTATTTTGCATGCACTTATTTTCTATACACACAAATATATACATAGATGCTTATATTGATATTTATATTAACATTTTCTGACTGATCACATTTCTTATAACAAAGTGCTCTTCTAGCTCTGGGGCGTAGGAACTGATTGCCGCAATTCGCCAAGTGAACTGTTACATAGAGCTCTGAATGTTATTTGTATAAGAGATAACATAGGCTGGAATTCTTTTCTCTGCTTGTAGTTTATAAGACTCCAGCAATCATTACTCAGGAATAGTTTTATCCACGCCATTGCTCAGGTTTCAGGTTTATCGGGCCTACAAGATTTTTCTTCTGCACGGTCTAAATCAGAATGATATTTTGCTCTAGACCCATGAACTAGTATTTGTACAATATGCCCCCAAAACCCTGAGAACAATTTTAAGGATTTTTCTGAAGTTCAGTGTACATTCTGCAGCTCAACTTTGGCATAGTTTCAATCTGAGAGTTCACCGAAATTCAGCTGGTTTATTTTACAATTAAAAATAAGGAAATCATAGTAACAAAAATATATAATATATGGCAGTCTTGTTTATTATAGAAACATCCATAAAGAAAGAAACATGTTCTAACTCTTTCTCATTACCCCAACGGGAATTGCATCTTGAATCACACAAAGCACAACTGCTTTCTAATTTTGTTTAAAGGGTTCTAGTACTTACGAAAATCAGATCAGGTTATTATAAATCTAGTGCAAATTAGAGTCACCAGTCTTCCATCAGCCTTATGTGAGGGTTCTATGTATATCATAAATTTAATGGTATATTAAGACACGCATCTGTTTCAGTTTTGTAGATGTTAATAATCTCACTATAGAGTATCTAAACATTTCTTTCATTAACTGGAAAATTCAACTAAAGATAAACTTGCTTCGGTTGTAAGGGACAATATTTTATAAATGATTTTTGAAAACCTATAAATTTTTTCAAGTAAAGATAGTTTTCTAAATATTTAATTCAGTATCTATTTTTGACATCACATAATTTCTTTCTGTACATAAGCACAAGCTATCCTTGAGATCTCTAATCTGTACCTTCATAAAATAACTTGGTATTCATATGTGTGTATATGTGTGTATAGCAAAAAACTTTAAAATCATTTTACAACAGGGCATTAGAGAGAAAGTATGCATTAGATAATGGCATGGAAATGTCAAAATTCATTATTCCAGGTATTTCTCCAATTCTTTATTTGACTACATAAAGATTTGTTTACTGTATGACTACAGAGAAACAAACCAAAGCATTCCAAGAAGTCTCCTTGGGATTCATACTATTTAAGAACGAGTCTCAATCGCAAAATTCCTTGTCCATTTCCATTTTATAGTTGGTGTTTGTATCAGCCTCTCTCTGATTTTGTTTTTAAAAAGCTGTTTTTTTTTCCTCACTATATCTATCCCCTTTATCCGAGGCTTGCAACTACAACGGTAACCCAGCGTCATAATGAATCATTGTGCTTCAATTACTATCAGATAACAAACAGGGAATTAGTTCTTCTTGCAGTGCATTTCATATAGTCTGAACAATTTAAAATACACGAATTCATTTGCACCATTAATTCAAATATTAAAGACATAGTAGTACTTTAATTGGTGCCATAATTATATCTCCATAGTGAAGGTGGGGAGAATCTTGGCACACTAATAATCTGTTTTAGTTTTTTTTTTTGTGATCTATGATTTCAGTAGGAAGGACAATTGAATTAGAGAGTAGATAATTCAGAGAAACACACAAAAGCATCCAAAGAATAGTTATCCAGGCAACAGTGCCGCAGTGTCTCTTTAATGCACTGTGGCCGCATGGGTTATATTAGTGATTTATTTTTAACCTAAAGCAAAAAATATTTTGTGACTTTTAAAAATCAAAATACTTAAAAATATTCACACACACACACACAAATCCCATCATCATCACACCATTTCAGAACTCCTTTGAGCTACAAATGATTTTAATATGATTCCAAATTTGAATATTCGTCTTAAAGAATAATTAGTTCCATTTTAGCATATTTTTATGTATCGCAAGAGCATGTGCTGATGATTGTGTGGTCTTGGGCCAAGGGGATGCGCTGCAAAGATTTACGGCAAGGTGAAAACTCAATGGAATGATTTAAATCATTGTGGAAAGGGGACATTTGAATATCTTGTCAAGAAAGTATATGATATTACCAAGAATCTCTGCAGTCTTTTACTTGCAAATCACCATGCTGTTTCTCACATATTCAAATTTGTTTTTTACGGAAATAGATAATACAAATAAGTATCTTCAAAAATAAAATGGTGGTGGCGCCGTAGTTCAGCTGGGAGAGTGTCTGCCTAGTGGAACCTAAGAAGCCTTGGGTTCCTTTCCCCGCACTGCAGAAACTGGGCATGAAGTTATTTCCTGTACATAGGAACTGGAGGTAGAAGGATCAGAAGTTTGAAGCTATCCTCAGCTACATATTCAGTGAGAGGCTGACCTGCGCTCTATGAGATCCTGTCTCAAAAAAAAAAAGAGTTAAAAAATAACAGTTACATTAATAAAGAAATACAACAAAAAATGTCAGTAAAAGTTGCAATTAAGGATGCAATTAGAGGATCCAGCAGAGGCAAAGTAAAGAGCCCCGTGTTTTACAATTTTAAACCATGAAGTAGTATAAAAGATGAAGTGCATCTTATTTATTTATTTGAATATTAAGACTGTACATGACAACTGTTTCATGCTGTACAGCTATGAGAACTTGTTTTAATCTGAAAACATCAGAAAATGATAGGATGATACTTCTGACTTTCTAGAACTCACAGGGGTCATCTGTGAGTTTGCATTCTGCCTCTTCGAGCCTTTAGCAATTTCAGTCATCCTGCAGTGGACCGCGATAAGAATAGACAGAATCATATTCCCCGAGCCATGGAAAATCCCACTGTGAGGAGTCTCTGAGGCTGCTGTTCAGCATGGAGCTGCCCACACCGTTAACATCTCTTCGCTTTTGTTCTGCACTCAAGTGATGTGTGTATCATGATTTACCAGGGATCACACACGCAAAGACTTATATCTTGGTTTAATTTCAACAATTTTTAAAGAAACTTAAAGAAATTTCATCTTTGTGGTTGACAGTGGTGAGGTTTCCGTGTATTAAAAAGAATGGGAGAACGTTCCATTTCTAAACACATACATTAACAAGGAAAAAGTGCTTACGGATACGTATCACGAACGAAATAATGACGGGAAGTTGGGACAGAGTCTGGAGAAGCAGCGCACTTCTCTGTCTTTGTTTGACAGAAGCATTGATAGAGGAAGATCTATAAGACCCAATTAGAGAAAATCCTCATGGTGCAGAGATTAGCAAGAGTTATGGGAACAATCTATGGAAAAGAAAGACTTTGACTTATGAGAGACTCAGTGGAACAATGATTATAAGGGATATCATTTTTAATTTGCTTGCTTTCAAGTGTCATAATTGTAATGGTATAAAATTTTTATAATCCTTTAGAGATAGTTATGCATATTTAAACATTTGAGTGTATAGAAAAACTCATACGGCCACTTATATGGGTGGATAGTTTTTAAAAGTATTAATTATAAAATGATGACCTTAAAATGCATATGATTATATATTCTGAATAATATCATTAAGTCTAGTACACCATAATCATATTTATATTATGCTTTTCACTTTTCTAAATTTTGAGGCTGTGCTGCTTCCTTTTAGGTAAGGTTTGGCCTTCTTGGACAGAATTTACTGAGCCTAAGAGTTGAGAGAATAATTAAAAACTTATTGCCTTGCCAAATGTTTTCATATGTTTCTGGTCTCATGGAAAATGAGTTTTGATTTCATTTTAGCTCCATGCATGGCAAAGCAAGAAAGAAAAAGAAAAGAAAAAGAAAGAAAAAAAGGAGAAAAGAAACAAAGAAAGAAAGGGAGGAAGGAAGGAAGAAAGAAAAGAAAAACAGAGCCGGCACAATTTCCAATCAGTTCTAGTTAGACATGTGACTCATACTGCACTGGACTGCTCTAGAACATTCTGCCAGGGGAATTTCTAGAGGAGGAGCCATTTCCCCACCAAGCATCAAATTGTAGTGGTCAAGAAAAGACTACCAAGTTCAATTTAGGCTATAATCTTTGTTTCTAGTTTTGAAATAGAAAGTGGAGTAGTTTTATACGCCTTTTGTTCGTTTGCTTTTTGTTCTGTTTTTGAGAAGAGATGGCTACGTAAGTCAACTATGTAGCTCTGGCTGTCCTGGAACTCATTCTGTAGACCAGGGTGGCCTCGAACTCACAAAGGTCTACCTGTCTCTGCCTCCCAAGAGCTGTGATTAAAGACGTGCACCACGATGCCCAGTTTATTCCAGCGTCCCAGCCTTCCCTCTGAGATAGTTCTCTTCACTGCTTTGCTTCAGCCATGATGTCACAAACACAGTCAAGTCCTAGCGTCTCCTCTCCATTGCAGCTCCGTGTAGTCTTTTTTAGACTTGGCTTATTTATACTCAAGTTTGCCCCAGCAGGGCAATGAAGAAGCTACCAGCCAGATTTACTGTTTTATACCAATCCCATCACTCTGCCACTATGTCCCTTTTCATGTTTCTCCATTGACTTGATACCTAAACTGTCACTATTCAGACTGTATTGTGACAAATACCTGATCGTTTTCCTTGTAAACAAAGATACAAGGATGGCATACAAGTTTGAAAATTAATGTGATTTCAGTCTCAGAAATACATAAGCCTATCGCACAAAATAATTTCTAGTTTCTAGAAGTTGTTTAAATTAAAAACATGCGTTTTTGCAGTTGGGAAAACATGTATGGTAAAAAATGTTTGAAGCCCACCAATCTCTCTAACCACATAAGCTAATGAGTTCCTTCTGTTTTCTTTGAATGAAATCACCATGAGTGGTTAGATGTTGATTTAACATAAAACAAATGGAAATGGGTGTTTCTTCTGCCCTTTGTAGAATTTATTTAAAAAAAAACAACCAATTAGCAAGTATGATGAAGAAGTCAATGATTTTGCCATTACTGAAATAATAACACCAACTGAGTGGTTGTGTCCAGTCCACTGGCTGTTAGGAACAGCACATTCCAGTCCCCCTGACGGTGTTCACATCTGTACACACTACTTAGCAACTCTGTTCACTTTTTTTTCCTCCTTCGGCTACCATCACACCTGTATTGCTGTAGGTTGTGTTTTGAATTGTCGTGAAATGTCACGCAAGCTATGTTTTCTGAATGTGGACAGGCTCTGTGGAGGGTATCACATAACTGTTCCTTCTCAGTGTCAGGCCTGTGGCTAACAGCTCAATCTTGAACATTTAAATTGAATTCATTGGGCTGCCAAGTCTTTCTTGTAAAGCCATACAGAAAATGGAACTATTAGGATACGTAAGTAATACAGAATTAAAGAGTTCTTAATATTTAAGGTATCTTGGAAAAGGAACATCACTACAAGTGTGTGTGTTGTGCGTCTGTGTGTGTTTTGGCATAGCAAGTACACATTCTTAGAGTGAAGATTTTCTGAACCTTTGAGCTGTAGAGAATACACATCCTATTGAATCAAAATTGGAAGTTCTTATGGGTCATTTCATGTTCCCTAGAGTTTTAACTCATTTTTGGCAAGCTTTCCTCGTTTTAGGTGTGTGTGTGTGTGTGTGTGTGTGTGTGTGTGTGATGTTGTCTCCTTAGAAACATTGTGGAGAGTGACTCATTTTATGTCCTGAGCATCAAAGAGTATCAGACGTATAAAATGTAGACAGTGGTTTCTTTCAGAGATTCTTTCTGAGAGAATTAAATAAATGAGCCAACATATGGCCAGCTTAATTCAGGCAAAAATGTCTATTGATTACTTGCTAAGCTCACTAAATAAAAACTTCAGGCTAAGTTTTGCTTCCCCAAAGAAAATAGGATTAGACGGGTCTGTGCACTCACTGGGGCTTCCTGTGAGTCAGGCCAGATGAATGCAAACCTTGAAAGCTGAACAAAAGAAAGAGCTAAATTTTTCTGGCAAATGCAAATTCCTAGTAGTTTGACATACTGTGCATTACGCTCACAAATAAGCCATTTTTTAAAAAGGAGAATGTGATATAAATGATCTTTGATGTCTGAGAATCATTGGTCTGCTTCCTTTGCACCTTCTTTAAGTAGGTGGACTTAACTTTTCTAGGAGAACCTGCTCCTTGCACTGCTTTTGACTGATGGGAAAATGTAAGCACGCTCATGTTTTGCCTGAGCTCTGTATAGCTGTGTATTTTGCAGACTGCTTTAACTCTGCATGGAGGATAGTTGAACTGATTGACCTGAGAAATTCCAAGAGAAGAGTGTCCATACCGTAAAACACAAGCACTCTAGGCTGCTCATTTTTATCAGCGCCCTACCCTCAGTAGAAGAAAAGGTGTCATCTCTTTTGAATCTGACAATGATAACGTGATTTGGATACATGCACATTCAACTTCAGATTTTCTGCAGTCAAGAATGCAATTGACCAGTATTTGAATGACTTTAGTGCTGCAAATATTTGGCTCTGTGACAAAATGCAAATGCTAATTGATATTCAGAATATTCGAGTCTTCAGAGCAATCTCCTGTTGACATTTTAATAACATTGTTTGGAATGATTTCCGAAGTGTGGTGACTGCAACATACCCGCAGTAACAAAAAGTACATATTGTTTCTGAAAGCAGACAGCTCAAGTTTCACCCTGTTTCCTAGAGGTTTCAAATCCGGGAGAATCAGCTTTTCAGAGGCAAATGGCTGAATTCATTAACTCACTCAATAGTTTATGAATACAATGGAAAACTTACTGCTTTCTGCTTAGACATCTTGTAATTAAAAAAAAAACCCCAGATTTGATTACTTACCCAGTTTTTAAACGTTTATTTTTATTTATTTTTCTCCTAGCATGGTATTATTGTGGCTTTGGTCCTTTCAGCTTGTTTCTGTCGTTTGCTAACGCTGTCAGCAGAGAGGGACAAGGAAGCGTTCTGAGAGGACGAGAGCTTCTGTGGTTTCAATGTTAAGGAAACGGGGAGACAGACCTAAGAGACTATGACTGCTCTAGCAAGCAAAGCCTTTGCAGTCTCCTTTCCTTCCGTTGCATATCCTGGTGAGTTTAATCAAAAACAAACAGAACGCTCTTGTGAAATACGGTCAATAAAGTCAAAGTTTAGCTAGCTCTACGTAACTACAAAGAAAATGCATCGCAATTAAAATAAAATGCAACTTTCGTTAACGAGCGCGCCGGAAATCTCAGGTATCAAAGACGCATTAGCCCCGGAGCGTCCCCTGCGCGCCGCAGCCGGACGGAGGCAGCCGAGGCGAACAGACCTCCTTTCTCCTGCCAGCAGTCACACAAAAGGAGGGCTGCGGAAACTAAAAGTTTCGGGGCCTCCGGCTCGGGGCGCGCGGAGCAGAGAAAACCTGGAGAAGGGGTGGGTAAAAGACTCTTCCAGAGCGTCCGGGCACAGTACTGGCTAGGAGGGAGCTCCTGGGTCTGGAGGAAAGAGGGAAATAGGAAGGGGGGGGATCCCGAGCTGCAGGCCCCAGTGGCCCCAGTGACTGGCCCCGGGTAGCCTGAATGCCAAGCTCTCCCGGACCCCCTGCACGGGGATCCCCAAATAAAAGCGATGTTAGAAAAGTGCGTGTGTGTGCGCGCGGGTTTCAGAGCATACTGTGGGCTCTCCGAGAGTAGGGTTGGGGGTGGGGTGCAGAGGGTGAAGGCTAGATACCGAACCCCGGGACCTGGCTGGGGGTGGGGGCAACGCCAGCCGATAGCCACGGGGGAGGAGAGGGGAGGGGCGGGAGCCTGCGCGGGCGCCTCTGGGGCGCGTTCCGCGGCCGTGCGCGCGCGTCCCCCGTCGCCACCACCACCACCAGCGCCTCCCGGAAAGCCCTGCGGCCGCCCCACCGGGCCGAGCCTCGGCCGGCCAGTCTTGGGGCGGCTGCTCGGCCGTCGCCACCGCCACCCGAAAGGCTAGATCGCCTGTAAGTGTCCCCTTCGCTCCTCCTCCTCCTGCCCTGCGCTCGGGCGCCCCGCTGCCGCAGCTGCTCCAATGGAGTGGAAAATGGCCATTGGGCGCAATGAGTTCTAGATTATCTGCTCCGCGTTTTGTACTCAGCTGCCTGTCTTAGGAGTTTGCACAAGCCCCTTAGCCGGCAAACGCGGGAGGGAGAGACGGATGCTGCGCAGCGGTCCGGGCTCATATGTTTATATGATTAGTAGTCCTGGGGTGGGGGTGCTGGGGGTGGGGACTGAGGAGGAGGAAGAGGAGAAGGAGGAGAAGGAGGAGGAGGAGGAGGCAGGAGGTGACTCCAGTTCAGCCCTGGCTGAGTCCGTGTCAGGACTTCGGGCTCCCCGCCTCTCGCTCCCTGCTTTCCTAGCTCTGCTCCAGCTCTCACTCTCTCGGCGCTCACACACACTCACACACGCACACACACATTCACAGGCACACGCACGCAGAGGTGCCCGAGCGCCATCGGGAGCTTACCGGAGGATTCTTGGCGATTGTTGAGGGGACCAGCCTCCCTCCGCGGCTGTGCAGCGGCGCGGCTCTTCCCTGCTCCTCCCGTCGCTTTCCTTGAACCCGAGTTCTTGATCTCCTGCGGCCGCAGAGCACCCCCCACCCCAACCCCCTGGCCAGGGGCCCCGACGTGTGAGGAAGGGCCGGCGGCAGAGTCGTGCCCCAGGCCGCAGGGGCGGCGCGTGCTCCGGATGCAGGTCCTGCCGGCTCTGTCCGTGCGCTCCGGGCTTCTCCGGACAGACTGAGGGACTTGGCCTCGCTCCCCGGCGCCCGTCCCTCCCGTGCCCCCCCGCCGCTGCCAGGAGACTCCCGAGTCGGCGCACCTCCGCCAGCCTCGCTCTCTCATCCCCGCAGCTTTTGGTTTTGAATTTCGATTTTTTTTTTTTGGCTCCGAAGGGAGCGTGCGGCGGTAGGCGCGCGCGTGTGCGGGCAAAGCCCCCCTGTGTCGCGGAGCGGCGTGTGGGAAACTGCGGGAAGATGTTGACTTAAGCCCCCGGCAGCCGCCCGGGCCGCTGGGCTGCTTGGCTGGACTCGGCGGCTGACGGCGGTGGAGACTCGAGCCGGAGGACAAGCCGAGGAGCCGCGCGGCGCCGTGTCCGGCCCGCCAGCCGCGGCCGCCGCCTCCCCGCGCGCGCTCGGCCAGCAGGAGGACCCCTTGCCTGTCGCCGCGTCCCCTCTCCGGCGCCCGTGTCCCTGCACGGTTCCCCGTACCAGATTGACCCTCCTCCTGGGCGCATACCGAGGTAAGCGCCAACAATGTGTCTCTGTGCCCGACTTCGGAGACCTGTTTGCTGGGCGCCTTCTGGTGGGGCTGTCGCCTCCGGAGGTGGCCGTGTCGCGGGGGTCAGACCCGCGCTGGCCACTCGTGCGCAGCCCTTCCCGCCGACATCGATCCGCAGAACTCTGTGCGGTGCAGCCCGCTCGCCGGGCCGCGAGCGGCTATTGTCACGCTCTCGGGAATCAGGCTGCCTGCTGGGGATCTAGAAGGCGGGGGTGCGGGTTTGCGAGGCAGCTCCAACCTAATCGTGCATTTTGGGGGTGGCATTTCTTAAAAAGCTTGGGGACCAGAAGGTGCCCTTGGTTCTTTACGCAACGGGGCTGTGGAGGAGGGGGGACGACTGTGAAGTGCGTTTTCTCCCGGGCTGTCCCGCCCCAGGTTTTGGGCCTCAGGCTCGGCGGGGACTAGTCCGTGGGTTGGCCCTGGGAGCGAGTCCCTGGGAAGGGGACGGTGGGGGAGGGCTTGGATGAGTTGTTGCGGGCTGTCGTTTCTTGTCGTTGGTCAGGTGGTGCGGAGAGGCGAGGATGAGAGAAAAGCACAGCCAGATGTGGCCTCGCTGGTTTTGAGGCTGGCAGCGATTAGGGGCGCCTGCTGCCGGGGCCGGGGGAACTCGGCGACGGGGAGGGAGGGTGGCGGGGCTCGGGGACTCGGCGGGCCGGGGCCAGGGCAGAGAAGCTCCCGGACCGGCAGTGAGAGGGCAGCAGCGGGCCGCGTTGGGCCTGCAGGAGGAGTTAAGGGGCGTGGGCTCCCGGGCTGCCTTTGGGGTGGGGAGCCTACTGGCTCGTGTGCAGCCCCCGGTTGGAAGCAGCAGGGAGAAGGAGTCATGGGAGGAGCGCGAGGGGAGGGAGACCCTCGGGGTCGCGGGCGTGGGCTTCTGGATCCGAGACCTTCCGCCACACCACAGGGACAAGGGCGACCCACAGCGAGAAGGCGTCTCTGAGTGTGCAGGACTCCTGCAGATGGGACCAGCAAAGTTTTTTTTTTTTCTCTCATCGCTGAACTGCAGGGTTTGGATTAGAAGAAATCGCTGGAGGCTTTAGCGAGTGCGGGGCTGTCTCTGAGCAGAGGCCGAGGCACGTGCGTCTTCCTGGGTGTTTGTAGCTCTTGGTCCAGCCTGTCCTCTAAAAGCAGCGTCCTGCGCTGCCCATCCTAGCCCTTCCCTGGCGTGTGGGGACTCCTCCCCCTCCCTCCTTTCCTCTCTTCCCCCCTCTCCGGGCCCCTCCATTCCGTTCCTCCAGATACAAACTGTGTTGTCTCATATTCAGACGGAGGAAGTGTTTCCCTCCTGCTTCATGAAAGGTGTCAGGCTGCTCAGCAGCTTCTCCAGGCAGCCTGGGCGCGCCTGAGCCTCAGCGGCAACCAGATGGTTGCCCTTACAAAGGCCAGGTTTCTGAGGAGCGCCCCCGCCTCCCCGCCGCTGCTTTTTCTTCAACATTTTCCCGGCCCCGAGCTCCCCAGTGCGTTCCCCCTTTCCAGAGGCGTCGTTTCCCCAGTAGTTGGTTCATTCATTTCTTCCTCTGCAGCCTAAGTCTTGAGCCTGCTTCCGAGTTGACGCTGCCTACCTCTAGTTCCAACCTTGAAGAAAGGCACGCCCGTTTGGTCAATGATTGCCTAGTGGGAGTTTGCTTGCTAAGTCAGGATCTGTGGTGGGGTGAACCTTAAGAAACAGGCCCCAGAGAAGCACTAATTCATCTACAGAAACACAGAAGTTTTTTTTTTGGGTGACCGTGACAGCATCCAGGTAGGATAGAACTGTCTCGAGCCTAGCCAAAGGTAATTGTAATTGTAGTGTGCTTCGATGCTTACTAGCTATCCTTAGAGACGCCTAAGAAAATCTGCTTAAGTTCAGGTGTGTTTTCGAACTTTCTCTCCCGCCCCCCTTCCCCCCCCGCCCCGGCAACCCCGCACCGTCCAGCAAACTGGTGCGTGATGGAATCCCAAGAAACGCACGCGCTGCTGTTGAGTTCCTTTTGTGGCCGCGCTCTGAGAGAGGTGCCATTTCACACGCTGCACAAATTGTTTGAATTAATGCAAGTGTGAATTCTTACCGTTTGAAGGGGACGATTAGCATATCAAAGGTTTCTTAGCTTCGGCTCAATTGAGAAAACTGCCGCCTGTCTTCCTTTTGCGTCCGAGCCGAGGCCCAAAGGGCAATGGGAATTGTAAAGGGTGCAGGCTGGAAGGAGCGTCCGAGCCCTGCTGCCGAACTTTCCCGGTTCTGTAATCATGTGAGCTAAGAAACATTGTCTCTCGCTCTGGAGCGCTTGCAGATGGCAAGACAATTATTTTCTTTTGATGAATGGCTTGACCTTTTGTTTTTAGGATAGTCTCTGTTGGCGTTTCTTTTGGGGTGCCCTTAGTGAAACATTCTGAGAAAGCCTTACTTACTTGTCTAACCTGAAGCTTTTCTAAGACACGCGTTGCTCTGTTATTACAATTAGAAAAGAAGGGCTTCGAATTAGTCTACACAACAGTAACTATGTTGTGATAAGACACTCATTACTACACATTGGAAACTTTTTTATATACTTGCTAAATTAATAGGAATAAAAGGAAGTGGACTTTGTTGAAAATTAAAAGCCCATGTGAGCTTTATTAGCACGACTTCTTGACAAAAGTATCAGCTTGGAAAAGGTTTCCAAGTGACAGAGACTCACATTTTATGACTTTTATTTAAATAGATGTGATTTTGTTAGATACCGTTTTTGTTTTTAGCTTTAAATTTTTGTCAAACACTAGACACTCTTTTATTTAGATTGAAGTTTTTTTTTTAAATATCCAGTTTGCTTGGTTCAGTTTTTCCCCATCTATAGAGCACTATGTTGTCTGAATTTCTTTTAGCAACCCAGAACTTGAGCGAAGAAAGAAATAAGAAACTCACCTATAGGTCATTTGTGGAGGGCAGAGCGGTCAAGAGAGAACTCTTTTTCTTCTGAGAAAAATTACTTGTATTTATTTCACTTCAGTTTTTCAAAATTGATTTTTAAAGATAAACAGAATGGTTGAAAATTGTAAGCTCCCTTCTTCCTTCCTTCTTTCCTTTCTTTCTCTCTCTTTCTTTCCTCCCTCTTTTGTTTTCTTTTTGGTTTACCTGTGATGTTTGCTTTTGACCACGAATTGACATTCTTTCCTTGGAGGAAAGATATTTACTCAGGGTTCGGACTCCTAGCTTCTATTTTAATAGTGGAAATGAATTTTAATATAGCCATCTGAGGGGGAGAAAACCCCACCATTAATTGCCTAAATATTTTAGCCTTTTGTTTAGTGGGATGGTAATTGTTTTTAGATCAAGACGAGCTTTTTAGTGCCTTTCAAATGGAGACCATCACTGTGCAATCATTTTATGATGGCCGCTTATCTGCTTTGTTCACTAGCCAAGGGAGTACTGTAGCATTGGGGTGGGGGTGTAATTGATTGTAACTGTGACTGCTGTGCTCCAGTTGTGGTTAACGCCTTTGCTTTGAGTGCTAAGTGTTATTGAGAAGACACACCATCTATTAGTCATCATCCAGAATTGCCTTGAAAAATACCGTTCTTATTTTATAGGATCCTGAGTTTAACAAATCTCTAAAGGTGTGAAAGGCAGTGAAACTAAGATTTCTTAGAATTTAGTTGACAAAATTGGGCTTCTTAGAGAAAAATGAATGTGCAGCTGAAGCCCTTCAGCTGCCATTTGCAATCACTAGGCTGGTATGGGCTGGCAACAGAGAACGGGTTTGGAAATGCAGATAGCCCTGGGAGCAGGTAGTTAGGGAATTCAGAAGATTGAATCATGTGGGCTAGAACAAACCAATTACTTCAAGTTTTGACAAGAGGATCTCCAATAAATAACTTCTGTTTTCCAGGCTTTTCGCTCTGTTTTATTAGTGGAGTAACATCAAAGCCACCAACATAACTCCCGAATGTCACGAAAAGGAATATAAATACAGAGATCTCACGCGCCGTCCTGCCAGTCCTCATTTCAGATGAGCACTCTGGTGTTCTTACTGCTGCGGTTTCCCCAATCAGCTGAAACCCCGGGCTTCTCGGTGTTTCTCAAAACATGCAGAGAATGCAGAGCTTTCAAACCAAGTTTACTCAGGGTCAGGGCTTTGCTTGTTCAGTGCTGGGGCTCTGTGTGCTTTCCTAAAAATTTTAGGGTGTGTTTTAGTGTCCTTAAGTCATATGGTGTATGAGAAAAACGGACAAGGATGGGAAGGTCAGAGTAACAGGCGATCTGCAAACCCAAGTCATAAAATGTTACTGCTCTGTTTTCTATAAAAATATTTATTTGACCTAATGTTTGTGAAAAATTATTTAAACGATAGTTTGTTAATGGTTGTAGTATGCACTAGAGACAGCACTAGAGATTTATTGCAGTATGTGGGCTTAACACACTTGTACCCACCTATGAACGCTCCATTTTCGTTTTAACACAAACCTTTTCCCACTTGCCTAAGTGTTGACAACTAGAACTCAGGTTAGGCAGGTTTTGCTGAAGAATCGGATACAGTTTTGAGACCGGAGGATTGAGCATCCTGGGAAAGTGCTATTCTTAGAACTTTCCCTGCAAGAGGCTTAGACTTTGGCATCTTGATTCCTTGTGTCTGCCTTGGGGTCTCCAAGGGCAAGGGGCTCATTTGACACCTGCCTGCTTTTCAGCAGAGCAGATCCTTGTAAAACAAAACCACAGTCATTTTCAGGGCAATCCGTGCCAGAAATCGGGTACATATGATGGAGGAAGGTATGTACAAGCATGCCTATTTAAATGGAAGGTTTTTGATAAACTACTAAAAATAGCAACTTTTGTAACTGGGTGTAAAAAGGAGTTGGATCCTTCCAGATATCTTGGTCAGTTCGGCTCTTGCGCTTACAGGCTCACATTGCCTCGATCCATAACTGTTTTGGAACTATTTTGAACAAAGATTAAAACATTTCTACTTGAAAGCCAGAGGGAAATCATAGGTTGGTTAGCTGCTCTGTTACATAACACTGGCTCTTGAGGTCTACCCAAATACTCACCTCTGCAAATAATTCTTGATTAAAGGTTGAAGACGTACTTAATCATTAGATTACTATAATTAGAGCGATCTTATCAGAAAAATAGATGGACTACTTTCTAAAACCTCCAGTTGAGTGAGCTGTTCTCCAAGATTGGGTAAAGAGGTGACCTTTTCTTTTCTTTCTCCCTTTCTAAAAATGCTGTCAGAAACAGCATAAGGAAATGATTTCTTTAGTATTCAGGTAGATGGTTAATTATTGAAATTAGATGCAGTGAATCATAACATTTAGTATACTGACCTGGTGTGGTCACAAACAAAGTCATGAGCACCCATCAGACTTCAGGTAGGCACTTGAGTCTGTGTGTAGGTTCCCTTAGCGTGTGTTATAAACTAGAAAAATTCCTAGCAATTTTGATGTAAGTCATTATTTTTAGGCAAGTCATGGGCCATAAGAAGAGGAAGGTCCAATCAACTAAAAATACCTTTTAAAAAATCAATATTTTGAGGTCCATGGTCTGATAGACTAAATGCAAGTAATAGTTTGGATTCTTCTAAAATAAATTTCAATTCAGTAAGTTTTAGAAAGTTTATTATTCTTTCCAGCCATTGCCCCCCCCCCCATAGCAAACTTCTTATGTTTGACAGGCAAATATTGTCTGGGAAGAAGACGTTTAAGGAACCAAGCTCCTACTTTCAAATAAAGTGCAATGATGACAGACACTGTGGAAATGTCTGGAAAGCACAAAGCAAATCCAGATACAATTTGTTTAATTACAACAAAAATACGGCTCTATGAAAGTCTACTGTTTGTTTTCATAGAGGATTTTATGCATTGCATGGTGGTCAGTAAAATCCCATCACACTTGTATAAATTTGTTCAATTACCAGAACAGCTAAAAGAAAAAAAAAATCAATTTAGATTGAAAAGCAACAGAAATTAGATTACCTTGGTTAGTAGAAACTTGCCAGCATTGTCGAAATTGCTTAATAATATCAAAAGTCATCATGCTTTGCAGTGTGAGGGCGTTGGCTCCTCTTCTAATATGTGTGTTTGCCTACTGGGTGATTTAGTGTTAGTATTATTATTAATTATTATTATGCATCCTTTTTCTCTTTTCATTTTTTTTTCATGGCAGTTGTTAGGTAACACACAGGAAAATGTACTCTTGAGGGTGGTGGTGTTATTTGCTACAGAGGTTGCTTTTCTAGACTCTTTGATCAATTGACAGTTCGAGTCAGTGTCATGAAATGCCGCCCATGATTTGAGGAATCTGAAGAAGCATCCACAGGACCACATTTTCGGATTTCTTTTTTTATCCCCAACACTAGACTTATACAGAATCCTCAATCTTAAATTCTTAGTGCAGTACAGTGGTGCAGACTTCCTGGCTGCAGATAGCCAGGCACCTGTATTGTGACCACCTTGATTCTTTCTGGCTCTCAGCTTTGCGAGAATAGTCACCAGTGCTGCTCAGAAGCCACCCGGCTGTTTTTAGGTCATGAAGTCAACTTCCTGGAATTTCTAGGGAAACCAGTTGAAAGGAGGGGGACAAATGCCACTTTAAATAGAGATGTTTAAATCAGATTTCTGCCTGAGGGTAAAATTTAGGTCTGTCTTAGCCCGGATGTAATGTCTCCCTCTGCAGAGCAAAGCCTTAATCGGTGCAGGACAGGAAGCATGAGTGGAGAACGGGCCCCAGTCTGCCCTGCCATTGGTGTTTTCCTCTCCCAACCTGCAACCATCTTATAAACATTACAGATGGACACGATATTGCCCCTCGGTTTCTGAATTCTGCTGCTGCAATTCATTTCCTTGCACTGGGTGTGTGATCAGGGAGGCGAAAACCCCAAACCCCTAGATGCCTTTTTAAAGAGGTGGATGTAGTACTTTATAAAATTAGGAATTTAGGGTTGAAAAATAGGTGCAAGAAATACCCTAAAATACGTGACCAAGTCTTAATTTTATTTTAGAATACGTTAAATCACCTTGATTTTTTTTTTAAATTGGACGTAGAAAAAAGAACATAAACGTGAACTATTCATTATTGGCTGTGAAGGATGGCAGAAGTTAGTGAGACACACCATGAAATCAAACCAATGTTATTTTGTCAGAACAAAAGCATAGAGAGCGTCTGTCTTTTTCTGATATGCACAATGGGATTTTTTAGCGAACTAGTGGTAAAAAGATGCACCGGCGTAGTCCTAATAAAAAACGCAGGGTTTAGCTACCAGGGCAAACTCTTTAGCCCCATGGACACATGAGCAAGCAATTTACATCCTGAGCATCTTGATGCACTGGCATTTCTGCTATGTCCAGACAGTTTTATGTGAGAAATGAACGAAAGTTTAAAATGCAAACCAGGTATGATTATGGCATCACTTTTTAAAATGATTTGGCGGGTTCCGCTCTGGTCTACTGTCCAAGGTGTTCTCAACCCTCGGCCCGTGCACTGTCCACCGTTCTCGTCCTCTCCCTGGTCCTGATACCTCGGTCTATGCCTCGAACCCATTACTACTCAGGGATTGGATGGCTAAACAATCTAACCCAGTTACTGTCAAAATGGCCGTTGGCTGGTGGGCAGCCGAGGTGATGCTGGTCCAGAGGGAAGCTTTCTTTTGTAGACCATGGTTACACATTTATTTATAGAGAGTGCAAAGGACAGTTTTGTTGTCTTTTAAAAATAAGCCCTGATTTTAATTATTTTCAAAAACAGAAGTGCTATGATACTGCTTTTCCATCAAATGGGAGAACCATTGCAAATGTTGATAAATTCAATGCTTGGTGTTTATTTTCTGTAGACTACCATTACGTAATCAGTTCTCAGCTTCCACTCACATAGGAAAGAGGTGTTAAAAATGATTTTTCTGTCTTCGCTTAAAAGCAACATTTATTTCTCTCCTTTTTATTTCTCCACTCCACACATACCTTCCACAGGGAAATTTTACTCTCCTGCATTAAAAGCCTCTGTCTTTTAGTGTTTGGTGCTGTGGTTATTGATTAGAAATTACATTTCTTACACATCCTTTTCTCCACTAATTTCCGCCCCCTTCCCCCAACTACTAGGAAAGGAGCCTAGGCCTTGCACTTACTGCTAAGCTAGGTTCTCCCTCTGTGTTCCATCCCCAGCTCCTTCCTTGTATTCCTAATATTTGGATTCACAAAGCTGTTTTAGTTGCTAGACTCCCCGGCTGCCTTGTAGCTCTCAGGAGCAGCCTTTGGTAATGTTGCGTATTTATGCTCGTGTATATTCTAGTAGGCGTTCGTGTTGTCACGTGTTGCTGAAGGCTTGCTGTGACCTGACACAGGGTGCAGTGGAGATAAGATAGGCTGAACACACTCCGTGTCTCGTTGGCCATGTTTAAAAAGATGGATACAATACAAAACTGCTTCATCTAGTTTCAGATGTGTCAACGAATAGAACTTGGAGACCAGACTCACGATGCCCTAGGCATCTCTGTCATGGGAAGATAATGCATTGCTAGTTATGCCTTCTCTGTTTACTTCAATAGACAAAGAGTACTGTTAGTACCCTTTGCTTTCCCTGTTGTGAGGGCTGTGGTACCCACAAGGTACACAAAAGGCAGTTTTCATATTGTTACTGGTTTTAAAATACGCGGACATCCTACATTTTAAAATTCCTTTGCCTAATTTTCTTTGTTTTCTTGGGGTTAAAAAAAATCTAGTGACATAGAATTTTTGTTTCAGTAATTAGCATGAAAATTAATCCACGTTTAAATTTTTGCTAGTTTTCCAGGGCTGAGGTTGAAATCCGGAGGCCTGTGCACGCCAGACAAGGGATCTGTCTCAGAACCAATCCTATATCCTGTCATTTTCACTTGTTCACTAACGATTTTGTTTTTAGGCATCACTTTTGTGGGATATGGTGGGACAAGAATGTAATCCCAGCTCAGGAGGCTGAGGCAGAAGAATTGCTGTGAGCTGGAGATCAGTCTGGGTCACATAGGGGAGCCACTGTATCAGAAAATCAAACCAAGCCAAAAGAAACAAAAGTGAAAAAGAAAACAGTTTTTTTATAAGCTTCTCAATTAATGTAAGGCAAATCGAATTCGAATTGGCTTGCATGTGTTCATTATTTATGTATTAGAAAAGGGTGGTGGGGGTGTCGGAAAGGAGAACTCACAGAATTGGCAGCCTCAGTCATTCTCTTTTTGGGTTAATACCTTGTCCCCCAGACTTTGAGACTGCTTTTCCCCCCTTTCCTGTTGTGTGCACCCTTAATTTATATAAACCTGGGGGACGGGCAAAAATGGGTCTTGGGTAAAGATGAATTAAAAGAAATTCTGGAACGAACGTTACAAAAGAAGTAATGGCATTTACAGTGTAGATAATGGTTTTCTAAATCTTCATTTTTATGCTAAAGGAATAAAATTTTGTTAAAAAGAAAACACTCCTCATTTTTGGAGTTCCCTGGAGAATGATTAGGAAGGCGGTGTATTCATCTCACACAGTTGTTGTTGATCTGAAGGTGTCTCCTTTGGCTGTTTGCTTTGTGTTCAGAAGGTGAATGGAATCAGTGGGTTGGGCACTTGGCTTTAGGCTGGTTAAGTTTATACTTACAAGGTTTTTTAATTTTTTGTTTTGTTCCCCCCCACCATGTGACTAGCCCTCGGGTGACTGCTAAGTTTGGGCATGCTGCCAGGCCAGGCAAGCTTCTTAACCAGAGTGGAGCATATGATAATTATTTGTCAATCACAGATTTTCAGGAAATAGCATTTTACTCAAAGGAGAGAACAGTGTTTAGCTACTGCAGATACTTTTGCTAACTCTTGTTATTACCTGCAGAGGGAGCTTGTATATGAGAAAAAACAATCAGGGCACATGGCATTGATAATCTACCCTTTGAAAAGTATGATAAAGACTTCTAATTTACTTTTGTATGTGAGTAAATGCTGGTTAGAAAGTGAGTCATTTTGAGGTTAGTCCAATTCCAGTGAAATTTAGTAAGTCAGTGCTTATCATGTCCTGTATTCATAGAATGCAAGTGTGCTCCCAATTAGTAAAAATATTAGAAAATCATAAAGATAAACACATCAGGTTGATTCGTTTTGAGGTTTTATTTTATTTTGCCTGAACCTCTGGGAGAGAACAGATTTGAAAAGTCTCTAGACCCATGCCCATTAAAGAAGAGATGGCTAGGCTTTAGGAACTTTCCCAGGTTATATACAATATTATTAAATGACCCGTTAAACACAGAGTAGCAAATTGTATCCCTCTCCACGGGCACTTAGTCAATAGGCTAAACGGGAGGAGTGTGTTTTTGTTTCAAAAACAATGAATGATCACTTCAGTTTAAAGACTGGTCAGAGTGAGCAAATGGGTTCAGAGACAAGACAAGGGGACTGTCAGGGATGAGGAGGGACTTTTTGAGACCTTGGAAAAACACCAGTGCAAGCTGGACAGGCAGTGCTTGATTGAAAACTGTGTTCTTTGCATAAACTGTACCAATGGAATTTCCAAGATATTCAAAACTGTTTCAATTCTGGGTGTGGGCATTTTGCCAGTGAGGACAGTAAGTACTCAGGTGTGCTCATTTGGGTCTCACTGCCTGCGAACATTTGCTTTTCGGTAGTAAATTTAACAGTATCGAATTCTGTTGAAAATGCCAGCGTCTTTTTTTGATGAAGTCATATTTGAGAATTTGCTTGTTGGAGGGATATGAGAAGGGTTACCCATTTATGTATTCTTGAAGAGAGACGTAATAGTCTCTCTCCCTCTGCCAAATTGGCGTGACAAACATACTTATTTTGTGTTTTCAAGGGCTTTGATTCTTAATGAAATTCACTGTATTGAATGTATTATTCCATTAGCTAATCTTTACCTAATGTGCGGAGTCAGATCATTACTGTTACACAGAGTAACCCTGCAGGTGAGAAAAAATGGTTTTAATAGAGAGATTCTTGGCACTGACATGGGCTTTTGTGTAAATGTTACACTGTGTGTTATCTCAACAAGTCTGTGCTACAGCTTCGCAGAGCATTTTCATAACAGGGTAAGACTGTTAGCAACAGCAATTATTCTTCAACAGGATTACGGCGCTGTGCGTCACACAGGCATCCGCATATTCCTCTTCAATAGCGTTATTGATAGGCATTCCTTCCTGCCAAGTGTGTGTCATTGTCTTAAACAATGCTATGCAGGGACATTTCTTATCCCAGTGGGTAGGCGCTGGGAAGTGGAGCCTGATGGTACAGTTCATTACTGTCTCCCAGCTAATGCCTCAGCCTCCTTCTCAGCGAGGTAAGGGTTACTGCAGGATTTATTCCAGGAAGACTGGGAGGCGAGACGCAGGGGCTGTCACAAAGTGCATAACTTCTGTGATGTTATTGGAAAGGCACAGCTAGGGTAAGTGCTACTTGTATTGTCTTAAATTTAAAAGTAGAACATTTATTTCGGTGATCCTCCCCCCTCCCCAGGTTAGTGAAATCTGAGTCCGTGGCAAAATGTTTTCAAATGTTCTTGTAAAATTACTGCTGGTTCTTTACAATATTGGGAATGGTTTGGGAAGGCATCCATAGCTGCTTTTTCTCTTAGAAACGGCCCTGACGGTCTCTGTAAGCTGTCAGATAATTTTATCGTATATTCTTAAAGACTATAAATTTATAATATAGTATCTCATGTTCATTTGTAATGTATGATTTTAAAGTGAATATGTATGCATTGGTCCCCACATTCATTTGAGCAGACTGATTATTTTTCTAAAGCAAGATATATTATGAATAGACTATATTTAGGAATAATACTCACAAATAAGTAATGAGTATACTGTCAAAATAACTTTCTTAATAAAAGAGTTATAAAACGGAAGATACTCATTTAAAAAAGTATATTTTTGATCTTCCTTAAATCATGAATCAAATGTTATGTCAAGTACTTCGAATAGAGGCATCAACTCTAAATAGTAATCACAGGCTTGTTTGTGGGTGTTTTGGAACCAGGAACGAAGAGTTATGAATCTTGATGTTTTCATAACTGGATGAGAAAAAATATTTAAAATTTATTTAAAATGTTCTAATATCCCTAGGCTTTAAACATTAATATTTTTATTTTAAAGATAAAGTAGTAAAACTGTCGCTTATTTTCTAATTGTTTCAAATGATTCCTTTGTTTTTCTTTCTCAGAGATTTCCTCAAGTTTAAGTCTAACAGAGGTTTAAAGAATACTGCTTATTATGTGTACTTTGATAGATTTTTCTGGCATTCAGATGATACTGCCCATTCAAACATTAACAAAATAGCAAATGATTAAGGTCATAGAATATAAAATTTCTACAGTCTTTTTTGAGAATAAAATTAAAAATTTCACTCCCTCCCCCATTCATTGAGATATTTTAGTTTTGCCTTATATCAAATCAAATACATCTAAGAAAATATCAAAAACTCAAGATACACAAACTGATGCTACATGTCTGTCTCTAATGTATGTGCGGTTAGAATACTTTAATGTAAATACGATTGGTGAGCCCACTGTTATTTCCATGTTTAAGAAAGAGAGTAACACTCAGTAAAATTCTTTAATCACTGAATTTTATGTTATGGTTTCAAAGAGCTTATTTGTACGTATTGCTCCTTAAGTTAGGGTTGATTTTTGGGAGGCATTTTTATTTTGACAAAATATAAATCAAAACAGAGGGTTCCTTTATTTACGCCAGGTCCCTCAGTAAGAGATTAGCATAGATTCAAAGAAAATCCTTATGCAGTCATTTTAGGACCTGTGTGGGCTTCCTGACAAAGCTGTTACGATCTCTTAGTAATAACGAACCCGTGTGAAGCATTGATACCTGTCCCGTTGAAGTTATTTGAGTTGCAATTTTGAATTATTTGAAGACAATCTTTCTTTTACATCTGAGGCTTGGGATAACAGCTGCAACACATTAAGATATTAGCAATAGATCCTAAAGCCACTTTTCTCTGATTATAACCTCCATAAAAATTTAGCCTTGATTAATGTTTATAAAGTATTATGATGACATAGAATTCATATAAATGAGGTGGTAACATTGTTAACGAACACAATGGCCAAGTATATTGTTTGTGCTTTGTTTGTTTTTATAGAAGAGCTTTCTCCTGTGCCCATTTGGTGGCTTAGAGATTGATAAACTCTGTATGCATTGCAGACAAATTGTTTATTATTATTCTTGTAAAGCTATGATTCATATTTTATCATATTGCAGATATTTATGACAAATTATTTAGATTTAGTTTACATAAAAGTTTATTCTTGGAACTTGTAATAGAAACCATTAAATGAGAATAGATTTAATTTGTTTCAGTTGCCATTATATTTGAAACGTTTCCAAGAATAAGGCTTACGTATCCTATTACTTCTATTTTTTTTTAATATACTCTGTGTGTGTGTGTGTGTGTGTGTGTGTGTGAGAGAGAGTGTTTGTTGGGGGTGGGGACTTATATATGCCTTGGCACACATGTAGAGAGATCCATAAGATTGAATTCTTCTCTTACACAACCAGAACTCTGGAAATGAAATTCGGGTTACCCGGCATGACAGCAGGTGGCCTGGCCCTCGTCCTGCTCACAGAACTCACTTTTAAATACTGCAATTTTCAAGATACTTGGGATTGATTTTTAATACTTTGAATTATTCTTGAAAGCCTAGAGAATAAGAATTCGATCTGTTTAAAACAATAGTCAATTAAGTAGTTTGTATTATATCTATCGTTTACATATTTGGAGGATTTGAGGAATGATAAGGCTGAGGCTGGAGAACTGTCATGACGTTGAGGGCAGCCTGGGCTACAGAGTGGGAACCCTGCCAAAGCAAGCAAACAGAAAGCAGTACTGAAAATGGGCCAGGGCAGCATGGTCTCTTTTTCACTGCTGTGTGTTAATTCTATGACAGAAGAAAGGAAGTTTCAGGAATATCGTTGTCATATCACCATGACATTAGTGTTGAATTAAAAATAAGTTGGAAACACAGTTTTGATGTGTTACTGTAATTTATTAAACCAGTGAATAAGTTCTAATTTCTGCGCACTTGTGAAACTGGTCCGGTACTATCCGAACATTCTACCACTTTTTTAAGCGTTTTGTATATTACTGTAATACTTTGAAGATGTCCTCATATAGGGGAGTTGTTACCAAAATTGCTCTTTAATAAATGGATATTCTTCACATCCCACTGAATTGGAATTGCTGATGTTCTTTTCTTCCTCAAAAAAAAAAAAACTTTTTTTGGGGTTGGAGAAATGACGTAGAGGTGAAGGGTAGGTAGTTTCTGCTCTTGCAGAGGACCTGGGTTTGGTTTCTGCCCGTTCTTAACACCATCACTGGGCAATCAATCATAACAGCCTGTAACTCCAGTTACAGGGGACCCCAGGCCTCTGGCCTCCGTGGCCACCTGCACACACATGGTGCACAAGAAACCACTAGCCTCTCTCACATACATAAATAAAGATAATAAATAAATTTAATTCTTTAGGGAAAATATTATTCCATTCACTCAAACAATTTCTTCCACCACCCACCTCATCCCTCGGGCACCAAGAGTGAAATGTGCTTTTAGTGACTGCTAGCAGGGCAAAACAGTATCGTGGAGATGAAACACACAGTGGTCTCCTGTGACTTCAGATGCATTCAAGCCCTCCCTGGCTAGGAGAGAAAAGCTTGACACCTCACCCATCCCTCTCCGTGGTCGGCATCATTATGAAAAGTTCCCTTGGATGCTAACTATGCTGATTACTCATTGTAAAGTATGGATGGCCTTTGTCAGTATGCAAAATAGTAGAAGCTTCCACTGGGGCTCCTCAGAGGACATCCGGTGCTGTGTGGGAACTGACGCTTTCAATTTCTTTAAGTCATGGAGTGGTTTTAAAGGGACTGGGGAACTAGATTATGGGAGAGGGTTGGCATGGGGAAGATGCACCTCAGTTTATTTGTTTTGGTTATTCCCCTCCTCCCCAATTTATGTTAAATCAAATATTTAAATGCTTCTGGCTGGGACCTTGGCTGCTCATCTTAATCTTTGGATACAAGCAGACTTGACTATCTGTTACTTCTAATCTATAAATTAATGTTATTTGTGAGATCCAAGTCTCAGTTTTTTTTCTCTCATGTCTCACTTTTTGTTAGATTCTACGACCTTGGTGAAATTATGTAGTAACTGCATTTTGTTGTCCTTAATTTTTATTTATGAATACAAATTATTCCTATTAGTAAGAAGAAAATTGCAAAGATTTATAAAGCGTATGGGTTTCTGAGCACAGAGCTTTGGACCTGTAATGGATCAATAATGAAAGATCCAGAGAGTCAAACTGCTGGAAAATGCGGGGAAGAGTCCGACAAAGCAGGATACAGTTTGAGCTAATAGTCACCATTTTCATTGTCACTCTTTGGTAAGGTGACTGGGAGAAAACCCAGACCTCTCCAAGTCTTTAGGTCCATCCATCTCTGAACGTTCATTCTTTGTCTGGGAAATTGGTGCTTTTAATGTCTAGTACTCATGATAACCTTAATATTTTTCATCATCTCAACACACAGTTGTATTTTAAAAGGAAAGGGGGCTAGGGGTGAAGATCAGGTGTGCTTGCCCTGCTTCAAGCCCTGGGTCCAGTTCCTGCCACAAAACCCAATGTAGAATGTATATTTAAAAACCCAAATTCAAGATTTTATACTCACCTGTTGCAGGACAGGAGAGACAGCTTTAAAGGGGGCGGGGAGGGGGGCTCCAGTCATCTTTGCACTTAGCATCAGCTACAAAAGTAGAATTTATATTTAAAAACCCAAATTCAAGATTTTGTACTCACCTGTTGCAGGACAGGAGAGACAGCTTTAAAGGGGGCGGGGAGGGGGACTCCAGTCATCTTTGCTCTTAGCAACAGCTACAAATTCAGTAGAGCTTAGAAGTTCACCCTATCCGAACTTGAAGTTTGGATGATGGCTGAGCACCACAGATGGTAAATATAACCATCCTAGAGCAGGGCGACTTCGGTTTAACATGCACAGATTTAAACAGACTCAACAACAAGAGCAAACGCCATTCACAGTTCTAATAAAACCCGGAACCTACCTCTCCTTTGCAAAATCTAGAACAGACAGATGCCCAACCAATTTGCTTATTTTCCTAAATGGTGAATTTTTCCACGTTCGAAATTGTTTTGCATATAAAACTCTTAATTTTGCCAATACCTCAGTTGAGTGTTCACATAAACAGATATAATAGGGTTCGAGGATGGTCGCAATACCGTGCAGACACAATAGAGTTCTATGATGGTCATAATAGTGTATTTGAATGAATAAATCCTAAATCTTGGCAGCCCTGTCAGCCACGCTCTGTCTCACACAGTTTAGCATCCTCAGGCTGCAAGGTATCACCAACCCCAGAATGACTGAGCTATTGCCATGTTTTCATGGCTTGTCTCTCCCAGTTTCAAGAAATTGTATTAATGTGTCCACAACTAGGAAATTTCGATGTTGTAAGACGTATTTTCAGAGGCTCTCCTTCCCCCTGCCCCCCGACAGGGTTTCCTTGTGCTGTCCTATCCTGGAACTCGCTCTGTAGACCAGGCTGACCTCGATCTCACATAGATGCTCCTGTCTCTGCCTCCCTAGTGCTGGGATTAAAGGCCTGCGCCACCACTGCTTGCTTAGAGGCTTCTTAAAATACAATGTATACTTAATGTATCTTTGGAAAGATCTCATTCCTGCATGGGTATAATTTGTAAAAGCAAGTTGCACTCTTCTAGCTCAGAGCAACTGTCTTCCGAGGTGTTCCTGTGTGAGTGGCAGGCAAGGCCTGGGGTTTGCTTTAATAATCCACAGTATTTGCAGTGCCTTGGGTTTCACCTTCAGGATGTTATTTTTGGTTCCCTGTAATACCACAGAGGTTATTGTGGCTGCACATGTGGCTTCAAAAATTTGACAGAATTTCTGGTACCAAGTTGGCCCAAATTACCAGACCAAAAATATGCATTTGCTTGTACCAGTCTTTGAGTCTGTCTTTTAAATTATTGGGTTTGAACCTTTCCAAGAACCAGCCCCCCGCTAAGCACATTTTATCTACTTTAATACTAATTTGCAGCTTCAGTTCTGTTTGTTTTAGATGCGTGGACGTTTATGAAGGCCCTTCCTGAAACAAAGGCACTGTCATGTGAGGTGTGCAAAAGGAACTGGAGCTTTGCACACTGGGCACGTGACCAAATGCGAGGAGTACGTGCAAAACGGAAAGGGGCTTAAACGTCAGGTCTGTGCAAGAGGACTGCAGGATACAGGCTGTTTTTGAGGAGGACGATTTGGGGCCTCGGAGGTATACAGAAAGTGGAAGGAGGAACTGTTAGTTTGGGATGTGTGTGTGTTAAGAGTTTGCTCTGTTAAGATGGTGCAGAGCATAACTGTTTATATTTTCAGTTGAGAGAGTATTACATTGAATTGCTAGTTTCCAGACGTTGTGTAGCCATGAAATAGAGTGGCGGAATATTGGGAGGGATGGAAACCTACTTAGAAGCCCTGGTGAGAGGCAGCGATGACAGACAGATGTTGTAATGGTTGAGTGTAATCCAGTGAGTAAGGGAGGAGTGAGGAGGAATCCAAGTCTAGGACCAAGGTTTTAGCCACACCCCCTTCCCAAGGGAGAGGACCTTTCCTGTTTCTTACTTAGGTGAGCATAACTGAGTGCTCAGGGCCGCAGTCTACTTGAAGCTCCCATGCCCTGGTGCTTACTGTGATGCTTGAGGCTGGAATACAGGACTTTGTGCATGCTAGGCAAGTGCTCTACTCTTGAGCTATCTCTCCAAGCGCAGTCTGTGCGTTTTTAATGTGATATTGGTGCAAAAATAGATTTTTCCCCCATCCTTTATACCTATCCCTACAAGTGTTTTTGGGATGAACTACTTTGTGGGTAAGTAGTGTGTTTTCAATTGCTTGTATACAATGAGTCATTGTGTAGTTTTCAGGCTACAAGGCTTAGAGTTTCCATTAATTAATTAATTTATGAGAGTCTCGATAGCCAGCTATTATGTTCTATTTCAAATGCAATATGTACTTTTTCCTGGATAGATACATTGAGATAATTGACGTTGTTCTGGTCTTCCTGCTGTTTAGAACAGCCCTGTAAACAACCACATCGGTGAACAACCAGCTCAGCAGTTAGTATTTGTAGGTGTCCGTAGTTACCAGTCTGCCCTCTTACAGGTAGTTTAGAAATCTCTCTGCCCCTGAAATGTTTTTTTTATTCATTACAGCTTGTCTTTACTGAGTTAATGTTTCTCATTCATTATTGTAAATCCCTAATATATATTTATTGACTCAAATGCAATTAATTAAATATAAAAATTTAAAAAATAGAAAGTGTCCCTACTAACTTTTGTTTTCTCTCAGGGCGAAAAAATAATTAGAATTTCAAAGCTTGTGTGGTCGTTTATGCCTGTATTCTCAGCACCTCGGTAGGAAGAGGCAGGAGGATTCCCATGAGTTTCAGGACAGCCTGGATGGTATTGTACAACTTGGCTCAAAAACGGCAGAAATAGAGAAGCCAACCCCAGTCCTAGATATCAGTGGTGATAGGCTTGATTGGTGGTCCATTCTAGTATGTTCATTAAACAATTCAGCCATCAGTGATGGGTGGGCTCACAGTGGCCTCTCACGCTCTCCTCTCGGTAGGAGATGCTTGGGATCTACAGCAGGCTTCACCCTTGCTAGGCTAGAGCTGTACCACGGAGCCATACTGCAGCCGTGGAGTTTCGTTTCTAAAGGAGGGCAGGAACCTTTGTCACATCCTCTGTTTCTCCGACTCCTTCAGCGTACTTGGAGTGAGTACTTTGAGTCTCGTGGTAATAATCGAGTGCACAGCTTAACCAGCTTGGGATTCTAACGGATAGAGCGGTGGTAACTAGAACAGGCATGCCATCTTGGGTGTTTGGGACTCATCTCAAAGCTGTCTTGCTTCTAGTGGAGGAGGGGGATTGGTGATGCAGTCTGTTAAGGCGGAGTTTCCAATTCAGATTGCCCTCAGTGAGTGCTCCCCATTGCTGTCACTCCTGCAGATGTAAGCTGGTGAATGGTGGTTCCAGTACTCAGGTGGCCCATGTCTTTTGGCAACCATTTTCATCTTCCATTTTTGTTTTGGCCAGATTCCCCCTTTCTTTCCTCATTTCTGATCGAGGCTAAGTCCTTCTTTATTTATTGTCTCTCTGTGCGTGTCTCTCTCTGTTTCCTTCACTGTTTGTCTGTCTATCTCTTTCTCCCTTCCTTCCGTCCTCCTTTCCTTTCTTCCTTCTCCCTGCCTTCCCCCCTTTTAATTATAAGATTTTCAAGTTTTGGTAGCTCAGATGGTAAATCAGTAATTATCATGTCAAAATTAAGGTCCAGTACTGGGAACAGGAGGCGTTGGTGTCTCCCTCTACCTGAAAATGCCTGAACACTTTGGCCACCCTTTCTTGTAAGTACAGAAGGTAATGCTTTCACCCTTCCCCTTTGTGCTGTGTTGCCTGATGGATGGAGTAAGACTCTCCCTCTCCTTCAGCCCTGGCTCCAGCATCCCTGCTCCCAGCACACCTGGCCCCAGATCACCCCCAGCATTAGGATCCTCCCACCTATTAACGTCTCAGAAAGGGAGCCAGTGGGGATTCTTGTCCAAGGGTCTCCTGACCTGGGCTTGCTTCTCTTCCTTCTGAAAGCATCAGTCACGCAGGGGACAAGGTTCAAGGTGATCAGCACGAGGTAAAGGGAGTTAGCTGCGCATTCTTGTTGGTGGTGGAGTGCGAATGTATTTAGTGGGTCGTGGAAACTAAAACCAACAACAGTTCTTAAAATGAGATTTTTTTTTTAAAGTTTGCAAGATAAAATACTTCAAGAAATGTTTTCTTAATATTTTATTAAGTCTGTGCTTGGACTATGACCAAAAACCCTGTTACCACTGAGTCATCTAGCAGCCTGTGAAACAAAGGCATTTAATTTTTACATGAGATGCTAACACAGGTGGTCACATTTTTGGCATCAGAACATGTTCAGGAATGCAAAGAGCCAGTTGTTCACGTCGCTTTTCTTCAATGGGTGATCGTACATCATCAGTGGATTATCTTTATCTTTTAATTTTGAAATGATCCGGTTTTTTTTGGGGGGGGAGCAGGAGGGTTGTTCCCTGCTTTCCAAAATGCTTTCTATTAAAATCTGATTAGCGTCTCATTGTGTTCTTGCTTTCACAGCAGAAGTCTACTGTAAATTGCGTTAGATGAAGCTGAATAATAAGTGTGGTTTGATTTAAAGTATTAATAAAATCTAAATTTGTACATAAGGCTGTAGGATTTCAGGGTTTTAATTTAGTGAAATGCCAGAATAAATTCCTCGTGTTTAGTTTGAGGAGCGTTTCATGAGAAACGCTTCTTAACCAAATTAGGACAGATGTACGTATCACACCATTTACAAAGTCTAATTATTAAAACCTGTTAAAATTCATATTTAATACCTGTGTGTTTCTTTATAAATGAGTTGCTTGCTTAGGCTTATTGTCAATGTTGAATTTATGTGTTATGGATAATTAGTTTGCAAATGCTAGTACGGTTTCAAAGTAGCCATGCTCTTTCAGTAGTCTCTGTAAATCACAGACTGAAAAGCAGTGTGCCTGCATCTGTGCATTAGAGACAGGATGCCTGATGGGTTCCTGGGGTTGTAGCCTATCACTGGCTTTATCTCTCAGTCGTATAGAAGTGAGGTGACCCAAGAGTTGTTATTGAATTGGGCAACTGATTGTTCTAGCATTTGTGAGAAAAATGTGAACGTTTAATTTTTTTTTTTTTCATCCTTCAATCTGGGTTTGAATGGACTCTGGGGCCTTGTTCATGCCAGGCAAGCCCCATGCCATTGACCCACATTCCAAGTCCACATTTCTATTTAGAATGGAGATAAAAGTGGGTTTTTTTTGTGTGTGTCTTAAACGTATATGTTACCTCTGTTCAATAATATTTTAGTGTTAAGGGGGTACTTTATTGATAGAAGCAGTTATTTTTCCTAATTATTAAATGTGTGGAAATGGGACTTACTTTAAAACATTTGCAATAGAAAAAAAGCACCACGTTTTTTATTTTTAAAGGCATATTTTGCAACACAGATGTCTAACCTATTCCTTACACAATTTTCACTTTTTATCTAAACGCAAAATTAGAAGATTCAATATTAGCAGCATTATATAAGTCCACATACTTCAGTTCTAAATTGCTTTAAATTATGAGGGTTTTGTGTATGCGGGCATGTACAGATTTATATGCATGTGTGTCTGCATGTGTGTGTTTGCATGTGTGTGTCTGTGTAGATACTATTACTGTTCTAACTAATTTGCTCAGGGACTATTTTGCTGATTTGGGTTGGAGCTGCAGGCTTTGTTTCAATCATAACTTGGTGCCTCTCTGCTTTGAGACTTAGTGGCTTTAAATTTTTCACTGGAGGGTTTTCTTTTTTTTTTTTTTTTGACTCTTGTAGATGCTGAAAATGATAAGATAATTTATATTATACCCGTAAGTTCATCTTCCTGACAAAAGACTCATTTTTGTTTTATTAATGCATATTCCTCAGTATTTAATTGAAAGATAGCCCTTCCCGGGGGGGGGGTCCCCTTTTTGAAATCTCCCTGTAAATTTGCTTCTCGTTTAGAATGAACTTTGTCTTTGTTGTATCCGTCAGTGCCTGAATCCTCCCGGCTTCCTTAATTCACCCTCTGATTAACGACACGCCACACTCCAGTTTGTTCCTCTGCCTTTCTGCTCTCCTTCTTGGCTTCAGAGTGTTTGCCTGTGCTTTTCCTTGTTGTATCTGGCACTTCGTGAAGGGGTCGATGGGAAAGTTATTATGTCTGTTTTCAATTAGCTCACCATCTTCTGAAAATGATTCAGGTACTTCTTGATAGTGGTGAGTGCGTTGTACCGTGGTTAAAAAGAGTCTTGTTCCCTGGTGTGTGTTGGAGGTTTCACCCAGGGTCCAGTTAGAGAAAGTCAGGTGATAAACCTGCACGGGATGGGCGTGGGCCAGAGAAACTCTCTAGGCCAAGGACAAGTGGCAGAGGGCTTGCAGTCAGAAATAAGAGCGTAAGCGTGTCAAATGTGGTCCAGACACAAGTACTCCTAGATTTTTACAAAGTGGAAAGCAGTAGAAAGACTATTTTCACGTATAGATGTGAGATGAGAGAGAAATGAATTCAAAACACTGTTTCCCCCACAGTTGGTTAGTTTGTTGTCCATGTGCTATGTTAATTACACGCATGCTCACTGCCCATCACGTGAACATTACAGCCAAGAACGGAAGTCATGCTTCACCAGGAGGGCTTATCTTCATCACCACATGGATGGTAGAATAATTCCTGTGTCGGCCCCTTTCCTTCTCTCTCTTAGCATCCTTGGTACCCACCTTAGCCCCTCACAACTGTATGTGCAGGAATCTTTTGGTATGGGATGGAGGTGCTGGTGATTGAACCTCAGACATCACCCATGGTAGGCAGATGCTCCAGCCCTGAGCTAAATTTCTCTTTACTTTGTTTTGAGACAGGTTCTTTAAATTGTACAGGCACTGTGGGAACTTCCTCTGTAATCCAGAGTGGTGTTGAGCTTGCCACCCTCATGCCTCAGTTTCCCAAGGTACTGGGGTCACAGACTTTCCCCACAAGGCCTACATTGCTGTCAGGGGACTTAGGCTAAAGAAAGATAAACATTGACAGTTTTCATGAAGAGCTTCAAAAGCTAGTTCAAAGAGTTCAGTTGAAGAGTTGACATAAGATTACCTAATAGCAGCCATGACTCATAATGATGGCAGGAGACTGAGAGGGAGAGAGGGTTTTGTTCCTGACTGGCGGATTGACTGCCTTGGCATAATGGTATCAGGTCTGCACAGAATATATTTAGGTAGAAAGGAAGAGAGATCTTATAGGAATAAAAAGGTTGGGGTAACGTCACTGTGACAGGCACATTCACAATTATTGAGGGAATAAATATGATGACCGAGTAGAGTACTAGATTAAGTATTTTTGAAGTTAGATTGGTTCAGGTGTTTTACTAATGTATTTTCATTCATTTTTAATTTTTCAATTTGTCCTTCTTCCCATATATCCTCTTCCTTTCTTGTAGACTTTAGTCAATTCCCTATTGCTAAAAGTAAACAAATAAAAAACAAACAAAAAAATAAAATCACATTAAGACAATGTTATGAGAATTTGGGATAAAAATTAGAAGAACCAACCCTCAAAACCCCATGACTACAAGACACAACTGTGTCTTTCCTAAATTCAAACAATGCTTTGGAGGGATTTTGGCTTTAAAAATTAAGACTGAGTGGATAGCTGTAGTATTTATGTATCTATTTACATGTAGTAAACTAAGTTCAAACAAGGTCCAGAATTTCACTGTAGGCATGGTGTCTTTATCTTTTATTATTTCCTGGTAATTTATTCCTTTGTTAGAGTGAGTTAGCAATTGAAAGGTGCGGGTCCAGTTCGTTCTTAGTCGGTTTGTTGGTCTAGAAGGCTTTCCAGAGACTGACAGCAGCGAGGAGGCTTCTGGAATCCACAGTGTGTACCGCATTGTTAATGCTAACAGTTGTTGCGCTTTAATCCCCCGGAATGATTGTGTGGGGCCAGCAGGAGATTTATTAGGAATGTGTCCTGTGAAATTGTGTGTGTAGAAGCTGCTATTGGAAACTGGTTAAAAGTTTTAGCTATAATTGGTCGGGCCGTATTAACTGTGCTAAAAGAAGTGCGTGTATATGGTTGGCCCATGCGCCTTAACCTTTTTATCATTTATCTCCTTGTATTAATGGCACGGAATTATTAATTCATGAGCCTGGGTGGGAAGAGTGAAGGCACCATTTAAACGTGGCGAATTTATCCTTATCGCCAGAGACATGAAAAAAAGTCATTTTGTGTTATCTGTAAAGTGGGAAAGACGTTTTAAAATTTCATTTTCAGTAATCCACTTTACTTCCAGTAAAACACCTAGGTTACTAGTGCCATAATACAATGTTCTCGTTAAAAATGTGTAACCTTCTCTCCTCTTTGTCTCATGCGGATAATATTGGTAGGAAAGTTTCGTTTTTCTTTAATGTGATGTCTGTTGTAGTTTAAGAGGTTGCATTTATGAATTGTGTGTTACAGTTTGGTTTTAGTGGGCATTACATATGCAGGAAGCCACACTGGCTGTTAAAAACAAGGCTTGGTTGTGAATATAGGAAGAGAGAACTTCGAGACTAATTCTTTTCAACTAGCAGTGTGTATAGAAATTACGACTTCATAGCTGCTTAGAGTAAGGTAAGGGATTCGGCCTTAGAGAATTTTTAGCCTTCTCGAAGAAAGTCATTAGTCTCGGGCCTAGCAAATGTAGATGTCACTGGGACAGATCTTGTGTCTCTCACGAGGGCCCGCACCGCCAAGGCTCTGTGTGACGGAAGCCACCTTCCCCCACAGCCATTTCCATCACACGCTGGGTGGAGTACCTGGGGGTCTTCTCCAAACCTCTTTCAGGCTCCCGTTACTCTTTTGATGGCTTCTGCATTTCCCCATGCCAAACAAAGTAGCGGGCTGAGCTGCAAGACTCCAGTCCTCTGCTCTCTTTGAAGCCGCCCCGAAACTGTGAGGGTCCTTACAGATCTGCCTGTGTGGAGACAGACACTTCTGTCTGCCCTTGTCGGTGTAATGGTGCTTTGCTTTCTCATCAGCGTGGCTCATTTACCTTTACCTGAATGTTCAGGTTAACCTAACAGCAGCAGACTGAGGGCGCAGGTAATGCAGGTGGACACCGATAGTCACGTGTTCATTCCCCGATAGTCACGTGTTCATTCCGGGACTCAGCTGTGGGCCTGAAGCAGGGTGGCTCAGCCATGGCCAGCCTGCTTTAAGTAGAGAGCTCTGCTACCTAGATGTACTTCCTCCTTTAACCGGTTCCACGCTGTGACCTAGTCCTGTGGTGGTGACAGAGGCTGTTGACTTCCAAACTATTAACTCTCTGGTCCTTCACAGACGATGTTATCTGACCCCTGCTCTGATGCCCATGGAGTCTGTGCGTGGAACGTGGTGGTTTTACATTTTCCAAATATTCATAATGTTAAACTCAGCAGATCTAAAGAATCATTGGCTGTCATGGGTACTTAACCCTTTCATGCCAGCGTTTTGGTTTTTTGGTGACGGGGTTTCGTTGGGTGGTCCAGGCTGGTCTTGTATGTGTAGTCTTCCTGCTAAGATGGTAAGAGGAGCACTGTATTCCCCCCAACCCCATGGTAGGTTCTCACTCCTGTAGCCCAGGCTGGCCTTGTTCCAGCAACCCAAGTGTTGGGATTGCAGGTCTCAGTCACACATGTTCTTCCTCTCCTCTCCTCTCCTGTATGTATAAGTGATTTTCTCCCTTCTAAGTTCTTTAAATTAAAATGTTTAAAAAAATCATTTCTGACAGGCACCAATAACTACAGAGAAACCCTGTCTCAAAAAATCCAAAAAAATCATTTCTGTATACACATACGCACACAGACACACGCAGACACACATGCACACACACATACATGCACACACATATGAATTAATTAATTACCAGATGAGGAAGGAAGTCTTGTAAATTTAATGTCGAGTAAGTTTTTTATAACCTTCTTTTGCTTTTTGTGAAAACATCACTGTCTGATTGTTTCCGTGGTATCATTTGGAATTTTACTAGGGATTGTAAAATTACATTTTTGTTTTGAAAATCACTTCTGAAAACCTCAAGGCCTCCTCCCGCTCTGAGTAGGACAGTATTAGCCTATAGAATTTAATATTAGTTCTGAATTTTCAACAAAAATTTTGAAATTTTATTATGTAACAACTGTTAACTGTTCAAAGTAACACAGTATTTATGTCTGAAGATGACAAAATTCTCTCTGACATTGTCTTAAACTTCTAAGATAGATTCTCACTCCTTAGCCAAGGCTGTTTTAAGGTTCGCTGCTCCTTAAAACTAACCCTGATCTTGGGAAGATGACATTGTGTTCTGTTCACTTATTTGGACTCAAATGGAATATTTTTAACACAGCTAGTAGGATTAATTATTTAGAAATAGTTGATATATTTTCTTTTCTCTACAATTTCAGAAGAAACAGATATTTCGAGTTTTCTTGTCGACAACCATAGATACACATGGCAGGGGACTTAATGACATAAGCCGTCTTCACCCCAGGGCCTGTTCTTTCTTGAAGTCTCTCCTGACATGGCGATTTTTGGTGATCCAGTTTTCTAGAGAGGTGGAGTGTAGAATATGGGACTGGGATAAAGGTCAAGGCACGGTGGTGTAGCCGCCCATCCTGCACGATGGTTGTAGGTGCCCTTCCGGCACGATGGTGTAGGTGCCCGTCCGGCACGATGGTGTAGCCGCCCGCCCGGCACGATGGTGGCCGTCCGTCTGGCACGATGTTGTAGCTGCCCGTCCAGTACGATGGTGTAGCCACCCGTCCGGCACGATGGTGGCCGTCTGTCTGGCACGATGTTGTAGCTGCCCGTCCAGTACGATGGTGTAGCCACCCGTCCGGCACGATGGTGTAGGTGCCCGTCCGGCACGATGGTGTAGCCACCCGTCCAGCACGATGGTTAGCCACCTGTCCAGCACGATGGTGTAGGTGCCCGTCCGGCACGATGGTGTAGCCGCCCGCCCGGCACAATGGTGTAGGTGCCAGTCTAGCAGGTGCTTAGCCACACTGTGGAATCCCTTGAGTGGTTTCCTTTGTGTTAGTTACAGGGACTTCTGCACCAAAGTCTGTAAGTGGAAAAAGTAAAAAAAAAAAAAAAGTACAATTGTAGGTTTTTGGAGTTTCCTGCATGCTGTACAGTTGCTGAACTTGAGACCCAGATGCTTGTGAAGGTCCCAACTTTCAAGAGTCAGGTTAAATGTGTGCTTGATCTCGGCCTTCAACAACTCATTAAGCTGGTATCAGCTGGTCCAAGTATACATCTCGAGGAGATAGGCCTGCAGAAACCCTTTTCTTTCTTTGTGTTTTGGTCTGAAATAAATTTGTTACTATTAAGTTTTGATAATTTAAATAATTGTTCTGTATATTCTTTTTTTGGCATTTTCTAACCTGTTTTGAGTCTCCTTAGAGTTTTAACTTCTTCATCATATCTTTGTCTTTCCAAACAATTTCTTTAGAACCTAACATAAGACTAACTTGTATTAGTATGTGAAATAAATAAGATAAAAACATTGATTTCATAATTCAAAGCCAGAGAGGCCCAAGCATAACTCCTTAGCCAGCGAGAACCAGATAGATTGCTGATACGACCCATTTCAATTTAAATGAAGTACAAACTTTCTATAATACTGCATAAAATGGCAGCTTTTGAGGGAATTGTATTGTGTGCTGGCTTATTGCAAACCTGAGGTGCTGTATCTCAAATTTTTCTCCAGCTTTATGCTGTATTTTCTCTTTGGTTCCTTTGTTCTTGGACGTTTTGTTTGTTGTTTGAGACCGTGTAGCCCAACTTGGTTTTGAATTTGTCGTAGTTGTGTGTCAGCCTCCTGAGTGCTGGAATTAGCTTGCAAGAATGACCATTCTGGGCTCTTGCTGAATAGTTGAATAGTTCTTACGTTTACACACACACACACACACACACACACACACACACACACACACACACACACACAAACACACGATCATTTGCATGCTTTTTCCAGAATGACTCATTACCTTTAAGAAATCTCTCTCATGGTGCTTGGATGTTGTAACCTACAGCAGCCCTGGGTCCTGACTTAGTAACTGTATACTTAGATCAAGAGGGAATTTGAATATTGATTCCTTCTATGATAATTAAGGTGTGCATATTGCTAACGCTTGAGTTTTTCCGACTAAGAAGCTACTTCTCAGGTAGTTTGATTCATGAGACTTATCAGTCTAGAATAATTTGTTAATTTATAACATGTAATTGTTAGTGCTTTAAATAGCAATATAAATGGATAAAATTAAGGTAGCTCAACTGTAAATACTAAAAATTAAGTTAATACATAGTTATCATTACCTGAGGGATGTTAGTTTTGCTCATGTAAACATTTTAAAATCAACTCATTATTCTTCTGGATTTTCAACACTTTCATAATTACAACATGACTTTGTTTACGTTTTTCATTCTAAAGTAAATTGTTAGGACCCACAGAGTAGGTCCTTATATGGTCAACTTCATTAGCTGCAGTTGTGACTTTAGACCGTGGTTGTGTTTCCCAGCCTGCTGTTTTCTCACTGCCCTGGAGCAGCCAATATGTTTCTTGCTTTAAACTATTTAGTTTGTCTATTTAACTTAATTTATTAATTAATTTATTTTGCTAGGCATTTATAGCTGTGTATTCAGATGACTTGGTTTTGACCTAGAGTGTGATCTCTCTTTGGATGAGATATTTTTTTTTTCTTTTACTCTTTTCCAGTGCAAAGCAACTGGAAGCTGCTAGTATGAACCTGCTTATGAGTGGGTTTGTAGGTAGTAGTCAGGAACCCTCAACCTCAATGGACATGTTTACTTCTCCATTGAATCAGCTGAGTAAGTTCAGAGACCTTATTGGAGGAGCCACGTAGCTCCAGGCTTGCATTTTTTGCATGGATTACTGTCTGGGCCTCTTTCAAATCTTACTTCTGGTCTTGATGTCTGGTGCAGGAGACTTGTCTGTTCAGTCAATCATGTTTTAAATAAATGCTGATTGGTCAGATAGGAAGTATAGGCGGGTCAACCAGACAGGAAGTAGAGGCAGGGCGAGGAGAAAGTCTGGGAAGCAGGAAGCTCCCTTGGCATTCCTGCGCAGTCCATCTATGAAGCAGGATGTAAGCTGCTCGCTGAGAAAAGGTACTGGCCATGTGGCTTGCATGGATGGGAACAATGGGTTAATATAAGTTACGGGAGCTGGTAGGAAGACTGAGCTAATGGGCCAATCAGTGTATAACCTAATATAGACTCTCTGTGTGATTTTCTTTGGTGCTTGCTGGCTGTGGGGTACTAGGTGGGACAGAAACCCCAACGAGCCAGCCCTCATGTTACAGATGTCCATACTTGGGTTTTCAGCTAAAGGAACCAAGCTGAAATAAACAAAACAAAGCAAACTCCCCGTGAGCCACATGTGATGTGGATGCCTTTATTTCCAGCACCGTTGATGTGGAGACTGGAGATCCTGGAGCAGGCTGGCTATCTGGACTAGCCAGGATAGCTGAGCTCAAAGGTTCAGTGAAGGACCTTGCTCCGGTAAATCATGTGCAAGTAGATGAAGAAGATGCCAAGCATCCACCTAGAGCTTGTGTTCATGTGTGTGGTGTATTCATACACATACATGGGAACATGCAGGCTTGCACGCTGTCGATAAATAAAGTATAAATAAATACGTCAATAAAATTTGTTTCTCTGAGTAAGTCATGGTGGCATTCCCCTGTAGTCCCAGATTTTGGAAGGTGGAGGGAGGAAGATATAAATAATTCAAGGATACTTTTAGCTACATAGTGAGTCTGACCTATATGAGCCCTGTTTCAAAAATCTGAAATAGCCTGATGGTGGTGGCGCACGCCTTTAATCCCAGCACTCGGGAGGCAGAGGCAGGCGGCTCTCTGTGAGTTTGAGACCAGCCTGGTCTACAAGAGCTAGTTCCAGCGCAGGCTCCAAAGCCATAGAGAAATCTTGTCTCGAAAAACCAAAAAAAAAAAAAAAATCTGAAATAAGTCAGCCAGTCAGTCAGTCATTCAGTCAGACTAGACTTTCCTTTACCCAAATGGTGAAAGCAAGCAGACAGCCAAACAACCCAGAAACAAGAACTCTATACCTTCAGTGTTGTCCATTCTCCAGATGTTTTCTAATAACAAGTACAGAATAGATTGGTAGCATTTTCTTTTCGAACATAAATTAGAGGAATCTGCCGACTTTCCCATATATACAGTGCAGTAATTTGCCTGCTCTGTGGCTGTGCCCCCCCCCCATACCTCCGTTTTGTTTGGAACGTAAGTTGGACATTTCCTGTGCTGTCACACGGTGTGCCCCGTACTGGTTTAAAAATGGCAGCTCTTTGTTTTTGTCATTTCAACTGGATGGGTTTTAATGAGGAGGATGGCAGCCTGCCCCGACTGTGCGCTCCTGTCCACAGCTCCAGCCTCTTTTGCAGATTCAGCAAGACTCCTAGATGATACCGTAAAGCAGGTGCAAGCGAGAGAATTCCCCAACTCTTTCTGCCCCTCTGAGCCCCCAGAGGAGGATTTTATTCCTTCACAACGAAGAGGTTTCAGTCAAGGGTAAGACCCATCATGACTTTTCAGGAGACCTTAGCATAAAGTGTCCAAGAAGCACTGTTGGTATCTTGATAACAGTGTCTGCAAGATTAGACAGAGGGAGCGAGAGGGTGGGGACCCCTGGGTGGCCACGAGCCTCTAAGTTCTCAGCCTTGCCGCCTCCACCCCCCAGTGCAGTGCTGGGGAAGGGAAGTAAAGAAACTCAAACCCCAGAGAAGTGTCTGGTGCTGAGAAGGCTGCTCTGATTAGTGATTTGTTCGGAAGGTTCGCTCAGGGCATCTATTGGTGGAAAATTCCCAGAGCTGTTGATGTCTCTGGTCTGAGCAGAGGGCTGAGTCCAGTCTGCCTGTAAAGGATGGAACCAAAAACACCTCTGAAAACTGAAAACCCTGGCTGGGTTTTCGCTAAGTTAGTACAAATTCTGTAATTTAGTGGGGTTGAGGAAGGGAGGGAGGCTGGCTTCTTCCTCTTTGGCATTTATGTTGGTAAAACGTGCAAAAGCTGCCCTTCTCTTCCTTTCTTAAAGCTGGGAAATCCCGTCTGATGACGATGACAACTTTGTAGTGGAAATGAGATCAGAAAGGCTGATTGTGTGAAGTCACCCTTGGTTTTCCTTTAGAGTCGACGTATATTAATGTGGAACACTCGAGGCTTATCCAGAGCAAGGCTGCTGCGTTCTCCGCAGCGTGAGTGGGTGTGTATGCAACATCTTGGACTGGTGACTTTGGCTGGTCTCAGGCTGAGGTGGTTCTTCCCTTCCTTGCTGTCTGAAGGCTTTGTATCTAATATCTGGTGTCCACGAGTGGAAATCTGCTTTGATGATTCTCCATGGTAACCTTGCTTTTGGTAGGAAACCCACGTTCATTCATCAGTTTTAGCAGATTTTAGTTCAATTTTTCTTTCTCTTTAATTATTGTGGATGCTAAATTCTCTCTGCTCCATGATGCTTCTCAGCGGCTCCACCTCCGATCTTCTGTCTTCTGTACTTGCTAAATAAATGTCACATCATCAAGGTAAATGTGATTTCCTGCCCATGCAACGTAACGACATGACCGAGAACTAACTGGTCATCGGCGTTTGCCTTTTAAGTCATTTCGCTCACAGTTTAAGGCGCAGGGCTGTTTATTGCAGCTAGTAAACACAGAAGCAGGTTACCGTCTGAAAGACCACAGAGTCTGAACCGACCAGGGCCATTGGGATGAGCACAGCGCGGAGGCATATTCCTGGAAGTCACTCCCCAGCTGGGGAAGGCTTCCTAGTAAGGGGTGGCATTAATTGACTTTTTACATGGCTGAGTAATAGGGTGTGCTGATCTAAAGACGGTATGACTGAGGTTGGTAGACAAAGGCTTGTGGCTCACAGAAGCAAGATTAGGGTGAAATAACTGGAATCTTCTCATTTCGAGAATGAGACAAAAGCATGGGAGGTTGTCTGTCGGAGGCCTGGGTTTGCTGAAGGTGGTAATTAGAGCTAGTTTAAGGATACTGTGCCGCCTCCAGTTATACTAAGACCGCAGTTGGAGAGGGACACTCTGCCCATTCTTCGCCCTTTCCGATGTGTTTGGAAAAAGATTTTCTGAAAATCTAAATACAAATAGATAGTTAATTTGAGGTGTTATTCAAAGTAATCTTTTGTTTGTTGGAAGGATATCTGATAGTCCATTTCTGCTTTTTCCTAAGTTTTATTTTGCTTCCTGAGAAATACCTGCCCCTCCATTTTCTAAGTTGTAGCATTTTTTTTCCCTTGTAGCCCAGGTGAGCCTTGAACCTTGATGCTCCTGCCTCAGACTCCAGAATGTTGAGATTCTCGGCATGTACCAGGATGCCAGTCTTTGTGGGGTGCTTGCAGGTGGTGGAAGGGGTTGGTCTGGTAGCCTCGTGCATGTGTGTGAGTTTCCTTAGATCCAGCTCCTTTGAGCAGCAAAGCCTCCTTGGATTCCTTTCACCGTATTTATTTATTCCTTCTATTCTTAGCTGATTGTGGTTTGTAAGTATTTCAGTTTTCATTAACATTTGTTCAATGAGGGGTTGTTTTTAATTTGGATCACAGCAGTAAAATCTTCTGACTTAGTTTTCAGAAATTGCACTCAGAGTATGAACTTCTGGAAATAATTTTATTTGATGTGAAAGTGATTCGTTGTAGGTTGTAGAATGAGAAAAATAAATTCAATATTCTTTTTGCTTCCTGCATTTTATTTGCATAAAAGAAGCCATGCCTTGATACATTCCAGAATTTTCTGTTTGCCAGAGGCAGACATTATCGCTGAGTCTCCTAGTCAAGTGGACTGTGCACTGTAAAGCGTGTTTCACATTCTCAAGCCTTATGAGTACACGGGATTCCAGTGTGTAAAATCGGTTTCTGAAGTAGTAGTGCTGGCCAAAGACCACAACAGAGGTCTTGGTTGTGCGGTTTCTCTTGCCTTTCCCTCTCTCACACACAGGCTGTCCTATCTTGGCAGCTGTTTCCTACAAGGCAGACATCAGTCCTTGATTTCTTCCTTCCTTTTCTTCCCACAAACAAGGACTCTTTCAAATAGCGGGTGACCAAAGACAGACAGATCTTGGAGCGCTCTAAGAAACTGGAAACGGGTGAGATTGGTACGGTGGGCAAGTTGCCTGTGTACGGAGCTGAGCGAGAGGAAAGGACCTACGGCAAGAAGAGCTTGGATAGGCCAAATGCCATGCTTGAGCATGGGGCCATCCAAAACCCGGCACAGTTTTTAACTGTAGCCATGACTGCATATCATTCACAGAGTGAAATTACTCTCAATCGTTTGGTCAGGTGACTGACGAGATGGAGGCATTGAGAAAGCATGCCCTGGTGAGCACTTGGGTGTGTCAGGGCACTAGCTATTTCATCTGTCTAACGTAGAATATCTTTCGGTGTGGAGACAGGAACTTTGTCATGGGAGTGTGAACTGCAGGTTTATTTCAGGTTGTCTTTTGACTAACCCTGGGAAAGATTATCAGAGAGCTGGCTAGTTCTGCATAGGGAGGTGTGTCCTGTCTCCATCAGATTAAATTTGGATGCCTTCCTACTTCCTGTGTTGTTTGCATTCAGAGGAGGAGGAAGCATGCTAGCCCTTGTTTTTGCTTTTATTTCCTTGGATCGAGAAGCTTCTATGGCGTGTGCTTAGAGCTGCATAATCCCCACTGCTCCCTTCATCGTGACCGTGCCGAAAATCTCGTCAGTCTCTTCACAGGGCTAAACTATGGGCTGAAGTGTATGTCTGTATACAGACGTACTTTTATCCCTTAACCTGTAGGCATGATAAAAACCAATTTCTCACAACAGAAATGTCTTGATAGCGTTTCATCTGAGACTTTTGTGGATTTCTGTATGCAAATGCTAGAGAGTAGATTCAGAGTAATTTGTTTCTTACATCCTTTTTGGTGTATTTGTTGCTGACAGCTGTGATAATCCCTTTGTAGTTTGATGAATGTTATGTTTCAAACTATTTAGAATCTAACCGCTTTTCCATAGAAGTTCTATCATGGTGACACCTAATGGAATAGAGGGACTTCTTAGTGGAATGTGGGACCTGGAGCTTCTAACAGAGATGAGTCATTGAGATGATGTGACACAATACTAGATTAGCAGGGGCATTTTGGTTTGCTGTTCCTGTTCATGTTTTAGTGAACGGATGCAAATCACTAAGAGTTTGTCTGGAGTCGTGTACACAGCCTGAGAAAGGCAAAGGGTAGAAGTGCCTTCGTGTCCCCACTTTATAGAACTCTGCAGTTAAGGTATGGGTTGGTAGCTCAGTGGTGGAGTGCTCACTTAGCACAGCCTGGGTTCGATCCCCAGTCCTGCCCCTTGCCCAACAGCAAACAAACACTACAGCGGTTCCACAGGCGCAGCTTCTGAAGGGACCTGTAAAGGAATAGTGGTTTCCTTATCGTGGGAGGCTGTACCAGGAAGTTCAGGTATATTTGCAAACTGTCTTTATCTCATATTATAAGGCTCTGTGATTTCTTATAACACCCTACAAAGAGGTAAACCAGTTGTCTGGAAGACTTCAAATAAACTGTTTTCATGTGGTCCTAGGAGCTGAGGATACTTTGAAGCCACACACTCATCATTCCTTTGTAGTCTTTGCAGTTTGGGAAGATGTGCCCCTATGGATCATCAAAATTAGGACCGTCCCGTATCAGTTATTTCTAAAAAGCGATGCGATCCAGTCTTGTGACACACACCTTGAATGCCAGTGCTCAGGCTGGGGCAGGCAGATCATGAATTTCAGAATAACCTAGACTTAGATGCTTCTTCAAAAACAAGAGAAAAGAAACCCCCAAATCCCTTGACGATACAGTGCTCAGGATCTTTGGGTGTTTCTTTGGGTCCAGTAGACTCCGTGATATTACTTTGATCGTACACCTTACTCCAAGAAAAGCCTTGAGAGGAATCCTAAAGCATTATGGGGAAGTAGTGTTGAGATAGTAACTAGCTGTTCATTCTATGAGTAATTAGCAGGGAAATGATGGTTGAGGATGGTATTTTGTGTCCCTGTGTTGTAAATGAACATACACCAGTGTGTTAGCAACCACTTACCTTTGTTTACAAAAATTAGCTCATCAGATCTGTAATCTATCTTGCAAGACAATTGGGGAAAATATTGAATTATATTGTTGTTACTATGATCAACAAATGCTCATGTGTTTATACATTTATTTAGAGGTATTATGCATTCTAAAACTAGTTCTGTAATCAAAAGGTTAATGTCATGGTGATTTCTAAGCTTTCATGCTTTCCTAAGAGAATATCATTATTAGAAAAAATATACACTTACTTTTGAATATGATTATCTAAACATTGGGGGAGCTTCTTTTTTCCCCCCAGATTGTCTCAGATGCTGTATATCTAGGAGCAGCTGACTTCCTGGATATGCAATCAGAATGTATTTTATGCTTGTGAAATGGAGGGGAGGGCTGAGGGTAGTTACTTCTGCATTTTGCTGTGACGACATACCAGGGCCTTAAAGTAAGTGATGGATTTTTTTTTATTTTTCCAGATATGAGGATCGATGATGCAGACTGCTGGGTTCCATGAAGCTGGGCATTTATAACTAGATTCATTAAGGAATACAAAGAAAATATTTAAAGGGATCAATAATGGTGTCTTCTGGTTGCAGAATGCGAAGTTTGTGGTTTATCATTCTAATCAGTTTCTCACCAAATACAGAAGGTAAGACACATTTCACAGTTTCTTCCTAACACCCAGGAGAATGTGAAGGATAGAATCTTCTCTGTGCTAAAGAGGCTGCATTGTTATTTTGTTATTTTAATTTTGAAAGTATGTGTTGAATTCATCTTTTTAGTGGCTAAGTTATTTTCGTTACATTGTTCTCTGGTATAGAAAGTGCTGAATGCCTTATTTTATATTTTATATCTTTATAAATTTATAAAATACGATAATTCTCAGCCGTCCTTTGGCACATTTTTACGTCTTAGTTGGCTTTATTCCAGAAAACTTGAATTCTTTAGTCATGACTTTTTTTTTTTGGTTTTGATTTTTGGAGACAGGGTTTTTCTGTGTAACATCTCTGACTGTCCTGGAATTTACTCTGTAGACCAGGCTGGCCTCAAACTCACAGAGATCCACCTGCCTCTGCCTCTTGAGTGCTGGGATTAACGGCGCGCACCACCACCGCCTGACTGACTGACTTGTCATGACTTCTTGCGCTTTAGTTTTTATTTTTCTTGAATCTTGTCTTAGAAGTTTCAGTTCTTAATTTGCTTCTAAGTCATATTTTTGCAACACATGGAATAAAACTAATCTTATTTATGAATGTGCATCCGTGTTCTTTGCAGTGTGAAAAAATTATGTAAGGTACCTATCAGCTTTCTCTGTCTTTAAGAAAGACATAGAATTTCTACCCCTGAGCTTTAACCTCAGTCCTTACAACTTGGTTAAATTTATAAATAATTGCGTGAAAAGTTTTCAAAACAGACATAGTTTCTAAAGAAGTGAGTGTGCACTTAATGGTTTTTTGATTCTAAATAATGAGAAGTATCGCTTATTAATTTCTAAATAGATTTTTCTGATACCCATTATTTATGGTCTTCAGGGTTAGTCACATTTAAAAAAATGCTCACACAGGTGCATTTTAGATCAGGTCTGAACACAGAGGTAAGATGTTGAGTAGATCATGACATTATATAATAAAGCACTGGATTTATAAAATTGGTTTTATTGATACTTTTCAGTGGTCCAGTTTTAACACAGTAATAAAATGAAAAGGAAAAGACACATTTTAAACTGTGGAAAAGCCATTGTCTGTTGCCTTTGTGAAGAACGTCAACAAACTAAACATTTTTATTTTGTTTAAATTGCTTGTTTTAAAGTTGTGGGTTTTTTTTTGTGTGTGTGTGTGTCTGATCTCTGTTTCCTACATTTGGTATATGAACACAACTTAATGATGTCATTTAAATGGTTAACATTCAGGAACATTTGGAAATATTTCTGTATTCCAGAACATATATATTCACTTGAAAGTTATGCACAGGCTAATATTTAATTCGAAGACGACATAGTTATTTGCTTTACAGTTGAAGATAGGAAATCTAACAGTGTAATGTGTCTGAATAACTAGTACTGTAATGACAAACAGGCAGAAACTGAGTTTAATAATATGAATCTCAGGCTTGGATTGCTGCGAAAATCATATGTATGGTCTATAATTTTGCATCTGGTTTTTTTTTTTTTGGAAAAACACTGTCTGAATTCCTGCTGTTATATTTGAGTGTTTTTATACATTGAAAAAGAGTCCAGGTGTGGACCAATGGCTCATTAGTCCAATAATGAAAAATTTTCCAATCAAGATAGAGACCACTTTGCCAGCACAGTAGCTTCGCTCCATGGGGGGGGCAGCCTGCGGAGACTTTTTCATGAGATGCCCTCGTTTTATGTCAAGTGTCACCTCTCAGGTCAGGATTCATATCCGCTCTTAAGAGAAATTTCATTTTTGCCTCATCAGGCCAGGGACGTGTTGCTTTTGAAAGAATTCCCTCCTACTGGCAAAAAAGAGAGCCAGGGAGGGACTCACACTGCTGGCTTTAAGAGGAGCCACAGTGAGCACACATTGCTAGAAAGAACGTCTTGGTGGCGGCACATGAGGGTGTCTTGGAAGAGTTGTGCATGACACCGTCTGCCTTTATTACCAGAAGCCAGATAATGACCTGTGAACACCTGTTGAGAAACCAATCAAAGTTAGGTGTAAAGGGCACGGGGACAGGAGATCGAAATTCAAATCTCAGCTGTTACGCTGCTGCTTACATGATTTTCCCTCTCCCCCCTCCCCATCTGTCTCTTTTTTTCTTAGCCAAGTTTACTTTTTTCAGTAAATGTGTGTGTGTCTGTCTGTCTGTCTGTCTGGAATGTCTGTGTGTGTCTGTGTATGTGTGCACATACTTGTATGTTGGGACATACGGTCTTTCTGGTGTGTGGTGCCAAAGGATGACAAAGGTGGTCCTACTTTCACACACTGAGGACTTATTCCCTACATACATACATACATACGTACAAGGTGTTTTACTGAATTTGGAGTTGGCTGGTGTCATCAAGCCCCATTAATCCTTTGGTCTCTGTCCCCACAATGCCATACCTAGCTCTTTATGAGGATTCTGGGATTTGATCTCATGCCCTCAAATTACACAGCAAGCGCTCTCTACCAAGGATCTGGAGTCATCACTCCACTGTTGCCTTCGCGGGGATGAGTGATGAGAGAGGAATCGACACACGTTTGCACCTTTTCCAGAGTCCTTACAAACACTTCGAGGAGTCTTCCTAGTAGGTTTCTCTCTCTGTGCTCTCTATCAGGCATCGGACCTGAGTGGGTGCTTGAGACTGGGAGATGCACACATTGGATCTCTCATTCAGGAGTTTGTGTTCTTTGCTGGGAATGGAGCCTCAAGAACACATTGAGGTTCGGCAGGTCATTACGTTGCTGCTCCACCTGCCAAACCCACCCAGGTTTGGATTCAGTCCTGTATTTAACCTACTTTCGTCAGTTCCTCACCCTTTCAGTAGAATCCAGAAATAAGAGTTTTTATAACACTAAAGATAAAAAAAATAAAAATAAAAAAAGCAAAACCACCACCTAATCTATCTGGTGCACCACAGAAATTCCTGGACCATCTCTTCAATTTCCAGTGCTTTTATTTTTCCCGTGTATGTGGTTTTCCTTGGGATAAGTGTGGAAATTTAGCATGGTTTTGAATTTGATCTGTATTTGTACCCATGAGAGGGGTATCTCCAAGGGTGTGAGGTATCTATTTGACATATTTCTTGTGCAAATTCTTCCAATTTTGTTATTACTTTTTTTTTTAGTGCTGGGCTAGAACCCAGGGCTCTGGCTTGCTGGAAGAACTTTGTGACTGAGTTGTGCCCCGACCTCTTCCTTTGGGTACCAAACTGCACATTCAGTACTCATTTGAAATGTTTTAAGTTGATGAAACTAATTACATGAAAATTAAGCTGCTTGTATTCTGTTTGTCCATCGATTTACCATGTGATTTTTGCCAAAATAGTACAATGCTCTGTTCTTGAGTCTCCTGTCCTTTTGGAGGCTGTGTAGTGTCTCTGTGTAAACAGCGATAGTATGAAGACCATCCTTAGAAATGTTTTGTTTCCATATGCTTCATTTATATGTCTATAGTCGTAACCTCGTCTTTCACAAATCAGTTCTGTTGAGAACCTGGTGTGCTTTGATTATCTTGGCCAAGTTTTATAAGCATAGTAACCCACTGTGGAATCATGTATCAGTAAGTAGGAAAGTAAATTGAATTTTTGTGTCCTAGAGAATTAAATTATGCCATATAATGGAGCCCTGGCAAGCATAAGTCAGACACGTGAAGGCTCACTCAAGTGACAGGTTACAAATAATAGCAGTTCTTCAGCAAAGTCAGTAATACGAATTTTAGGCTCATTTTTTTTTTTTTTATGCACTGAATGTATCCCTGGACCCCGTGGCTCTGAATTCTAGTTAATGAACTCAGGACACGTTGTTACTTACCCCAGTTTTAAAAAAAAAAAACTGTGATAGGCAAACAAAGATTCACATTTTTACAGAAATCAAGGAAGTCTGAGGATGGACTGGTGGACACAGTGTCAAGCCTGTTTGGAAACGGCATGCTTTCTTATAACTTTTGCACTAATGCTCTTTTGTTGCTAGTTTGAATATGTAGCTATGAAACGAAGGCAGAGATGTGATTAAATATGAACTAGAAAAGTTGCTTGGTATCTAAATATTGCTTTCAGAATGGTCTGAGTTTGGGCGGAGAAAGGATGGTTCCCCACCACTGAAGGGAAGGAGAGGAAGACATTTCAGACAGAATCATTTCTCTTGCACTCATATATGCATCCACATAAGCCTGCACACACACCCTTGCGCACGCACACACACACACGCACGCACACACACCAAATATGTCAGCTTCCCAGGATCAGGAAGCATCCCTGTTTGCTGTTGTCTGGTTTCCTTTAATCAGCTAGTGTGTATCCATCACAGGAGGGTGTGATTCTTCCGAGACGTAATTGTCATGGTGGGGGAGGGAACAGGAGCTTTTGGATAATAGTGTGATAAGTTAAGCAATCACTGTCATTGACACATGGCCCCATCCTGGATCGTAAGATTCGGAGAATCACTTTTGAAACAAAAAAAAAAAAAATGGGATTTTATTCAGTATGATTGAGAAGTTGGCGAAACCATTTGCTTTCTTGGCATTTGTGTTCCCATTTTCAGTTTATTTTATTTTAATCCTGGTGATTAGGCTTGTTGAGCGTAACTGCAGACTCTGGGAAAGGTTTCGTTTGTTTTGTTTATTTAACCTGTTTTGGCAGTGAGTGAGCTGAGAAACACTGAATTGCATAAGTAACATTAGCAGCTGAGGTGAACATGGTCTAGTGTCACTTCTGGGCATAGGGCTGGTGTCTTCACAGTGGTCCATTGTTCTCTTTCTTTTTGGGAATGCCTATGGCCCTTCTGAGCTAGCTGACTCACAGACGCCATCTTAGATTTCAGAGCACAGCAAGATCACCTACTTTTGTTCATTTCAGTGTGTTTGATTAGTTGATGTCTAGGACGTGAATTTCCAGCAAGGTACATGGGGATTTGGCTGTACAACTCCTATTAAACTTAATGGAAGTCATAACTCCCATTAAATTAATAGGAATTTTGCCTGTGCTCGCTGCATAGCTGATGTAACCTCATTGTTTAAGCTCAGAGATTGGGTAAATTAGCATCCATTCAAAACAGAGCGTTTACTTTCTCTTTTTGTATATAGATTTTTAGTACAAACTAATGCTATTTTACTCCTTAAGAAAGCAACACTTAACTCCGTCTCCTCTTAGAACACCTTAAATAGTCTTTACTGTACCTTGTGAGGGTCATATAATTTGACTGTGGTAGTGTTCTCCATAGGTAATGATGTATAATAGGGTTTAAAAATGTAAATATATTGCCCCTGGTAAATTGTGTAAGATAGCATCATATTTGAGAATGAGGTGTAGCATAGAATTACCTGGCTTCTAGCTGAAGATATATTTGTTCTAAATGCGAACGTCGCAAAAATTAAAATAATAGAGTACACACACATGCTTTGAATGCATTGCTTTGTTGTATACATAGGTCACATTTTAAGAGATTTATTTTATTTTTAATTTTTGTTTTTGAGACAGGGTCTTTCCACATAGCTCTGCTTGTCTTGGAACTGATTATGTAGAACAAGCTGATTTCCAACTCAGAGATCCTATCTTTGCCTCCTGAGTGCAGGGGTTAAAGGTGTGCACCCCAATGCCTGGCAGATTTATTTTTAATTTGATGTCTGTCTGTCTGTCTACATGGAGGCGCTCTGTGCATGTCAGTGCAGGTGCCAGTAGAAACCAGAATTGTGGGAGTTACAGGCTGTTGTAAGCCAACCACAGTGCGTGCTGCGGGAGCAGAAGCCATCTCTCCAGGCCCATAGAGGTCAAAGTATTTACTAGTTTTTATTGCTAATATATGCTGTTTTATAATTGAAGACGAAATTCAAGAACTGGATTCTAATTTTTTTTTTAACTTTTACTTCTGACTCTCTGTTTAATTCTGACTTTGTATTCTATTGTCTTTTAGCTCTCTAGCATGGCAAAGGGATTGTTCAGCTCTCTTGATTCCCTAATAAGTCTTTTTATGAGCGCTGATACAGTATCATTAATACTCTCACAGCAGTAGACCCCAAAACCTCGCCATCAGTGTGCCCTTGACTATCAGCTACTTTTCAAGGTGGAAAAGACCGTATCAAATATTTATGAATAGATGTTAGGATTTTTCTCAAAGTAAAGTGCATTTTAGAAATATTGATTTTACATGCAAATTAAGCTTTCATCCCTTTTGCTGTTACATTGGCAACAATCAATAATATATTAAAGGTAGCTTAATTAAAAACGCAGGAAGCATCGAAAGCTCCGTAATTTTTCAGGCCTATATTTCTGTTAATTACTTGCCCCTCATTTGTTTCTGTCTTGAGGAGTCACTTTTTTAAAATTTTGTTTCTGAAATCATGTTTTTTTTTTAATTCTGAAATCTACCGTGTAAGTTGGGTTGCAGTATCAAAGAAATAATAATACAGCTGACTGGAGATAACTATTAATGAGGACCTGGTGTGCCTTGAAAGCCTGGTTTACCTTCCATATTACTAAGGGAGTGTCTTACCGAAACATATGCTCGATACCCTGTGGCACTCTTCATTTCTTTTCTTCTCCTCTGCGTGACAGAGAATGACATGTGACAGCCATGCAGGCTACATGTATTAGACATCAATGTGGATTAGTGAATATCTCCTGACATCTTTCAACCCTGTCTCGGAACTGCTTTTGTCAACTTGACAGAAGCGATTCCAAGAGAATACCCAGTCCCGGCCTTGGGATCTCGTGGTTAAAATGCAAAGCTGAGAAGGGAATTCCGTATCTGCGCCCCAGGAAGCACAAACAACATTTATAATCTCTTCTTAGCTGCTGGGAACTCTCCAGAGTTTGACTTTCGTGTCTGCCATAGTTCTTTCTTGGAGAGCTAATTTTTCTTAAAAGTCCTTCACCCTTTTTACTCAGAGTGGGAATGCAACACATCTTCCCCGGAAAAGATAGAGAATTTAAAGAAACTGAGATAACAATGTAAGGAGAAAAGATAGAGAATTAACAATGTAACGGTGCTCATTCTATGAACCTTTCCTATTTTTTCCCTAAGATGCATCTTTTTTAACATAGCAATGTTACAGATTGATACAAAATCATTTATGAAACAAAGATAAATTCTTCATTTGCATCTCTTATTATGATAATGGTTTTAAATAATGGTTATAAAATATATTATGTATACATTGAAAAACCTTTATCCCCCCCCACCTTCACTTATCAGACATTTGTTCTTAATTTTTTTTTCAGATATAAACTAGATAAATACCTTCATAGGAAATATTTATTTGGGGGTGAGTTATTTTGTGAGCCTGGAATCGTAGAACTCTGCCTAGTCTGAGATTTAGGCACACAGTCGCCTGTGGTAAGAGGCTTCCTGTTGATAACCCAGCACAGGAGAGTGCTAATGTCACCATGCATTGTTAGCAGTGACCTAGAGTACAATGAAGACTTTCATTGTGTGCTTCTAATTTGGGGATGACTTTTAAGGATGAAAACGTGTGTGTGTGTGTGTGTGTGTGTGTGTGTGTGTGTGTACTTAGTTGTTCACCAGTTAAGTTTCGATGTGAACTTTTGATTTTTGTTAGCCACGTGATCATTTTTTTTGATGACTACAATTCATTGATGGCTGTGGTCTTATGCTGTTTCTATTTTGAAAAATAATTTCTATTTTGCCTGGTAGTTTGATATTTGTATTGCCTGAAGTTCTGATGAGAATTTAAAAGGAAATTTTCTAATAGAACACTAATTAAGGGTTGAATAAATGTTTTATTTTACCGCCCCCTCCTTTTTAGTGTATAGCAATTTTCTTTTTGGATTCCTTCCATTTTTATGATAAAACTCCTCATATCCATGTCTTAAATATTTCCTCACTTGCATTTTCCCATGACTCTTAAATATTTTTAATTGAAATTTGTCAGTGCCGGGGGTTGAGTCTAGGGCTTCAGTCATCCTAGGCAAATGCCCTGCCCTTGGGCTGCATCTTCAGCTCCTAAATTCTGAAGTTAATATAAAATGAAGCGAATAAATATTAACCCAGTTTTCTGTGTGGGCAAAGTTGGTGTGAAGTCAGGATTAAGCCCAGATTCTTATGGTTAATATTTGAAAACAAGACAAAAATAAGCAGAGGAGACATCCATCACTGGCACAGATCACCCTCCGGGAGGAAAACATCACCATTCTTTATTCCAACCATATATCCCTGCTTTGAAGAGATATGTTTTTGCATGGAATTTTAAAAATCAAGATTTGAAACCCTGTCTCGAAAAAAAAAAGCCCCCCCCCCCAAATATATCAAGATTTGGCTTTAAGAAATAAATGGGTAGATAGATTTGCTAAGAGAGGTGGTAGGGAACAAAGTTATGACGGTCTGAATTAAATGTTTAAAAATAATTTAGACAGAACTAAACACAAAGGCAAAGTTCTGTATCTTAGGAATCCTTCAGTGTTAAGAAGAAGGAAATTCCTGGGATAAAATGGACGGATGATGCAGTTTTGTGTAAGGGATGGTTCTGTAAAGGAGAGCCAAGTAAAATATCCTATCCCACTGCATGTTTATAAGGTGCTCCCAGACTATTCCCTTGTAACCATCTATCTCTATTTAACTGTGAATTTATGTCCTAATCATCAGTTCTCGCTTCTGTCTTTGGTTTTTATTCTTTTCTTTGTAGTTCAGGTTGATCATTCCCTCATCTAAGAATTCACACAAATTGCTGTGAAGTCCATGCGTTTGAGGGCTCATGTGCTGTTTGGGTTGTCTGCAGTTTTCCCCTTAAAGTCTTGGGAAATGGTCTCAAGTTGTGAAGTCTCTGAAATCAGGAATAATTCTGGTCCCAAGTATTTGGGATAAGAGACAGTCAGGCTACATGAAGATCTAAAGCAGGCGGTTCATGGTCTGGTCTTAGATCCAGGTAGTGTTGTATTGTATTAACTGAAGGGAGAGACTGCCACAGGGCATTGCTGGGGTCACACAGAGAGCCCACCTGATTCTGAGATCCACTTATTATTATTGTTGTTGTTGTTACAGTACTGTGGGAGATGGTAATGTTAGGTGATTCAGACAGGAACCTAGACAGGAAGGGCTTGGAAAGGCAGATTGAAGATTAGTATTGTAGAATTCTTCATTTTACAGGTGACGAAATAAGACCCAGAAAGGACTATTCTCTCTCCAAGGTCTTTTTGCTTGGGGAGAAATAGAGAAACGGTCTGGCTAAACCTTAAAAGTCAGATCCAGCACCCTGTGCACGGCAAATTAGCGCATACGGTCGTGAGTCGTTCGAGCATCTGAAGACCTGGATTCTGACTCAGTGTCTGGGGTAGGCGTCGATCATGTCTGACGGGTTCCCTGGTGGCACAGACGTTGATAGTCTCCGAGAGGAGGTGTGTATCCCAGAGTTGTGGTTATTAAAATGTTCAGAAAAATCAGAATTTGTATGCTAGTGATTTCAGTCATTGCAAGTCATTTGTTTTTAACCGAGAGAACGTGGCTGAAATGCAGAAGCAGCATCGCGTTCAGTTTTATGACCCTCATTAAAGAGAGATCTGAGATACCTCAGGATGCAGGGAGCCTTGTTATATTTTGTTATGTTTTAATCCCGTTTTGTATGCTTGGAGATGACCTTTTATCTGATGATTTGCTTTGGAAAAAAAAATTCCCTGAATGAGCATGCATCCTGCCCTCTCCTTAATATTTCCCTCTATTCCCTGCTGGTCTGCCCTACTTTTATTTTACCCTACACAGATACATTATTTTAATATCATCTTAATATATTGTTTTATTATTTAAAGTAACAGTTAACAAGTCATTTAATGTAAAACATTGTTCTTTCTTCTAACTCACTTGGGAAAAGTTTATTTTGTGTTATTTTATATTAATTTTTTTTCAAAGTCAGCCTACATCAATAGCTAGCAGTCACCATTTCCCTTCAGTCTTATTCCTGTGGCATGTTATGGCCGGAAGATCGTAGGCCTGCATACCTCAGTGTTAACTGCTCAGGAGACGTGGCTTAAGGATGTTTTGTGTGCTTAGGTCATGTAATGATTTCACTCGAGAATACATGTTACCAAAGATGTCCTATTGTTTCTTTTCACAGCAGATACAATATTTCTTTGCAGCAGATGATAGAATCCTTTTGCCTGTCTTTCAAGGACAAAAATAGGTTACTGATAGTATTTGATTGGGAATTAAATGTGTCTTCAGTAGTTCTCTGAGCCCTTGAAATCCAGAATTCGAGTAAACATCAAATTTGAAATAAAAACAGTTGCCTATAGGCACATTAGGTATTTTTGTTCTCCTTATTTGGAGTTAAGGGATTTTGAGATTTGGGATGTCAGTTTGGAGATCAGTAGTGTAGAGTCTCCCATTTAACAGATGCAGAAACTGAGACCCGGGAAGGGGAGTCCTTTCATCGAGGTTTTATTGCTGAGTCCACCTTCTCCCCACAGAATGCTACATTTGGCTTCAGTTGGTTGACTGATATAATTACTTCACAAGGCCATCATTCCAGAACAAAATATGTTTCAAAGTGTCGTACATTATTGTTTAACTTAATGGTTATTATCAAAAGAGAATCCATTTCAGGGTTTCTTTGTTTAATACCGTTGCAGATGAAAAGCTGTCTGAAGAGCTGGGCAAGGTAGTCACACATCTGTAAATCCAGTACTTGCAAAGCCTTAGGCAGGGGGAATCACAAGTTCAGACCATTCTGAGCTAATTTGAGGCTCACCTGAGCTATATAAGAAGATTCTGTCTCCTCCCTTCCCTCAACAAACAAAATGTAGATCCAAAGCTATACCAAAATTGACTTTATTTGTAACAGAATAATACAGCTATGTTAACTCCACAACTTCAAAACATCCTCAGAAAGTTTCCTAAGCTTTCAGATGTTGATGAGATGATAGGGTGTTGGTATTCTGCAAGTCTGTGCTGATTATAGTTAGTTTTCATTTCTCAGTGATTATCATCGTCAAATATTTAGTCAGGACTCCCCAATCGTCCTTCAGGTTTGGGCATCGGGTGTCATTCTTTCTCTTCATTCTGCTTGCCACAGGAAGCTGCTTAATCCTGGCCTCTGTTTTAAAGTTTCAGCAAATTGTCCGCCCTGAATATCTCTCAGTGTCTCTTACTTCTGTCCCCTTAATGGCGGTTGCTGTAGATCCTGCCATCCTGTCTGTTTACTGGAGAGCTCGCCTCTGAGAGCTGTCACTCTCTTCTTTCAACAGTGCTGTTATTTGCTGGTGAAGACAGACTGGAAAATCTTTAGTGATTAAAAAATCCTGGGGATAGGTGTGACCCCAGTTTGCAAGGTGGTACAATCTTTGCCTGTTGGTCTCATCTCTGTTTGAACTAAAATGCTAAATACACAATCGAAGAGCGAAAGACACTCAGTCACATTCAGAAATGTTAAGCAACGGTAAGACTAGAACCATTGAAATGACAGAATCTGACCACTTGAATTAAGTTTGTGTTTGGCTTAATTTGTGGCCCCAATTATTGCTAACATTTGTGAGTAGATTTTAGTTTAGAATCATGTGATTTCACGTACTTTTGTTCAACTGATAAGGCAAGTAAAAAGTGTAACACTATACTCTGAGAAGATGTGAACAGATATTTCTAATCATGTTTGTTCAAAAGAACTGAACTAAGTTTCAACTGAAATAATACCCTCCTCTTTGGAAGGCTGATTTCACCAAGAACTAGGGTATGTATACATGTGTCTTCAGGTCCCGTATTTTAACGATGTAACAAGAGTCAAGAGAAGACAAATTTACAATTGTCACAGTGGGTGCTATGTCTGCTTGCTTTTGCTTTGAAGCCCCTGGCTACTGTTTCAAAGACATTAGTGGTAGCCCCTGGGTAACTCGAATGCCAGCTTCTTGCACTTGCATTTTGGAATGCATTTCAGCTGAGCACAGATCAGAGCTCATTTGCAGAGCCGCCATGCTGCAGCAACTTAGGGACACACCAAAGGGTTGACATTGTGCCACAGCTAGTAGACCGGCTCGGGTCCTCACACATCCTCCCCAGACCCTCTTCTCACTTCTCACTTTTCAAGTAACTCCTCTCTACCCTTCTTCCCTCTCCTCTCCCCACACTTGGAGATTCGGAACATTGGTTGTGTGTTAGCATCATCGATTCTATGACCAGATAGTGTTTTCTGTGTGGTATAGTGGCATCTCTCACTCACCAAACTGTGAGGTAGAGTTAGGATGATGCAAAGTGTGAAGCTAGCCCGAGCTGCTTGACATCCTCCTGTCTCAAACAAAACAAACAAATCACAAGATAATGTCCCCTTAAAAACAGTGCTCATTACTCTTTGTTTTTAATCTTGGTAGGGGGTTACTTTGGAACCCTGGTTTCTTTTGGAAGCTTAAAAAAAAAAGAAAAGAATACAAGCACCGACCTTCTGAACGTGTGTAGTAACACAGTACAGTGTAGTGAACCACCATCCACCGACCAGGAGTGACTGATGAACTCCGGAAGTGACCAGTAGAAGGGAGAGCATGCCTTTACTGGACAGAGCGATCTACAGGCACCTTTGCTCAACAAGGCTCTGTTTTTTTTTTTTTTACAAACTTTTTTGCTTCCTTTTATATGTTCCAGTGAATTCCATGAGGCTGGGGACAATCTTCTGCTCAAGTTTTTCTTTGTAATCATGCTAACATTAATGTACTCATGTGTTTTAGTTGATTGCAAAAACACCTTCAAGAAGATGTAGCATTCAGGCAAGATTTTAAATGTGTTTCATTCACAGGGCTAGAGTTTCACTAGTGAGCACCTACAGTCAGGAAGTTGAGGGTGTAGATTTTGAAAGCACAAAGATGAGGCCTGAGTATTAGTGTGTTTAAAACTTAATGGCAACAAACTCTAGTTACTCATAGCTTAGTGCTTAAATTCCTCTAGTTATTCAAATTATCTAGGTGTGAATAATCTTCTTGGAACTGAGCCAGCTAGTTGACACTGACTTCTCCCTAAATATGGAGCTTCCATCTTGGAGTGCAGTGACTGAACTCAGTGGTACACTTTCTATGGCTTGCGATAATGCTTTGGAAGTAATTTTACTAACATCAGTTTAGACATGGTGATCAGTGATTGCCTCCAGTTCTTTGAAAATTCTCACGGTCTTGTCCTGTGATTTGCTCCTTTTACCAAGTAGCCATCTTTGTCATTTTAACAAGCAATGACATTTTGTTGTGATATTTTTATGCAGACTTATGCAGCCTATCTGAAAATATCTAGCTTTAAAATTATTATCTTCTTATTGACCTTGTTTATAACAGGGATTACTTATAGTTTATAATAATAAAATAGGTTTCGCTGGGGGGAATTTTCGCAACATGTATTTTAACATATTAAATTTCAATACATGTTATGGGCAGCCTGTATTGTTGACAGTCGGAATTTTTTATTCTTCTTGAGTCAACATTAGTTAATGGATATCTGGTTTATGTTGCTGCCTTTGGCTATTTCTGTTTGATTTAAAAAACATATCACAGACTCTGTTGAGCACATAGTGGTTGTATTTCTGTCCAATGGCTTTGAAGAGGGAAGTATTAGACTTAGAATGGTGGGGGTCAAAGATGCTGTTTTTCTATACCACTGCTAAGAATTCTAGCCTCCGATAGAGTATAACAAACAGGTTTGCTTAAAAGACAGGTTTTTAAGGATATGGATTTAGGTTTCAGAAGTGAGTTTTCCTGCTTTTATGCCTATTGGTCTGTTAACTTTGCAACTGCGTTTCCTCTCAGATTAAAAAAAAAAAGTCATTGAATCACATCTTAATCCTCAATGGCACTTACTTATTTATTTCAGAAAGTCATCCATTCTAAAAATGAAAGGTTTTGGTACCATTGAAATCATCTAAAGAAGAGATTGCTTGTGGGGCAAATTCGTAAGAGAGTTCTTATGGCATTCCTAGGACAAATGGACCATCTTCTAGGTGGTTAGCTGGAAGGAGAGGGATGCAGTAGCTCTGGAGAATGGCATGCATGCAAGACTTCACATTAGAACTTTGTCAGCGCGGTTGATTAGCTTGTCCTTGAAGTGTAAGAAGAATGTGAAAGTTTCCTGGGATTTATAGTAGCCTGGAGAAACTAGTAACTTAATTATATGTTTATAACATTCTTTTAAAATATGACTATATAGAGTCAGCGATGGCGGGGGACTTGTGTACCGACTGTTGACGCCACCAGGTTCCAATGAATAATTCCAATTAGTGGTCAGATAGATGCCCGGATTGGACTAAGTGTGTTCGAAAACCAACCCACCAGTTGTCGATCTAAGAAAAGGGACCGTGAAGGAGACGAGGGGTAGGTATGGAATGGAGCGGAGAGAGGGTGTGGGCAGAGGTAGAATGTATTGCATGCATATGTAAGACTGCTGAAGAACAGACGTAACCTCCCCCTACAGCCTTCAGATTGCTCTCTTCTTTCCAGCGTTTGCAGGTGCACACCTCATTTACCGTGGTGTCCGTTCATGTCTCCCTCTTGTTTCTTATTTGCTCACTGTCTCTGTCACCTTAGAAAATACATTGGCACATTCTCTTATAAATATAAACTTCCCTGTGTGAGAATTACTGTACTGTATACCCGCAAAAATGCTTAAGAACAGTTATTGAATAATACTTAGCTTTGCTTAAGAAAAAAAATTATCAGTATTCATGTGAAAGAAAAAAAAATGGGCTCCATGAAATCAAACATGTCCAAATCAGTTGTGCCCCTTACCCCCTCGGCATAGGAGGAGTTAAGAACTGTCAATCCAGTCAAGAGTTAGAAAGGCAACTGCAGCTGGTCCAGAAGAGAGGGTCTAGCTAGTGCGTAAAATTCTTGTCAGCATTTCGACACTGCATTCTTTTGGGGTATCTGTTATCACTGAATAGAAAACTGTTTCAAGTTGACAGGCAGACAGAACGTTGTGCTGAATGTGTAAATTGGAATCATCACATCCACCAGTTCCCTTCACCAGTTCCGAGGTGCCGGCTCGGAGCCTGGTTCTGCACAAGTGTTGAGAGAATGCCAGGAATATGTCCCCCCACCCCCACCCCCATTACCCCTCATCTCGTCCAGTGTCTAGTTCTTTTCCTAAACAGCTTGCCCAGGTGTTTTAGAAACGCCTCGCAGGATAGTGCAGGGGTGCAGGTGTTCCTATAGCAGAGGCTGCTCAGCGGGATGGGAGGAACAGATGCATCTGTGTGAGGATTGTGGTTTGCAAGGGTTTCACCCCCTAACGCGCTGAGAACGTGGTCAGTGTCTTGCTGGCCTTTGCAATACCTTTGAGAGTAGAATAGTGGAGTTGGTGTCTAAAGGAAATACGACTGTTTGTTGAGGCTTTATGTCTGAGTCTTTAAAAATACTTTGATTTAGGAGCTGTTTGGATAACTAGTGGCAATTTCAAGGGCTGCAAAACCATGAAAGCCTCTCAAGTGCTAATGAAGGAATAGTGAGGACGAATCTTGCTTCTTTGTGGCTTTTTGATCTTATGGAAAAAATTATGGCATGATGTAATTGTTTTGAGTTTCTTGCTGTCATTTTTCTGACTTTTTGTGATATAGTACTATGATATTTGAAGGTAGAATTTTAAAATTCTTATTCTGCCTGAATTTGTATCACAGTCGGTTGCTTAGAACTATTCAAATTAGTTTGTGCTTGAAGCACTTGTAACAGTGTTACTATTCTTGAAATTAGGCAACTTGGCTCACAGAAGGATCCTTTAATTAGTTTGGTTAATTGTGCTTTCTTGACTAATGTAAATATTTTTCTAGAAGAGTGTATGTTCTATCTTTTGCTTATCCTGTGGGCAGTGAGTTTTCTTGATATATTTCCCTTTAAAGATTTTATTTTTGCTTTCATTCCTCTAATCTTTGTGTTATGGGAATGTAATGAAGTGCTAAGTGTTCAGAATATGAACATTGTGTGCAACTTCTCGTAACTTCTCTTGGCCTCTCGAGAGTTGTTCCAGCCTCTGACATGGCCACACGAGGGTGGATGGGATTTCCCGGCATGTCTCCTGTTAGCTCACACTCAGGCACCATCGTCCTTTCTATTGATTTAGTCTCTGTGAGCTTTCAATGACCACTCAGGCGGGGAAATTAAGTTTAGATACATTTCTCATGGGGGCAACAAATGGTTAATTTCAAAAGCAGTATGATGTGGTACTAATAACTTGAATGGGTTATTGACAGCTTAAATATATGTGCGTGTGCGTGTGTGTGCATGTGTGTGTGTGTGTGTGTGTGTGTGTATTGTGTGAACATGCCACAAAGGACAACTTGTAGGAGTTGATTCTTCCCTTCTCATCGTGTGGGTTCCAGAAGGGAACTCAAATCTTTAATCTTGGCAGCAAGCAACTTGATCTGTGGAGCCAGCCTGGGCACAATGACTCATCTTTTTAAATTTTTAAAAATTTTTTATTTATGTGTATGTGCATGTTTGTGTATAAATCATTCTATGATATGTGTGGGTGCCTGGAGAGTCCAGAAGAAGACATGGATCCCTGGAACTGAACTCAACCGCTTCAAAAACAGTCAGCGTTTTTAACTACTGAGCCACCTCTGTAGTCTGATATTTCGTGTTTTAATTCATGTTTATATCCTTTGTGAATCTGTAAAAGTCATTGAGCTTGATCCCATGCTCTGCTTTCATTATGACGTTTCGAAATCCCTTCTGTTTCCAGTTGTTACAGGTGGACCTGGGAGATGGCTTAGTTTGTAAAGCCACTTATGTCACAGCCTGATGACCTCAGTTGCATCCCTGGAACCCATGGTCGATGGGGAAAACAGTCTTTTTCTGATCTACATTCATGCACACAACTGTGCATACACACACAGACACACACATGGCAACATGTGTGCTCCCATACACATATATACACGTGCACACACATGTACAAACAAACAAAATAAATAAATTAATGATACAAACAATGAAAAATGGAATAGAGACTTAAAATCAAATAGTCAAACATTTATTAAACAGTAATGATTTGATTTCTGCCAGGTGGTCAAGCTGGCCTGTGCTAGACATGGTTCTAACATTTAATGGATCTTATAAATGAGGGTATTAGAGAGAGCAGTGTCTCTGGTAGGTACATCCAGCTAGAGTTGTGGTGCAGAATTGTCTGAATGGACAAGAATTGCTCGTCTGGGGAAGAAAAAAAAAGAATGAGACAGGCATCCTAGAGAAGGGAGTGCAGTGTGGCAAACAGGGCCAGTAAATATGTGTGCAGATCGTGTGTCGGTCATTGCGTGTTCAAGGTAGGGAGTGCTAAGAGATGCACGGGCGACATTGCAGCCACGTCACAAAGGACTTCATGTGGCACGTGGAAAGAATTATGATTTCATCATGTAAGTGGCAGTCATCAGATAGCTTCAAAGAAGGTCATAGGTGTTTCTTCTGGAAGTGTTTACTTTCGGGGGCAAGAAAGTAGAAAGACTATTGAATAGTGACTTTATTTTTTAACACATTATCATTAGACCTGATCCCCCTCCTCACAGCCTCAAGCCCGTGAAGGAGAGTCAGAACTTGGATTTGACTATTCTGTCTTCATATTTTAAAATATTGTAGCTAATTAAAAAAAAATACAGACACCAAGTACGTAAATAAAACGTACCTGTGAACTGGGTTTGTCCTGTGCTCTGGCTCTGTAAGCCCGCTGGCCCTATTTCTTGAGTAAGACAATCACTGTAGCTTAGATGAAAAAGAATGAGAGACGAGAGGAAAACTGCCCTGATACCAGACCAAAAGGTATGGATTGCTGAGACTTCAGGGCTATTGGCCATGAGCTTTGGCGCCTGACTGGGGAGGGAATGCATACGTCATTCAAATCCACTGTTGGTCGGGAAGAGAGACCGCGGAGTGGCGGTTCCTTGTGTAAGGTCTGCCAGGTGAAGTGGAAGGTGGCCACATCTTGCTTGAACCCCAGACATGAAGCATCTGCTCAGCTGCTCAGTATTTCCTTTGTATCTGCTCCCTGTCTCCAACCAGACTTTCTTCCCCTGCCCTGCTCCGTCATCTGACTCCAGTTGCATGTCTTATTCACAACTTGTAGCATCGTGGGGATCTGCTCTAACCACAGAATTGCCTGGTGTTTCTCAATTAAACTTCTTGAGGAACTCATGGGCTTTACAGCTCTTTTAGTATAAGGAAGCGTCAGGCATAGTTTCAGTACTGTGGCGGGCCTGCTTTCCAAAGAACCACATTTCCTGCCAGGACTATGTGTGTCTAGTTGCTCATGGGTTCTCCTGGGCAGGCTGGGTTTGTCCCCTCAGAAAAGTCTGTAATTAGAGTGGTTGAATTCGGGCGAATGCAATGCTCGTGGCTCTGGTAATTTGTATCTGGAAAATTGAGGTATAGGTGCCACCCATCGAGGTGGTTGATGAACTCACCAAATTCAGGCATGGAGGAACGGATAAAAGACGCTGGAGGTATAGCCCAGGTGGAAGACTTGGCTAGTAAGCAATGTTGGGTCCAGTCTCCCAGTCTTGTGTAGATTGGGTGTGA
>JAQHUG010000029.1:4852848-4870565 GCA_028555095.1 Dicrostonyx torquatus
TCGACTGAGAGTGTAGTTCTTTTGATCAGCAGCGTCACCGGAGATTAAGATGAAACCCCACTTGTGACAGCTTCATTGTAGGAGATACAGATAAGGAGATACAGATAACAGCTATAGCCAATTATGGAATTTTTGTGTGTATTTACTCAGCGATTCATCATCACTCCTAATGCTGTCAACTACGAGATCATCGTTCTATTCTTAGAATGGTCCTTGAAAATGCACAAGAATGCATTTCTTTCCCCAAATAGAAAACTAAAATTATTGGTTAACTGGGCTAGATAAGGGAGGACATAGAATGGTAAGACTGACAATAGGGTCAGTGGCGGTGACCCTGGAAGGAAAGTAGAGGCCGCTTGCTGACCACCCCGCCTCTAGAATAAACATCGTCTTAGATGCTGATACTCATTAATTTATTCCTTGATAAAATACACTGCTGCTCTGTAGTGGGGCTGAATGTGGGAAATCTGCACATGGCATATGAGACGGGAACATGGCAGATACGGTGACACTTGAGATAAATTAGTTGCTAAGTCTTGGTTTGATTTACTGATAAAGTCATCTGCTGTTTCATTCAGAAAGGCCTGTCTTCATTGAAGTTTTAGTAAGGGGACTTGTTCTTATTAGGAAGAACTAAAGTACAGAGGGTGAACATTACTTTCTGTATCTTTTACGTAAACAACTTCTTTAGGAAAGAATAAAAGTGTTCCCGGAATGCTAAGTACCAAAACATAAGCTACTCTTGTATCTGGATTTTGCTCACTACGTACGTAGAATTACACCTTTGTAGGCGTAGCTTCAACAGCCAGAGCAGAGCAATGTCTGATTTAGTGTTCTTATTTCATTTTTTTCCTTTCTTTTATTTTCCTTGTGGTTTTTTTGGGACTGTCTCTCTATGTAGTCTCTGCTATTCAGGAGCTCCCTATGTATATCATGCTGGCCTCAAGCTCACAGAGATCTGCCTCCCTCTGCCTTCTCAGTGCTGTGATTTAAGGCACGTCACACCATACCCGGCCTAGTGTTCTTATTTCTTCAATTCTCTAAAGGAAGGGTTTATGTCAGAGACAGTGGAAATGTGTCACCTTTTTAAAAAAAAATGTTAGCAAATTAAGGAGGAGAAAAAAAAAAGAGTAGCAAAGTCATTTGTAAAATGTAGCATTTGAAACACATGAAGTTATGGTAAATACGCTCATTATTATTATTTCTCCAGTTCTAAAGTCTGCTGTCTAGATCAGGAAAAGTGTGGATCCTCCATTGCTTGGCTTATTTCTTGTATGTTTTGGAATTTAAAGTAGGCCTCTGGGTTTATAATTTTATAGCATGTACTTTTTATTTTTTTGACATTCTGGAAGATATTTGTGTGAATAAATAGAATTTTGAGGTATATTTTTCTGTAATTAATTGTCCATGTTTGAACATCAGATTATATATGGTAATGAGAGGGATTAAGAAGTCGCCACCAATGAAAGACAAAAACAATCAAATTTATATAAAAAGGTTGTATGTAACTGACGTGGCTTGAGAGTGCAAGGGAAAATATAGTCACCAAGTTAATATGATATTTTAATACTTTGGGCATTGTCTTGGTGAAAAACATTGGCCATAATTGCAGTTAAATGTTTTTTTGTTTGTTTGTTTGTTTGTTTTCTTTTCCCTTCAAGTTACTTCTTAAGTTACCATACAAAGTCATGGATTTCATTATGACGTTTTCCTACATGTCATTATCTTTTTAAATAAATTTTGTGCCTTACCTCTAATGTTTAGGCTTCATTTTCGAAGTGCTTAGTCTATCTATCTGCACATTTATAACTCTCAAAATTCCAGTCCAGTTCTCCATGTGATTTAAGTAAGTCAACTTGTTTTTCTTCTTCAGAATTTTAATACTTGAAAAATTTTAAAGCATAAAATTATTTTAAGAACTTTGTCGACTTTTAAGCAAAATCCAAGGACTATAGAGCCTAAAAAGGGAACAGAAAAGTACTTGAAGTTTTGAGTTCTAGAAATTTATATTTCTCAGAACATTCCTAATAGTCTCCCCCTCCCCCATGGGAAAAAATGCTTGGTCAATTTTTTGTATTTTAAAGACCAAACGGCATACTAAGATTCTGAAGCTTTTTTTTTTTCCTCTCAAGTGTACAAATAAATCCTGTCTCAAATATTCATTCTCCTATAATGTGTGAGTTCATTGTTTGCCGTGGTGTTTTGGGGAAATAGACAAAGGAGAGGTGTTTTGGGGAAAGACTGTCTATAGGTAATTGCTTTATTGCGAACATCACTAGTTAGAATGGTTTAAGTTCTCTGATCTAAAGCATTAAGAGATTAGATTGGAAAGGAGCCAGTTCATGTGCTGTCTTTAAGCAGAGATAGCAGATCTGAAGTGCTGGGGCTCTCTGCTTTAAAATCCCCGTTCTGTCAGGATGCTTCTTACCCACCACGGTTTTCATTCTCCTCAGATGCCACGTTCATTCTGGTTCAGCAAGTACGCAGTTGTCTTCCAGTTGTCTGTCTTTGTCTTGTTTTGTTAATTCTCTCCACACATCTTCATTCATATTAGGATACGTGCACATTTTACTGCCATTTTAATTGGATGATTAACTACCAGAGTGTTTTATCTCAAAGCTAGTTATGCAAATGAGTTAATGATACGGGTATTAATTCAGTTGAAGGAGCTCATCTACCACTTGGTAAGAGCTGTCAGAATGTCTTGGCAGGTTCTAGGTTAAAGGTGTAGCTTGATGGTATTACAGGCAGAAAAAAGATTATGTTCTATTGATCCTGTCAATACCACTTCCAAAATGCCCTTTAAAATTTGATGGACACAGGAAGTGCTTGGTTTAGACCCTGAATACTTTCCATCCCGAATTATGTTGTTTCAGAGAGTTTCGGCTTAGTAGCTTTGCCTTAACATGAGTCTGTTGGTCCTTTTCTGGTCGCTGAATAGGGCAAACAATAACTGATTTAAAATTATATTTATCATGTAATTATATTTCACTTGCAAAAGGTAAGATCTTCCAAATTTGAAGTTTAAGGGGTAACATCGGAGTGCACTGTTTAATCATCAGAATATCGTAGATACTAAGGTATTAATAAAACAGACTAGGATATATAAGACAGTAAAGAAAATAAGTTTTGAAAATATATGTGTCAGCCCATCCTAAAATGTTGGGCATCCTAGGTAAACACTGTACCACTGACCTGCATCTCCAGTCCTGGCAATAGATACCAGGGTGGTTTCTAAGAATGAACTCACGGCCCTAGAGTGCTGAGCATTGTGTGGTGCGTTTATAGTTCTGTCTTAGGTGGCATTGTGTACTTCATCTTATGAACAATCATTTGTACAGCAATGCTAGGTGACAGATTTGTGATTAGTGGCTCTAGCTAGCTGGTAAGAACGTGGATTAGAAATTAGAGTCTACAGTTCCTAAGTGATTGATCTTTGACCTTATAGACTAATTAGCTATAAGACTCATTATGTTTGAACTGAGGATGTCTTGTCTCAGTTCTTCCAAGCAGTAGAGACACCCAAGTCATGGTAACTAAACAATGGCTAGAACTGGAGGGTTGTTTGGTTACACCCTTTGCCTGTGTTTTTCCCAGCTATAGGACAGTATTTAAGGACTCTCAGCAAACCCCTCTGACTGCCTGTCCTTCAGTCCATCAACCACAGGCAAACTATCGCCATGTACGTCAAGCCAGCTTCAAGGTCTTGGTCTTCCTGTCTTGACCTCCCAAGTGCCTCACTTACAGATTTTCGCCACTCCCCTCTGGCTGACAGGCTTTATGGGATATATACAGAAAGTGTCTCTGGAAATCTGGAGAAAGTTCTTTAAGCCACGTCTGACAGTCTTTTTGCTTCGCTAGCCCAGATTCTCCATTGTAGGATCAAAAGGCACTCACTGGCTTCCCACTGGGAGGGGTCCTTAAGGTACTGGAAGTGGATTCTGCTGGCTCAGGCAGCATGGTAGCAGATGGATGGAGAACCTCAGTCTCTCGCTGTTGTTTAAATTTGATTTAGTATAAATTGAAATTTAATTGTTTATATTGGGCCAATTAAAACCAAGAAACGAGGTTTCATATAGTGAGAGCCTGCCGCAGAATAGATGAGCATGTTTCCCCGTACAAGAAGACTGTAGTTGAGTTGTATATATTTAGTGTTAGGAACAAAAAATAATGGAGTTGTCTGAAAAGATTAGAAGTCAATACATTTGACCCAAATGTATTGAATTATGTGTCACAAGTATTAAATCACCCCTCAGACTCTTGCAGTTCTTTAGAACCAAGATTAAATTACTCTGAGGAGAGCAGATATTTTATTCTTTCAGCCACCTTAAATGTTGGTGGGACTAGCATTAAAAATTACAGTTTTCGGACATAAGTGACATCTACTTTGTAAATAGAAGTAAAAACTTCAGAATTCAAGTTTTTATTGCTGTTACGTCACCCTGAGACCTGTGCAAAGTATGTTTGATATTCAACACTTTGAGTGTTTTTCACAGACCCTTTATTCGGCGCCCTTAGCAGACTATAATGTTATGTAAACCATCATCAATGTCCCTCAGTAGTAACTGCCATGTATATCTCATGGTTTGATTCTGTGTATCTCAGCTATAAACGAGGCGTTGGTGGGAGCCATTTAGCTTGCAAATGTGGAGCCGTGGATGGGGGTGGGTGGAATAAGGATGACATGAGGTTTCTAATTGCACGATGTCTCTGGGAAATGCATATAGACTTGGTAAGGTACTCCTTCCGTCTAAAAATACCCAGTGTTTACTCCTGCCGCATTCAGGTAGTTCATCACACAAGCCTCTTTTTTCTCTCCGATGATTGTAGCTGCCTGTGTGCCTGAGAACAAACTGGCGAGTGGGTGGTGTTGATGGATGCTTTTGGAAAAGGTGTGTGTGTGTGGGGGGGGTTAATTCTGTGATTACTTGGTTCTGTTCAGTGTGATCAGTGCCTTCATTTACATCTTTTTATCATGGAAATTTCAACCACCGAATATTTCCGATGAAGTAGAGGAATGGGATTTCCTCATTTTCTTTGATTTGATTGTCTTGGAAGAGTCTTACTCCAGTGTCCTGGTTTGCAGACAGCAAATCTTCCCTCCGTGTTAACTCTGGGCTACCTCCTTCCCCTCTGTCACCGGAACAATCAGGCCTTGTTCCGGAAGAGACAGCAAGTTAACTCAAAGGCTCTGGACTTTCAACTTGGCTTCTGAATGTCTGAAACTGTTACCGTATTTTGTTTTCCCGAAATTCCCTGTAATTTAACTTTTACTGTTAGCTTTGACACTAGCCGACATTTTCAGTATTGTAAGCTAATGAGTGAGCCATGTTTGAAATTGTACTGTCAGATTTTTTAATGTTCTGATGGCTAACATAAGTAAGTTTTAGATAGTATTGACGTAATACAAGTATTATGCAATAGTAGGAGTCTTAAAAATACTGAAACTGGAAGGATTTAGAAATATTTGTTCCTTTGCATCTAATGTTTGACTTTTTATTTGGGGGCATACAATGCTGATGCATGCGCTGCTTTCAAGTCTGTCTGTCTGTCTGTCTATCATTAATCATCTATCTAGTATTTCTGCCTGGAGAGGCCGGTTCCCCTGATCAGATAGCTCTGGAGCTGCTCACTTCAGACATGAAAGCAGACTCTGGGTCTTTTCTGAAATGTGAGCTAGTACTTGAGATTCTCCCAAGGAACACCTGGGAATGAAGTGACTTTTATTATCAGCTTTGTGGCGTTTTCCACAGGTATCACACAGGACAAGACCCAAGCAAGACTATCAGACACCCTTGGCTAAACAAGAATGCCTGCTTCAGACTCTCTTTGAAAACTTGTATCACCTTTAAAAATTCATCTGAAATAATTTAATTAAAGTATTCAACACAGATTGTGAAATTTAAAGAGAATATTTTCCCCTTATGTTCAGAAAGGTGAGTGACTACCTTAAAGGAGGGAATATATTTTGTGCCAATAGCCATAATATAGTGATTTTTTTTCTCTATTATAAATTAAGGAAAAAAGGATTAAAATGCAGGAATAAGCTGGCTAAGATAATTTAAATCAGTGGTTCTCTACCTTCCTAATGCTTGGCCCTTTAATATAGTTCCTCATGTTGGAATGACTATCCCCCAAACCATAAAATTATTTTTGTTGTTACTTCATAACTATATTTTTTTGCTACTGTTATGATTGCGATGTAAATATTTTTGGAGATAGGTTTGCTGAAGGGGTCTTGACCCACCGGCTGAGAACGCCTGAAACCATTTGTCCAGTAGAGCTGAGATTCAGATCCAAATTTCCTCCTCCAAGTGGACTGACTTAGAGCTGCTTTGTTGATACAAAAATAGGTGAGGGATGCTCCCACCCGGGGGCTAGAGAGATGGCTCAGTGGTTAAGAGCATTGCCTGCTCTTCCAAACGTCCTGAGTTCAATTCCCAGCAACCACATGGTGGCTCACAACCATCTGTAATGAGGTCTGGGGACCTCTTCTGGCCTGCAGACATACACACAGACAGAATATTGTATACATAATAAATAAATAAATATTAAAAAAAATGCTCCCACCCATGTGCTCTGCCTCCTTGGCTCTGGCCCCCACTCCTTGGCAGGCTCCTCCAGTAGGGCATTCTCCTCCTTCAGATCATGGCAGTAATTACTGTCAGTCCCTGGAGAGGCTTCACGGAGCTGGGCTCCTCCTGTGTTACATCATCAAGCTCAGTCCCTTCTTCCCTGTGTTACCACCTCTGTTGAGAGGGGCCTGTCGACTCCTTCATGTTTGTGACTCTGCTTCGCAGAATAGTTATGTCAACATAATGCGACTATGGACTCAACGGAAAATCCAACATTGGATTCAGTCAGACCTCTTTAAATGTGCAGAAATAAGAACACTGATTAAAAAGCCAATAAATGACTCCAACGAAAACTAAATGATATAAGGTAATTTAGGTTCTTCTGTGGTAGTCAAAACTTACCCGAAACTAGGCTAGTGGTTCACTTCTGTAATCCCAGCACAAGAAAGGCTGAGGCAGGAGGCTTGCTATGAATCAATTCCAGATCATCTTGGACTACAGAGTTGGGGGTGCTGTCTTCAAAGCAAAACGAAACAGAAAAGGTAGTGTGTTTGCTACAACAGGAACTTCCTTATCCAGACTGTGCTTGGTGTACTATGACGTCGTTACCTTAGGTTAATCTTTCATTGGACAGTTGAGATGTACGTTGCTAGCTTGTTATAGTGATTGTGCTTGCTGCACATGGAGGACCCCTAATTTCGATATGTGGGATTTGTGTATTTACGTGTTCATCAAACCCACTACCTTGTCTGTATACACTAGGATTCTGTTTATGATTCTCAGCAGTCGTTAGCCAAGGGCAAGCTCTAAGGACGCCTAAGTGGCAAATAAATGCTTTTTTTTTTTTTTACTAGACTATAAATTGTCTTCTATGGTGACAGTTTATTCAGTTAAGAACAGCATTGGGCTTTGGGGTTGAAAATAGTTTGGGAACTATACAATGTAAAAATGTAAATTAGTGGTTACTTTTAAAAACTGAGAATTGAAAAAACTCCAATGTTTTCATGTATCTTGTTTGATTTGGCGTTGGAATAATTATTTTTATCGTTCTTTAATAATTGCTTAATTCTCCATGTTTTATAATATATACTTTCTAAAAAATAACAGAAGTAGACTGCATGTATTTTGCCTACTATACTGTTGGACAAACAGTATATTAATGAACCCCATATGAGGAACGGGGTGTTGTTTAGGGTGTCTATGAAAACAAACTAAATTCTATCCGTGGGGTATTTGACTTCCTTTGCTGTGTGCTTCAGGCCTGTGCCTTGCAGCTCTTTGGTAGATCTCACTTGGGCAAGAGGCAGTAACTGCTGCTGATGCATGAGAGAAAACACACAGAGACCCATGAGTGAGTTTTCTATTTAATTCTGTCTTTGAGAGCCACTATTTAGTTAGAGGGGCAATCACTGTCCGATTACCCCTCGCTTATCCTTACTTACTGAACTCCGATTGATAGAAGAAGACACGTGATAAGAAGCTAATTCGCTTACTCGGGCTTGCTACAGTCACTAAATACATCTAAATACTTAATTGCAAACTCAAGAGTAAGTAATTCAATTTAAAATCTCCATGTGATATCTATGCTTCATTTGAGAGATCATTCTAGGATTAACTTGTAAGTCTATGAAGAGCTGAGATTTTATTTCTCTATGTTAGATTATTACTTGCACCTCTTGTGATTGAACCTAGAGTCTCACACTTGGTAGGTAAGCACTCTGTCACTAAGGTTCATCATCCCTAGCCCCAAGTTGCTATTTCTGTGTTGTACAAATAACTTTACCTAGGTGTGTGGTTCTCATCATTTTGGAGTGGACAGTGACAGCGGTCTCATTTTAGTTTCTCTACACAACTAAAGACCTTTATATATGAACATTATATCCTTAAGTGGTTCTTGAATCATTCTGTTCCTTTTATGATTTTTTCCTTTTATTGATATTTTTTTCTTTCAGTGACATACTACATGCCAAATTAAAACATTCACATGTAGATCCTATCTTTATTTTCTTACTAGTGTTTTAAATATGAATCTGTGTATGTGTTTTGTGTTTTTTTAAAATAGAGATAAGGGACTCCTTTTATTTGCATTAAAATATTGTCTTCATGGGACCAGTAGTGCTCTCTTTGTTTAAACCAGTTTTTAAAGTTAGTATAGTCATGTGTGCTCAATTATATACTGGGCTGTACAAATTAGATAGCTATTTGACCAAATCAGAGTTTCAAGAAATCTTTTGCTGGAGAAATGACTGGCACATTGATCATCTAATTATCGACAGTAAAATGTAGCTAATTGGCTCTGGGAAATTGGGTTCAAACAAATGAGATGAGGTGGCCTGCATTTGTCACTTGTACATTATTCCAACAGCTTCCAGGACCCAGAGTTCTTGCTGGCGAGACCTTTGGCCTCATGTATGGTTGCTGTGTGGATAACAGCTCTCCCCCCCCCTCCCCGGTCTGTCTCCTCTGTGTGTGTGTTCCCCTCCCTCCATATTGAGAAGGAAGAGAATTGGAAGTGTAAGAACACCTCTGGGGGATAGAGAGGTCCTTGGGGAAGCAGTGAAGTTAGGAGCTGCAAGTGGATAGAGACAGAAAAGGAAGTTGGTGCTAGTGAAGCCATTCTTTGATGACTTCAGGCACCCTGGGATATAGCCCATCCAAGGCTTGTTTGAGGAAGTAAGTCCCCAGCCCCCCTGTTGTTTGGGGCTGGAGGATTTTTCTTCTTGTAATTTTGCACTGAAGATCCTTCCATTTCTCAAGTATCAGATGTTGCCTGATCAGAGATTTCTGATTTTAAAAAGTATACCAAAAAAAGAAAGTCCCTGCTTTTTTCTTTTTAAGACTATAATGTTGATGTTTCTTTTCTTTCTTTTTCTCCTTCCTCCCTCTCCTTCTCCTCATCCAGAAAGCCACCTAACATTGGTCACTTTTTCTGTTAATAGTGAATTAACTACCATCTAGATTGATTTCCAGCCATGAAAGATTCCAAACAGAAATAAAACATGATAATTAGGTAGTGACATATAAGCTTAAAACAGAGCAAGAAGCACACTGAAATTTCTTTCTGTGGCCATGGGACCACAGTTCCTTTTAAATTCTGGTTTTAGTCTGTAAACCTGGAAAAGGTAGAGTCATCTTTTTTACTTCCAAGAAAAAGTTATCAGTTTTTAAACCTGGGTGGTTTTAACCATCCACTTTGCTCTTAAATCCCCTGCAATGTTAATTGATGATTTGAATGTTGCCTGTAACATTTTTGTGCTAATATTCATCTCATGAGGAGTAACCACACGGAATACTGGTGCTGATTGACCTGCTGTATGTTACTGTGTCTTGGAGGCATGTAGTTTTGAAAACCTTTAGTTTTCATCGTTAAGTTTGTGTTGTAAGAGGAGATGGCTGTGTTCCCGGCACCTGAGAGGAACGTGGGCCCTTTTGTTCCTTCCCGCCCCGCTCTCGGCTGCCAGCTAGCTTATGCCTGAAATAACCACATGACAATTATATTCATTTAAATACTGCCTGGTCCATTATCTCTAGCCTTTGCTTGGCTAGCTCTTGCATCTTATTTCAACCCATTCTTAAATAGTCTGTAAGTCACCACGAGGTAGTGGGCTTACCGGGAAGGTACAGCATGTCTGACCCTGGTGGCTTCATGGTGGCTCTCACACTTCCTTTCTTCCCTGAAATCTGTTCTGTCTACTCCGCCCAGCTAAGGGCTGTGTCCTATCTTACCGGCCAGGCAGAGTCTTTATTTAACCAATGAAACCAAAGAAATACAGAAGATCCCTCCTACATCAAGTTTGTATGACTGTCACAGGACATGAGTGTTTTCACATGTCTGTAGTTTTCTGCTCGCCATAATAATCCCATGTGCTCTTTCTCTTATGGTTTTATTTCAATGCTACTGTGAGCAGTTTGTTATAAAAGAAAATAAAGTTAAAAAGGAATATCAGAAACTCTTCCAATTTCTTGCTGTTATTGAGTGAGCTTAAGTGATGCTCAACTCTTTAGAGAGCAGGGAGGACTGAAGGGCGCAGATTTCTGCAGGGAGGCTGCTGTGCAGTCCGCAGCTTAAAACAAGAGCAAGTAAGCGCTGTGTTTATTCTGTGTTAGCATCTGGTAGAGAAAATGATGACACGGAAGTGCCCATTTATTTTTAATCCGAGCTCCTCACTGAAATGTGAAGGCATTTTGAACCACCTACCTATTTCAAAGATGATATGGGTGGACCGCCTGTTGTTAAGACACTGTAAGGAACAGGGAGAGATGTAAATGAGCCCCCGTGATTGGCTGCCTCTGAATAGAAAGGAAGCTGACAGTCTGTCCTGAGTGAGCTCCACTCAGGGAGCCACTAGAGTGTTGGAATCTCTGATTGAAGGCTGCCTGTCATCCGGATTAACAGTCACAGCCTCTTACTTTATTATGTAACTATTGGTTATCACTGGGTAACTCAAATCAGATTCAACTATTGTACCTACTTTTTAAATATCTCTAAATATGGGGTGCTATCAGTGCTTTAACAATACTGTAATTCTGACTAAGTGTGGAAAACCCTGACAGAAATGAGTCAGTTGATAGGCCCATAGTCCCGCCCAAGGACTCTGACGCCCAGCCACTACAGTCAAAATAGTCTTAGAACTGGAGTTTCTTTCACACGAGACCAGAATTGATAAACTTTATAAAGTGATTTGTTTTGGGGAAAGTTTGGACAGCACGTTCTGTGAATGTCACTGTAATAATTAAGTAGAGATTGAGGTCAAATGAGATATTTTATCGCTTGTCTTCCTTCCTCCTCCCATGTGAACACATCAAATTCTTAACAGTGAAGACCTCCAAACCCTGGTGTTACATTAAATAATGTTTTATTTTAGTGGCGCATGAATCAAGCATTAAAATGGCTATTGATTCATAGTCCTGCTGCTGGTTTTGTATCAAGCTTAGGAAGAAAATGTGCAAATTCTTTAGTTTTGTGTAGTGGTAAAAAACTAAAATCACTTTAAATTCTCCATCAATAACTCTAGATTTCCAGGTGACATTAAAGGGTAGACTCTGCTATTCATGCTTTAAGCTTTCAAAAGCACAGAAACAGGATTCCCCTGGCCTCCTGCTCATGTCTATGAATGGAAAACACTCCACTCTCACTGTGTACCTCTGTAAGGAAGGAGCTGAGTTAGTTGAGATTGTCTTCATATATGTCTTACACCCTTTCGGACATGGTAAGCGAACTTGAAAAATTCAAGGTGAGCCTTGCTTCCTAGAGTCAGTTTTTTAACTATTGGATCATTGGTGGATTATGGGTAAAACATTCTTACGAAGTTTGCACCAGCTTAATTTAAAGGTAAAATCAACATAGAATTGAATTACGGAATTTTTGACCTTTGAGTCCCCTGCATCTTCCTTGTAATGAAATTAGTTGCAAATTAAATTCTTGCTGAAACGTAAAGGGAAGGAGAAAGGGTGTATCTGCCACAGCCTCAGGTTTCACCAGAACTCTTCTGCGCTTGATAGGGGCCTCTCCTTATCAGACAGCAAAGGTTCACCGCCTCTTCTTCACTGGTGTTTGCTTTTTAATGTTATCGTGCGATTCAATATTTCATACAGTTGCTTTGCGAAGTCCAAGGAAAGAGGACTGTGGGAAAATTATGTGTACGCTTTGGATTTTGAGTTTCTGAAATGGTTAGACACAAAATGCCTATTTGCTCAATGGGCAAATAATTCTTTTTTTTACCTACACATCCTACCAAAATATAAATATCTGGGTCATCTGTGGCTTAAACTCACTCTGCAGGCTGCATGCTTTTTTTTCCCCCTACAAATCCCCGCAGCAAGTGACCTTGTCAAACAAGGGTGGTGTAAAGGGAGTCAGCCTAGGGAAGGTGGCTCCTTTTCTAGTGGCTGTTTGCTCCTGCAAACCAAATCAGGTTCGTATTTGGAGGAGAGGACGGCAGACACATGAACAACTGTTGTTCTTTTCCACAATAATCCTTGTTATTTTACTGTTTGCTTGAAAATCTAACTAATCGAAGCAGTATGCGTGGCAGATATTCTAGGAACGACACGAATTTCACTATGGCCTTGGTGAGCTAGAGGTAAATTAACTTCTTAGCATATGGCATATCTATTTTTAGAGCCACATTTGAAACCATAAAGTTATAAATTACAGGTTAGTGCTTTGATTTCTTTTCTTTCTTTTTTTTGGTTGCTGTTGTTTATTTTCTTTAAGACCTTTAGATTGTTTAAAACAAAAAGAAAAGCTAGAGAACCTTGGGAGGGGAAACGGAGATGAGGGACAGCTGCTATTTTGGAGAAGTGAGCAAGAGTTTACCTATTTATTATTATTTATTTTTGCTACAAGCATTTATAGTTAGCTATATAGGTATATTGCCTTTAAAAGTTATTGAGTGTGGCTTATTTGCCTAATAGCAATTAAAATCATTAAAAATGTTTCCCAGGTATGTTAATCATGAGTTAGGCTTGACACCAGCACTTTGATCTTAATTGAAAGGAAGAAAAATGCCCTTACATCTTTTGTCAGTGTGTGTGTGTGTGTGTGTGTGTGTGTGTGTGTATACTCACGCACATAGATACATTTAAAATGAGCAAGAATCTTTCCTATAAAATCTTAATCCTCCATTTGGTTTTGGTAATAAAATGCTATGGAGTTTTATTTGATAAACAGAGTTTTTAGTCTTTAGAATGAATGATGCCGTAATTAATTTGGAGCTTTATTCTCACCTGATCAAGTTTTGGAGTGGGTTTCCAGGCAAACAAACTTTAAGTAGAAGACTGTGTCTGTGCCCCGTGGTGCTTTTCTCTCCTCTCCTGGAATGGCTCAGCTTAGGCTCACAGCTTCGTTTCCTGCTCTGAGACCCCCATTGCAGCCGCAGAGGACTCACTCTAACAAAGGTTGTGTTCCTGTTTGTGACTAGATTAGAATTCTTACAATTATTCATAAGCAAGTGTTATAACTTGTAAAGTATGGCGTGAGATTTTGGGAAGCATTTCCAAAATATTAAAGATAATGCCTGTAAAATTTAACTTGCCCTGTGTATGTGTTCTAAGTTTTATCATTGCAAAATATGTTGGGGGAATATTTTAATTGGTGTTGAAGAAATCATGAGAATTATAAGTGCCTTTGGTTTTTCACGGATTTCTTCCTTAACTGTAGAAATTAGTTTGTGAAGATATTCTTAATATGTACTGAATAGAAAATGCATCTATTTTTTTTATTATTTTTTACAACTGGAAATAACTAAGGAGAATGATGTTTTTACACGGTAGTCATCAGTTTGTCAGTTCCCGTCTGTTCTTGGGATTAACATGGAATGGTCTCCAGAGCCAGGAAGAACACTTGTTCCTTACTTTGCTGTGATGATAGGACCACACAGCAAGCAGTCACCGTTCAGTTTGTCTTCAAAAGAGAAATTTAGATTGTATAGTGTCAGAGAGAGGTGATGGAATGTATCCTTTTAAATTACCAGATTGTTCTTTTTCAACTATTTTATCAGTCTGTCCATTCATCCACCCATCCACCCATCCATCCATCCATCCATCCATCCATCCATCCATCCATCCATCCATCCATCCTTGTTAGTTTCTTTGGTTTTTCGAGACAAGGTTTCTTTGTAGCTTTGGAGCCTGTCCTGGAACTAGCTCTTGTAGACCAGGCTGGTCTTGAACTCAGATCTTCCTGTCTCAGTCTCCTGGGTGCTGGGATTAAAGGCATGTGCCACCACTGCCTGACTCTTTTCAACTATTTTATAACAGATATCTCAATGCCAGCTAAGAACCTAAAAGCTAGAGTTAGTGGCATCATGGGAAATGTGCAATAAATACTGGGCCTGTATTAAACACATTGAGTTTGTGTTTGTTTGTTGTTGTTTTTCTTACATAGGAGCCTACTAGTTACTACAGTAGTATTTTTGTTCTGCTGAATTCTTGTTGAATTAGTTTAAATGAAAAGTTAGTAGGTCTTTTCAACATACGTACATTTCTAGAACCTTTCCCCGGAGCCATTTAAAAGGACTTTGGTTGTATCCTCAAGGATTTCTATTAGACTCACAGAGAAAGGCTGAACCCGAGGCTTTTATGCGTGTCTTCCCTTGAGCTCACACTCCAGTGCTTGCTACTGAGATAATAGATTGGCTGAGTCTGCTGAGCTGGACCAGAGTGACTGTAGGGGTGACTGCATGAAACTCAACACCTAGATGAGAGGAGTCGGGGTTTTGCCGCTTTCTTTTTTTTACTTCTTGGAAAAAACAAACAAAAAAGCTCTACGCCAGCAACTCAGGAAGAAGAGGTTACCTTGGTTTGCTGTTTATAGGTGCAGTCCAACCAGGTTGGGAGTCAGACAGCGGCAGCGTGAAGCCAGAGGGTGGGGATGGTGGTAATCTGATGGGAAGTCTGTCTGTGTCTCCATCGGAAGAGGGACTCTGGGATGTGATTGTCACTTAGTGTCTGCGGTGCAGTGTTTTCCCACCTCACAATTAAATGCTTGTTCTCACCCAGGTCTACCTCACTTGTCTTCCCAGAGTCAAGGATCCCCAACTGTCCTTTATGTTTTGTACAGAAAAAGGGGACTCGTCAGCCTGAAGATCTTTCCGAAGACTGTCTTCTTAGAAAGCAATTTAAGATGTCTTATTTTTCTCCCTATCCTGCACCCTCCTTCTTCACCCAGAATGACGTCATTTTCCTTCCTTCAATCTTCACAGAGTGGAGGTGGACCTCAGGCTCCCTGGGGCACATGACCTCCATTTCTTGAACATCAGTGTACACACGTCACACAAAGTGGCGTAAATGGGTTTGCGTGTTGAAAAATGAAATCATAATGTTAGTTCATGTTATGAATATTGGCTAATCCAACACTAAGAAAAGTGATTGGTAAAACCTCAAAGGAAAGCATGAATTCTTGAGCTTTACACATCAATCCTGGGTTAAATGTGTCCGTGATTTAAAGCCAGATGTCTGGTTTTTACATGGCTACATGGTTTTCACACGGCTACATGTAGTACCTGAAGGAAATAAAGAAAAATGACTTCTGAGATCTTTCCCTGTTGCTGGTGACCCTGCCCCTCATCCAAAGTCACTCCTTGGAGATATTTTCTTCACCGCTTCAGGCCTGTTAAATCTTATTTTAATTTCTATTTCTACACCACTCAGTATCCTTGTATGGGTAGGCACTAGTCGAGGTTTTTTTGTTTGTTTGTTTGTTTTTTCTTGTCTGGAGGTCTCAGATTTCTCAGGTTTTCCTGTCTTCAACAAATTGGCCTCTGAAAGCCTTCCTGGAGCACACAGTCCTTGGTTGTGTCTGTTTCTGCCTGCTTTTCCCTGTTCATAATGAACTGTCCTGTCTTTCCCCAGCCTTCCTTGTAAACAAACTGCTCCTTAGAAACATGCTCTGAAAGGAGAAAGATGAGATGTGTTCTTCACAGTACGCCCCCAATAGGACGTCTTAGATGGGTAATGTTGCAATTAGAAACAATTTAAACATTCGTGCAAACTTCTGATTAGGAGAGCCCGAGGTAAGGGCTGAGTGCTTGCTTGCTTTTCTTCAATCTTGACGTCTTTCCAACTGAAAAATGTGTGGTGCCTGTTCATAGTTTATAAGATTCCTCATAAGAATCTCAGCCGGTTACAGCAGATAATTAAGACCTGAGTACCCGCTGCATGTGATGAGAGAACTCTTGGATGCTTCTAGAAGTTACTAGAGTTGGGAAAACAGGCATGCATATTGTTTTACATGCCTCTTTGTTCCCCATGTGGAATCCCAGCTCAAGAAGGCAGTCAGCAATTGGCTTTCATCTTCTCTTGTACAGTATCTTGTTTTTCCACATTCGTGTTTGAAGACCTTTCTCTTTCCAGATTGTTCTTACTGAACCCTATTATTTAGTGGTTAAGAATGTATTGACTATACTGTGTAATCCAAATGTGGTTGGCCCTGTTTGCTTCCCAGAGTTTTACATGTGGCCATGTTTTATTGACAGCGTCTTTCCTACTTAATTATGTCTTTTGTTGACAGCTCAGACTGTCTCTGTTTACCCGTATTTAGGATGCAGCTGGCAACAGCAGTTGGTTTGTGAAACCGAAGCACACAATTAACTTCCCAAGTTAAGGTTCGAGTTTGTTTCTTTGAGAGAGAAAGATGTCATAGGGTGTATCACTTTGCTCCAAATGTCATGTACCTACAGTGTGATGAATTCTCATGTTAGAGCATCAGCAGAGAAGAACACGACATCCTGAATATAGAATACTATTATATAATCAAGAAATACTGTTTTTTCCGCAATTTTTTTTGTTTTGTTTTTGTTGTTAGTCTTGGAAACCATATAGCAATATTTAGTTTGCGTATTTAGAACCAACCAATAGGAATGTTGTGAGCAATTTCCTTTCAGTCGGATGTTCAAATAACCAAATTTTGACTGTAACATTTTGAAGAAATATAAACTCCCTCCTACTGTGGAGTTATTGGTTCTACAAAAGATGAGTGAGTTCAGTTATTTTGATTAAAACCAGGAAGGAGTTCCTTCAGCAGGAAATGCAAAGTATGAGGTTCCTGTGCTTCAGTGACCCCATGAAACTCCTGCGTACCCCATAAGATCCTTTACTTACATGAGTTAGACTATCTAACTCAACCTTACTGTTTTTTCACTTCCAACTATTTAACTTCTCATAATTCTTAACGGAGTCTTCTTTGTGTACCCGCTGTGACAAGCAACGTGTATGTTTTCTTTGCTTTTTGAAAACTCAGGCGAATAGTCTATTGAAGCAAGTTCAGGATTATTGTATCATTGGGCATAGTGGCACTAGGTGTCTGCAACACAGCCCTGGATGGACAAAGACAGGAGAATCGTGTGACTGTATGATAGGGTGCTTGCTAAGTTTGGGAGGCCTATTACACACATGCATTTACGCACACGCACGGACACACACACGCATGCATGCATCCATAACCTCACTTGTGCCAAGAACAAAATAAACCAAAACAAGGCAAAAACGAATTGTCACAATTTTTTTTTAAAAAAAGATTCTCTAGTTGTGCAGGGTGGTGTTGGCACACGCCTTTAATCCCAGCATTCGGGAGGCAGAGGCAGGTGGATTTCTGTGAGTTCAAGGCCAGCCTGGTCTACAAAGTGAGTTTCAGGACACAGA
>JAQHUG010000029.1:4871520-4894681 GCA_028555095.1 Dicrostonyx torquatus
AATCAAGGGCATTGTGTTGATGAAGGTAATTTTAACTTTTCAATGTCTGTTTGTGGGATACAAAGTACATTGCTGATACTCTTAGAAACGGTTGAAGCAGTGAGAAGTTACCAGATGGGTGAACTTAAAAAATGTTACATGCTAAGAGCACAAAGGGAGCTAATAGAGTCTTCTGAAGATCAGAATTCTGTCTGTACACAGGCCTCCCCTATGGCCATGCTGGGCACGGAGGTCCACGCAGCAGGACACAGTGTAACTTGCAGAATTCACAATGTAGCACTGCCAGTTTCTCTGAGAATTTTATTTTATATTATTCTTACCTGAAAAATAACCCAGAGAATTAGGTAGAATTCAAAACGGGCTGGTAGAGGAAAACCCTGTGTTGAGCTGACAAAATCTGTGTGGCCCTAATTCTGCTCTTTTACTTCCGTTTCACATAACAACCTTCACGTGTCTGGTTTCAGAGAAATCGAAAAACGCATTGACACTTAATTTTTAAAACATCGGGGGTTACAGGTTCACAAATGAGCCTTCTGATAATAAATTATTAAACTAGTAAAAGCATCCTGTAAACACAGCCACTAAGAGCTGCCAAGACACCTCGGGTTGCATTCCTTAGTTGAGCCTTGCTAGGAATAGACCGTGTTCTAGTTAATTACTGCCTCCAGACAGGAGAGGAAAGGCCTTGAATTCAGCGTTTGTATGGTCGCATGGCCCTGTTCAGTCAAGCTCAATGCATGTTACATGATGGCCTGAGAGGAAGAGAAGAGCTGCTTTCTCAGTCTCTGACCAGAATGCCTGATGAGGCCTGGTGTCAGAGAGGGCAGATGGGCACAACAGCAATTACACCAAAAGCAAAGTAGTTTCCTTGACAACCGGTTTGAGGATTCATTGTGATTTATTATTTACTACTTCAAAAAACTCTCTCTGTGATTTAATTAAGGATTGAGATTTCCACAAAATCTATGTCTTCCAAGCCCTGTGACTATTATTGTTCAGATGTACACGGAGACAATCCCACGTTCATGGTGTCTTAAGCAGGGTCAGAGGAGCCATCACCTGTAGTTCTCTGAGAGTGTTCACAGTTCACATAGGAAGCAGTCACCTTAGATAAAATAGGCTTGCTCTGGGTGATGTTGTTACTCGGCACTTAACCAGTAACATAATAACAGCACTCGCCTCGGGCACCTCCAAAGCAGAGGTTCCACGTGAATTTTTATCTTTTTGTTGGCACCAGTATTATTAACGACTTTGCGTCTCCATATTGCATGCAGCATAGATAGGTTCTTTCTTTGTAGTCATCTCCATCATTACACGCTTCTTAAACTGCACAAATGATAGTCTTTTAAATGTGGCTGTAATCAGATAATATTTTGGCCAGAAACAGAAAAGTTCAGCTTCTTTCATCTCACCATTAGATAATTTGTATTGTCTGTGATTTCGCTTCCCCAAAACCTTCCGATGCTCATTACTTTTGCCGAAGGAGCTTTAAGTGAACTACTTATTCAGCATTAATTAATAATCGAATGTGGCATGCTTCTTAACTAACCTTCCACATAAAAATAGTTTTAAATGTTTATTAAATTTCTATTCAAAAATGGTGTATTTGTATGTATTCTTTCTAATTAAAATTAGTTCTGCTTAGCTCGTTTACATTCCTGCCGTCAGAATTATTTCAGCCTGAAGATTCCATATATAATTAATGTAAGGAAAACAAGAGGGCTGTCCCTTGGTAGAAAACTGGTAATGGATTAAAAGACCGTAGCTCTGAAATTCCAGGAATCTGGCATAAGATGCACTTAGCCCTGAAGTCTGAAAATATTAAGCCACACCCTACCCATGTAATCAGCTCAAGATAATTGAAAAAATTAGCACTTAATACGGATATTATGTTCCTACCCAATATTAAATATTGTTTGAGAAGAATCTTCACTTTAACCAGGAGCGAGGGTTGACTGTTGCTGGCAGCCCCTGAACCTTGATGGAATGTGCACTGTGTGTACTGTGTGTATTCAGAGCCCAGAGCCCTTACCGAGGCAGCCTCCGGAGTGTCTGACACGCAGCAGTGTGTGCGCTAAGACAGGAGAGGGAGCATGCATTTCCCTCCAGGATCCCAATTTTGACAAGGTCAGCACTTTTTAAATTGTGCATTGCGACTTTGACAACATTTTAAAGTTATAATCATCTATTAAAAATAATACAAATATTCATGGAATGGATATCAGTTGTAAACATAGTAAGTCTATAGTTTTCTCATAAGAAGTCCGTTTGTTGCAGAGGATAGCTTACAAAAATGCAAGTAGAAGCTTCGTGATCTTGTCTTTCCCAGAACAGCATGTCCAGGTGAGAGCATACATGTCCCACTCTTTCCTAGGTAGTATTATCTTTTTAATGGAATATGTTACATGCAGAATCTTTGGGGGCTGAAAAGGGTAAGAAAAAGATGAGGATTTGATATTCTGCAGCAGTGGTACTGCATAAATTGGAATTATTTCTAACTGCTAAGTGTGGCAAATTAGACCTTGTAAGTCCTTGAGAAGTAAGCTTGTGATTTCGGAGTGTATTCTTTTAAAATAGTGAAATAAATTGTACTATAGATGTACATGGTGTGTGTGTGTATGTTTGTATGCATGTTCATGCACGTGCCTGTGTGTGTTCCCCAGTGTGTATAGGTCAGAGGATAAAAATTTCTGAGTGTCAGGTCTCTCCTTCCATCTTAAAGTTTCTGGAGACTTAACTCAGTCTGCAAGTTTGCAGGGACAGAATATACTGCACAAACAAGTCTGTGTTCATTCATTTGGGGTGGTGAATGCGGGGATTTGACTCTCGTATGCTTTGGATGTGGATAAAAGATTCATCCGAGTCTTACGTGCTGTCTCTAAGAATTGGGACTGAATCTTGATCTTAGACACACCTATCAGACCTTCCCGGTCTGCAGTCACGTGGTAGAGTGAGTGCATCGTGGTAAGGAAGGTGAGGAGCTTATGGGAATGGTGGGATAAGTTACAAGAGAATTTGAGCAGGCCAGCCAAACATAATGATACCAAGTGAATCAGAAATGTGCCTTGATAAACAGTAAGTAAGCCTCAGGTGCCTGGCGGTGTTTCTGTAGCACACTGATTGTGTTTTGGAGTATTTCACAGCTGATTTTGCATTTTTATAAAGGTGTTGGAGCAGCTTTGTTTGCCAAGCATCTAAGTTCATGTGTGTGAAAGGTGAAATTATTAAAATGAGACCGACATATATTGGGATTTACCTTGTTAGAAGAATCGTGAGAAAAAATGTTTTGACTGATATTTTCAACTTACACATCCCGAAGATTTTTGTATTATTTTGGGTGCATTCCTGTGAGTTCAGGTGCATGCGAGTGTAGGTGCATCCGTGTGCAGATGCAGGTGTGTGTGCAGGTGCATCTGTGTACAGGTGCAGGTGTGTGTACGGGTGCGTCTGTGTGCAGGTGCAGGTGTGTGTGCAGGGATTTGTGAGTTCAGGCGTCAAGGACCGGCCTCGACAAAAAATTACCTCTTACCAGGGTAGGGGAGTGGGAATTTTATAAATAGAAGTAAAGACTATGAGGACACATAAAGATAATCAGACAGAAACCATAGAATAGTACTGGGAGGGTGTTGCAGTGATTACTGAAATCATCTGCGTTTATTTTTTTCCACAGCTTTTATTCCCAACAAAAATGGGGGAGGGATTGGGGGCGGGCAGAAGGTAACAGAAGACTTTATTAGCATGATACAGAGGACAAGTCAGTCAATTGCTTTTACACTTTGAGACATCAAATCATTAACATCCTGTTGTCTAGGTAGGAAAGCTGCTCTAGGGCTGCCCTTCCCCCGGTGACCTCATAGTTACAAAAGAAGGAGCAGAAGTCCATTTGCATATCCTGACCCCCTGTCAGGATAGCAAGGACCTACGAGAATGAGCTATTTTGATGTTAAAAGAACCCAGCAGACACATCCTTGGTTGGGAGGCTTGTTGATCATTTGAGTGATCTCCAAACTCCCTGCCCCTCAGACAAGGTGGAAATGGGCCCACATTTCTCAGACTCTACATCCATGTGCACTTGTTAGTGTAGGTGCATGTATGTACAGGTGCGTGTGTGAGTGTAAGTGCGTGCATGTACAGGTGCATGTGTGAACGTAAGTGCATGTATGTACAGGTACATGTGTGAATGTAAGTGCATGTATGTACAGGTGCATGTGTGAATGTAAGTGCATGTATGTACAGGTACATGNAATGTAAGTGCATGTATGTACAGGTGCATGTGTGAATGTAAGTGCATGTATGTACAGGTACATGTGTGAATGTAAGTGCATGTATGTACAGGTGCGTGTGTGTGTGAGTGCAGGTGTGTGTGGGTGCAGTTGCCTGTGTGTCTTCAGGTGCATCTGTGTACAGACCCTTAGAGGACAAACTGTCAACATTTTCTTTTGAGGCAGGGCCTCTCTCTAATGATGGGAACTCTATCATGTCTGGCTCCTTTTTTCATTGATTGTGTGATCCAACTCTGGTCTTTCTGCGTGCACTTCACTGACTGGGCCATCTCTCCAGACCCTTTATAATATTTTTAAATGAAAATATTTAGAGCTAAATGATAGTGAAACGTAGGTGACAGCTTTGATGTGATCTTTAGTTGCTGAGACTCTATTCAGAATCTTCCGTAGTTCATTTTATTTATTCTTGACAACTGGATTTTTAAAACATCACTCTTCCTGATTCCTCTCTTGCCAATCAAAATAGTTTTCTATGCCTATCTTTTGTTTCATTTGTCTTTATTTCTCTGTGTGATGTTTTCCCATGGTGTATTTTTAACAAATAAAAATAGGTAACTCTGTTTTAGTAGATTGTTCTCTGATTGGGACATGATTATTCCTTGATAAATGTTTGAACAATTAATAGCAAACTGAAATACTAGATCTACAGGGCAGGGTCTCATCTTAGGATCCAGGATGACAAGTCAGGAGGGTCTCTAGTCTCAGGAGACCTTGTTTTATAAATAAAGCAAACACATTCCCCCATATTTAAATGCAATCTTTTTGTTTGTTTGGTTGTTGTTTTCTTTCCTCCTTCCTTCCTTCCTTCCTTCCTTCCTTCCTTCCTTCCTTCCTTCCTTCCTTCCTTCCTTCCTTCCTTCCTTCCTTCCTTCCTTCCTTCCTTCCTTGTCTCTGTGTAGCCCTGGCTGTCCTGGAACTTGCTCTCTGGAACAGGCTGACCTTGAACTCACAGAGATCCGCCTGCCTCTGCCTCCTGAATGCTGGGATTAAAGTCATGAGCCACCATTGCCTAGCTAAAAGCAATCCTTATAGTAGCAAGTAAAAGCTGGTCAGTGAGAGGAAATTGAGCTAAAAGATTATAATGGAATTGTTTTGAAAAATTAAGATTTGATGCTATTGTGTTTGGACATTATTGGTTACATTGGCTTATTAATGTCTATTTATGGAGTAATTGCTTTGCTAGAGGATTTTGAACATAATTGAAACCATCTCTATACTAATGCATGTTTTCTTATCCATTTCTAGTCAGAAAACACACAAATTCAAGCTATAGTGTGATAGGCACCAGGAAAATAGCTAATACAAAAAATTCCTTGTTATACCCAAGAAGATTGTAAGGTTTTCTATTAAAGACAGTTATGCAATTTCCCATTATTGACAAAGAGTTTTGACATTATTGTTTCTTTTATTTTTGCAGAGCAGTTAATGTATACATTGATTTTTTTTAAAAGCAAGATTATTCAGAAATATTTCAAGTAGTCATGTGATTTCCATTATCATTATTCTGTTTTTGATACAAGGTCTTATATAGCTCAGGGTGACTTTAAATTCACTGGGTAGATAAGAATGGTCTTGAACTCCTGATTCTCCTGCCTCTGTCTGCCATGGCTTCCAGTTGCATGCTCTCTAGCCCAGCTTAGGGTATGATTATTTTGCTTCAGCCAAACAGTGAGCTGAGGAGATTGAGATGCGAGCACGTAGGTACAGTGACAACAGCTGTCAGAAAATACACACAGCTCTTTCCAACTCCAGAACTAGTGAGTTCCTCGTTCCCCTATAGTGCTGTATCTTAGAAAAACTCCTAATAGCTTGTTATATAGGAATCTTTCCAAGTCACAAAGACCATATACCGCAGAGTGTTCTGAACTTCCTTACATGTACAGTGTTTTGAAAAACTTACATGTCCCAAATAATAACGTAGCATTTTAGAAAGACGATTAATTTATTCAGCAAAGTGACTTTGTGTCTTATACTATGACAGTCAAGGTGACCCAAACAATAGACTAAAGGCTTAGGACACTTTGTTCTGTTCCTTGGAAGTCAGTAAACGTCTTGAAATCTGACATCTGACCTGGATACCCAAGACAGGCTGCAACTGCAACCAATACTGAGAACAATGACAGCACCATTGCATGCCACGATGTTTTCATCATTAAAATGTTCACTGGATGTTAAATCACCTTGAAATATTTTCATGTAAGATTTCTAAAGAAAATACCTATTGTCTATTATTCTAAGATGTAACTGTGTAGGGGAAGTAGAAAAAAAAAAGTTTATAAAATAATCTTAATTTCATCAAAATGATCATCTTTTTAATGTGCACATAATATATTTAGTTTCAGTGCCTAGAAATATGTTTTCAAGGATGACTGTATTTGTAATTATGTATGTGTGTGTCTGTGCATGAAACTTGTGTGCCTGACAGTAGTAAGCCTCCTGACGTCGTTGCTAAGAACCAAACTCCAGTCCTCTGCAAGAGCAGTATGCTCTGTTAACCACCGAGCCAATTCTCCAGCTCCATAGGAAAGATTTTGATCAGTTTGTGTGAGGGTCGCAGTGATTTGCCTGGTAAATGAGATTAGCAGTCTGCAGGTGAAATGGCCTAGAAAGAGAAAAGTGCTCCTGATAGGACTCAGGGAGAGGGAGGAGCATCAGCACCACCCTCTCAGCTTTGGACTTGCAGTAAAGAACTTCCTAGGGCATGTTCTGAGTTGTAAAATGAGTCTTGTATTGAGTTTTTGTCATGCTAGATGGTTGCCATAGCTATAAATACCCAATCAAATGAATGAATGAATGAATGAATGAATGAATAAACATATAAATAAATCCTGAAGCCAGAGAATATTTTGCACTTCTTGGAGGGACATAGGGTAGGTCCTGGGGACCCAGGTGTGTGCTCTTGGCCCTGTTTGGGAAAGAGACAGTACTGCTTGACTGGAACACAGAGAACACAGAGCACACCCCTTAGGGAGCTTTTTAAATTCTAGTCAGAAGAAGGAAGGCATGAAGAGTCCAGCAAGTAGCTTGGATGTTATTCCTGGCTTGAGATGTTACAGGGTCCTCATGAGAATTGAGGAAATATGCAGTCTATCTAGACTGTGTTCAGTCCCTGTGAAGGAGGCTGTTTTCCTGGCTTGGCTACCAGTGTAGCTTTAAGAAAACCGAGGAGCCGGTTGTGGTGGCACACGCCAGTTGCATTTGCTGAAGGAGGCAGAGGCAGGAGGATCATGAGTTTGAGGTCAGCCTGGGCTACCACATTTGGCACTGTGGTGCACACCTTTAATCCCAGCACTCGGGAGGAAGGCAGAGGCAGGCGAATCTCTGTGAGTTCGAGGCCAGCCTGGGCTACAAGAGCTAGTTCCAGGATAGGCACCAAAAACTACAGACAAACCCTGTCTCGAAAATCCAAAAAAAAAAAAAAAAAAAAAAAAGAAGACGACCGAGGAAAGAAATCAGGCTAACAGGGATTACCTTAATCATAATTGCCTGCAATTATGGTTTCATCATACACAAACTATTTACATATAGTCACTTATATCTGCTGTATAACTTACCAACTAGCCTCTTTCCTTGGGTAGCTGGACATGGGATCTAAACCTTTTAAAAACTGCATTAATGAAGATAGAATTGCAAGCTGACACATTGGGACATCCTCTTCTTTTTTTTTTCCCCCAGTGTGCTGGCAAAATAGAACACTTGGCAGCTGTTACATTTTAATTAAGTATAAGTTATTTATTGTTTGCAAAACCTGAAGAAGGGATCTAGGGGCCTTGTTACTCCCACTGGGAAAGCTGAAGAATAGATCCATCCTCAAGTTGGAAATGCTAGCAAGCATTGGACACTTAGCTGAGCTCCAGGTGGGCTGTGTCAGACAGTCCATCAGCAAGGTAACTTTAAAGAGTGGTATGATTAAAGAGTTCCCAAAAGTAAACCCAGCTAAGAAGGATGAGACCCCAAAGATGAATCTGCACCCAACAGCTAGGTGTTAAAACCCCAAAAAGGACACCTGCAAAAGTCTCAGCCTGTGGTGTCAAGTAGATGCTTCTCTACACATGAATTTAGCCTACAAACTTGCAGCATACAGTTGCAGAATTGAGAGTTGCCTTCCTGTCACTAACGAGTCTGGGAGAACATACCAGCCAAAGGTGGATGATTCTGGAATGCTGACCGTCAGAGGAATAAGGGTATTTGTCTTTTCAGTAAGACTTGCTGTGTAGGCTTCTACAAAGACACCAGTGACCTCTGTCCCTAGAACTGTCTCTCTTCTTTGGTAACCCATGGCTTTGAAAAACTTAGCCTTGTTAGTGTGGTTGGGGACTCTTGTGCTATTGGTGTATGTGCAAATCTTACTTTAGTTCTTCCTTCGCTCTTAATGAGTCTCCTGGCAGGGAGAAGGTTTGAAGTGGGGGGGACGGACGACTCCTACACCCTAGATGAGAGGGGGCTCAAGAAAAGAGGAGCATGCAGGAGGAAGTTGCACCTGGAGAGAATGCTGTGAAGCTGTAAAGACAGGGATGTGGGAATCAGATTGGAAAATAAGAACTCTATAGTGCACGCTTGTCGTGTAAGAGAATTTAATGGGATAAGCAAATTGGGGCTTTTCTACAGTAACATTCTAGTCCCGTGTAAATCTTCTTGCTTCTCTCTTTGATATTTGTAGTTAATTTGCAGACAAGTCGTTTTCTCCACCACCTTGTAGAATATAAACCTTAACACAGCAGAACATTGCCAACTGTGGGTTATACGGGGGAAATGTATCCAGGAGCAGACAACAAGGAGGCCATTGGGAGTTGGGAGAGTTGGGAATGAGGAAAATGCCTTGAAATCTATAGGAATCATTTTGCTTAAGCAACGTCCCTTTCCCTTTGGTGTAAATCTGGCACGGGTCACCCAGGGGAAGTGCATTCCACGGTAGGGTGATCCAGTCGAGACACCACTTTTAGGAGAAGCCATCTGCGTCTCCACTTCCACGCAGGTATCTTCTGTGTAGAAAATGGTGGCTCTCAGACACAAGAAGGCAATGGGGATTTCATTTCAGGTCTCAGCTCAGGAAGTGTTATCAGGTCGTTCCCATAAAGGAGGCAGTACTCCCTTATCTTCCTGGGCTCTCTGCTTCTTTGGTCATCTGCTTACCTTAATTGGTCCATAGGGGTTGGTGGCAAAATTTCATGCCCATCTCGATGACTGGGCACCCTTGGAGTCTATGGACTAGTTTCTGTTATACCAGAAAACTGTTCCCATTCCTCCTCTTCCTGTCATGCATATGTAAATGTGATAAATATGTAGATCTTTTTAAAATTGTATTTTGACGTATATATTTGTATATGTGGGTGTCTCTTTGTATGTATGACGTGTGTGTGTGTGTGTGTGTGTGTGTGTGTGAAGGCCAGGAGAGGGTGTCTGATCTCTTCAAGCTGGAGTGTGAACTCCCCAGAATGCATACCAAGAACTCAGGTTCACTGGAGAACCAACAAACACTCCTAGAAGGTATCTCTAGCAAGAGTTATAATTTCTTTTTGTGGGCCCGGGGAGAGAGCCCTGGGAGCCCAATCCCAAATCACTTAATATAATCATAATTGTGTTTTGTTTTCTTGACAGAGTCTCATTTGACTCAAGCCAGTTTCAGACTCACAGTGTAGCAGATGACCTTAGCCCTTGGTTTACCAGGTCCACTCCAAACTAATCAGACTCCACAGTATTTTTTATCATGTATTTAATATTATGGTATTTTCAGGGAGGAAACCATTCCCTTTTATCAATATCCTCTAAATCACTCTCCTATTGTGGGATATTACGTAGTATTAAAATTTCCACTGTCTCCTTTTGTCCAAATTACTGTCAGATTGTTAGATTGTTTTTAGAATATATTATCATAAATGGGATTTGGTAAGAATCTTTTCAGAAAGATTGTATGAGTTCATGATCTCATAAATAGCTGAAGTATAGCATAAACATAATGAAAATGTGGGTAAATGTGATCTTAATTGCATTCAATTCCTATTCATGAAATAAAAGCAGCAAAAAAAATGGATTGATATATCGCCAACATTAAAAATGACTCAATGTGAAGCACTTAAATTATGAACCCAATTATTGTAATAAACAACCAGATCTTTGGTAATTTGATAGGAGAAAATGCAACCAAATTTGATTTTTTTTTTTTTTAAAAAAAATTCTTTTTGTTCTTGACCATTAAATACAGTATTTTATTTTTATTTGCTACTTATGTTGACTTTGTTTTCTGGGCTTTGGCGGATGCTGGTGTTCACTAGTGGGGATCCAATCCAGGGTCTCGTCCAGGCCTCAGCCAACATTTGGTCAGTAAGTCACATCCCCAGCCCTGCCTTTTCTTGACCTAATTTAAAATGGATTCCCCTGCCGTGTGTGGTGGCAGTGCCATTAATTCCGCACTGAGGAGGCAGAGGCGAGCAGGTCTCTTTAAGGCTAGCCCAGCAGGCCAGTCCATGCTACGCAGTGAGACCTAGTCTCAAAGAAACCAAAGAAAAGAAACGCCCAAAGGAAAACGAAGTAAATAAAACAGATACTCGGACTTGTAGACACTTTCCTATAAACGATTTGAGCTGGTGTTTTTGTTCCAGTGTTTAATGTTTAGATTTTTCCCAGTCTGTGTCTATATCAAGCATTGCACAGCGGGAGACAGTAGTTCATCTGTTGGGAGAAGATGGTAAGCTTGTATTTCCTAACTAGGATTTCACTGCAGTTTCAAAGGCAGGTCCACCCACTGTATGTTAGTATGTTCGTTTGTCATTGGTAGCTTCACAGTTGTGTTGTGTGTGTAAGATGTGAGATGAGAATTACAATAGTAAATATGTGTAGCTGCTCATCTTAATTTATGACGAATTTCAGCTTGGGTAATAGTTTTAGGTAAACTACATTTTAAACCATCGCCCTGTGTACTGACAATGAATTCATTCAGTAGCATGCCTGGTTTTCAGATGAAGGTACTGAAATACTGGTGCTGTGTTTTTTAATGTGTAAAGATTCTAAACCCAACCACCTAACTTCTTCCTCTGGAGTTTTTACTGTTGGCCTGAAAGAGGAAACACATCTTAGAAGCAGTCCCTCCAGTTCCAACTGTACGGATCGTTAATGAGCACATCAGAAGGGAGACATTCTTAAAATGCCCTGACCCATCCGGTCGTTCTTTCCATACCCCTCTTCTTATTTAGCTCTGTGAGAAACTTCCACCTCAGTCATCATGTTTTATTATTTTAAGCTATCTGTATTCATATCAAATATCAATTAATATCAGTTATCAAAGCAAATTGTAGCAAGTATCCACTGAGAAAAGACTTGACCATTCCTATACGTTTCCTAATGCATTTGAAGAGTGGCCCATGGATTTTTTTTTTTTTTTGGTTTTGTGTTTCTAAAAGTATAAGTGATGGTATTATATGTTTTTATATGACAAGGAAAATGAATATGTAAACATTTTATGAACAGAATAAAATTCTGTAATGAAATACTGAAATTCAGATTTTGTATAATTTTAACATGTCAATAAATACTGTTGTGGTTGTATTAAACATTAAAAATATTAAACACAAGTCCTTGGCCAACATGAAAGTACTTGCTTTCTTGAATTTTAAGATAGAATCTTAATACATAGCCTTGGCTTGCTGGGTAGTTTAGGGTAGCCTTGAATTTGAGCAGTCCTCCTCTGTCAGTCTCCTGAGCAGTGGAATTGACTATTGATAAGTCTTTTATATAACATTCTCGGAATTATTTACTTCAGTATTAAATACACTGTTTGTGGGCGGTCATTGTATTTGAAGTTTATTTGTAAGGACATATTCATTATGTTTTGCTTCTTAGTGGTTGACTGGACTAGAATGCAAACCATTTTTTTTTCAGTGTCTGTTTCTTTCATCAGTTGTTACTTTATCCGTTCATCAAAAGCCAAATGGTACCCAGACTCAATTGAATGTCAAAGCCACTGTGTTGTCATTTAAGAAATGATACCTGCACCCCATCATGGACTGGGATTCTGCCTTAAATGGCAGTGCCTACATTGGCTTGTAAGTGGATTTGTTTACGAGGTGGGCTTCCTTCAGAGTGTGGGAGTAAAGAAAGGTTTTGCCTGGAGTTAGTTTGCTAATTTCTTTAAACTTACTCCAGAACAAATTTTAAGAGAAATTAGAATGTGCCAAGAACACAAACACAGCAGGAAAGAAGTGCGTGAGCAATAAGGAAATGCATGTTTCTACTTGATACTTTTAAAAAAAATGAGGTCAAATTTTAAAATATAAGCTTGCTTCTTTTTGCTTTTTTATTAGCATAAACAGCAGTGAGTTTCACTGCAGCCAACTGTTGCTATTTTATCTTGGGTGAGACTGACTGATGCATGTTTTCTCACTGTTGGGGTGTCTTGAAGTTTTTCATGAGAAGTGTTGTTGAGGGGAGTACTAGCACAGCGGCGTAGTGCTCAGGGAGTATCTTACGTGCGCGTGTCTGTCACCTTCCCCACCCCCATTCCTACCGCCCTTAAGGAACTTGATCTTTGTATCTGTCGTGATGCAGACTTAGAACTAAGTTCTTCATGGTGACCCACACGTGTAATTCCAGGACTCGGGTGGTTGGTAAGGTCAAGGGTCGTCACTGCTACATAGTGAGTTTAGTAACAGCCTAGAATGCATGAGGTCTTGTCTCCAACAACAACAACAACGTTAGACTATTAACAGTAAATAAAGGTGTGTCGGATGAAAAGTTTAAACTGCTCCGGCCTTTAGTGGAAAAAGAAGTTGGTGACCAGCACTTTTTTTTTTCTTCTTCAGTAACAAGTGATTAGCTGAAAAGGCAGGGTTCCAGCTGGATTGATTTCCTGAGGAACCTGTCTGGCCTCACGAGCCCTCCTCTTGAGGTTTGTTTGAGTCAGCAGTGGTTGACTGCAGGCCCCTTTGAATTCCCCTGTTCAGGGTGCAGAGAAAAGAGTGGGTGGTTTCACTGTAGTTTCGGCGTTGCTAACGAAGATTCTGGAACCCACACTAATGGGCTCCCTTGTAGATAGATGCCTTCTCTGACCAAGGCGGAACTGCTCCACACCTTCAGGACTTATTGTTGCCTGGTAAAATTTTATTGGTGTAAAAGTCCTTTGGAACATAGTGTTGTCCCCACGGAGAACCATTTTAAATCCACTTTATTTTTTTAAAAAAAAAATGAGCTTGTGATTAGTAGCTTTCTGCCTTTTTCCCCTTGCATTTTAGAAAAGAAAATGTTTGTTTTTAAGTACAGCAGGAGGACAGAGTAACTGTTCCAAATCTGTACCCCCTTTGATCTTTGAGACCTGCTGGAATTATAGTTGAAATGGACTCTAATGAAGTTACAGAAAAGGAATGGAGTCTTGTTTAGTCTGCTTGGCTGGGGCTGCCATGTTGGATGCATGAATAAATTGCACATTTCTGTATTCTTCTTATTTCATTGCTTTTTAAGAACAAATAGTTCTCCAGGTCTGGGTGGGAGAATTAATGGGATTCTGATAACAAAGGAGTAGAAAAGAGAACTGTGAAATCTGTTCTATTCATTGGTGAGAGGTGGCAGTCCCTACCTGAGATAATAAATTGTTTTTCATTACTTATTCTGTAATTATTTTCTAGTTTCTTTGTTGACAGTGCACGAATTATACCGATGCTCTTGAGAACCTTCATTTAGTTGTACGAAGAGAGCAGCCTAGGAAGAGTTCCTTACCAAAGCTAACTCTTGAGTAGCTTTTAGCTAGCTGGAAACAGAAATATTGTGAAGAATCTATTTTATTTCCTTGAGAAGAAACAAGTGGGTCACTGCACTTTGTTTTGCCTTTGTGTAATGACCACAAGGGCCGACTGACTTTGAACTCCTCGGTAGGCTTAGTTTTCAGAGAATGAGTAGATGAAGACCCTCTTCCCCAAGGAGACACCTCCCCCCACGTCAGTTACCCAGCCACAGTTCCATAATCGTGTTGATTCAGGTGTATTCCTGGCGTCCTTAGAGCACTAAGGCGCAGTAGGTGCAGCATGAATATCTAAGCCTGAGGTCAGACTTTCCTTTCTTGTTGTCAGGGAAGCCTTGGGCTGTTTTTTGTTTGTCTGAATTCTTTTTCCTTTGTTTTTGAGACAGGGTTTCAGGTAGCCTGGCTTGACCTCAGATTGAACATGCAGCTGAGCCTGGCTTTGAACTTCTGATTCCCCTGCCTCTTCCATTGCTGGGCATACACCAGAGGAGCTAAATTATGAGGTCCTGGGGTGTTGGACTCAGTGCTTCCTCTGTGCTTAGAAAGGAATCTGCCAACCAAACTACAGGCTATCGGCCACTCTATATCACTGAAAGCCTTAATACGGAGCCTTGATATGAAATATGAAATCCCTTGGCAATGTTTCTGAAGCAGACTGGAATTAAGGAAGTCTGTCTTTGTGAACTTTGGAGAAGTTGTGGTTTCATGCTGAGACTCTTAAAAACACCTCTTCCTGTGGCTTATGTTATTTTTGTAGACATCCTTACTGGGAGTTTTTCCTTTAAAGTTCAGGATTAAGCCTGTCATGTTGTATAACGTAAACCGCTGTGCTTTAATGACACTTGTGAATTATCACTCAGTAGTGGATAATTGGGAAGGGATCAATTTCTTCCTAATAAGTACTTTAATCCCAGATGTTTTGAAGGACTCATAATGAATTCTCAGACTATTGAGAGGATTTTTTTTTCCTTCGGTTTAACCTACCAGCTGGTGGGTTTCTGACACTTTGACCTTGGACTATCCAGAGGGTCACCAGGATTAGTGACACTGCACAGATATCAGGGGTTTTGCCCTGTGTAGTTTATGTAATTAGAATTTCCCATTTTTCATTATACATTTATTCATTTTAAGTTTTGCTTTTGTTTTCAAGACAGGGCTCCTGTGTGTTGCCCTCACTGTCCTGGAATGCACTCTATAGGCCAGGTTGTTCTCACAGAGATCCTCCTGCCTCTGCTTCCCAAGTGTTAGGATTAAAGGAGTGTGCCACCACCACCGGCTCATGTTAAGTTTTTAAAAAATATATTTCCAGCCGGGCGGTGGTGGCACACGCCTTTAATCCCAGCACTCGGGAGGCAGAGGCAGAGGCAGGTGGATCTCTGTGAGTTCGAGACCAGTCTGGTCTACAAGAGCTAGTTCCAGTGCAGGTTCCAAAGCCACAGAGAAACCCTGTCTCGAAAAACCAAAAAAAAAAAAAAGAAAAGAAAAAAATATATATTTCCAAATATAATTATAACATTTTTGTGGATTTAAATTTAAATTACTATCAAAATTTTAAAATATAAACTTATTTGAAATGCTTTATCCTTTTTAAATATCCAACTGATTTTTTTTTTTTAATCTGAATGAGCAACTGATTCTAAACCCAAATGACTCAAAAAGTCATGGACAGATGACTCAGTGGGGTAAAGGTACTTGCTGCCAAACCTGATGACCAGAGTTCCACCCCTGAGGTACACATGGTAGAAGAAAAGAACTGGCTTCCACAGGTTGTCTTCTGGCATATACTGGCTCTCTCTCTCATAAACACACACACACACACACACACATTCACACAATTACATAAATGTAATAAGCTTTAAGAAACTAAAGTTGGGTATGGTAACCAGCACACACCTTTAGTCCCAGCATTTAGGAGGCAGAGGCAGGCAGATCTTTGTGAGTTTGAGGGCCAGCCTGGTGTGTGAGTTTTAGGACATCCAGGGCTACATAGAGAAAACCCAGTCTAGCAACAAAAGATCTAAGAATGTGTAGCCTGTCACGCCTCTGTGTTGAGTTGTATAGTCACATTATCTTAGGTGGGAAGAATGATTTCTTTTGCAAGAAGGCTTCCTTTGTGTTTGAGGCGCCACACACCTCTTTCTGCACACTCAGATTCCTGCATTGTCTACATCAGTGTCCTTCTGCTGGGCAATGGGGGCTGTATACTTTGGTTCTCCTTATTGTTGGTGTGAAGACGAGGCCATAGGTGGAAGCTTCGTGATCTCCACATGTCATAGTTTAGGCTTCTCACCACGTACACCTCAAAGGAATTGTGTATCAACGACTACAGAAATATTGGTGTCTTAGTTTGATAGACACTCCTTTTTTAATGCATATGGATTCATATCTGGGGAGGGGGGACATACGTCATGCATGCCTGGGAGGTATGACTTTCCAAAGTAGAGGGACAAGTGAGTCTCAGAGTTTGAACTCAGGCCTTCAGGCATCTCAGCAAGTACTTTTATCAGTGAACCATCTCATCCGCCCCGACGAAGCCATTTTAAACATTGGAGTAGCCAAGAAGCTGAAACAGCCTTGAGCTCCCACAAGCCTGCATGAACTCACATCTCTGGCATCTTGCCTTTATACGTAAAAAGTTTTATCACGCCCTTGAGATTTTAAAAACTGTGTTTCGTTGACACCACGGATGTGCAGAGGTGAACGGACACTGTTGAACTGTTAGCGAGCTAATTTCCCTTTGAGACTTGCTCTTAGCACTCTTACATTGCAGGAAGAGCATATATGACGGAAGTAATTCAGAGATTTCATAGGCCGGCCATGATAATAAATGGTAGCCTGAGTTCATGTCTCATTGCAGCTTGCCGTCACAGCCCCCGTTCCATGCAGGTCCCTGATAATCACCAGCCACTGTTCTCACTAGCACGAGCAGTACCGTCTATGAGAGGGGTTGGTTTGGAGTCATTAAGAATAGCAGTAGCAGAGAAGGAGAGGGTTTTACATTCTAGCTAATGAGACCCCTTTCATAGCCGTGATTCCTACAGCATTGTGTGCGGGGCTGCGCGGAGACTAGGTAGAATGGCCAAGTGCTTGCTCGCTATCACCTGCTTCAAGTCCAACAACAGACGATTGACTGACAAAACACCACACTGTCTTGCGAAGATGCTTATGGAGGCTGTGACAACCAGTGGTGACGTTCCACTTCTGGCCTTGAGGGTTCCCGTCCTGGCAGTGCACCTGTTCCTGTCACTCCCTCCTAAATGCAGATGCTTTCAGACCCAAGTATCTGCACCTGTTGCCCTGAGGTATTTACTCCACTCGCTAGCCTAAAGCAGGGAGAGTTATTGCCTGATGTTTTATAGTTGGGGGGGGGAGAAACTGTCTTTGCAGAGTCATTTGTTCAGAGAGGAGAAACAGAACAAGCCGTTCATTTCGCGCTAAGCGCCGCGCTTTGCCAGTATCCACATTTGCGCAGCTCCAAGATGCAGTATTGATCCCCCCCCCCCCCCGTCACAGAAGCCTCCAACTAGTTCTTTCTTCAATTGTCAGCATTGCAAGATGGATTGGATTACATTGTGCTGGTTGGAATGCTTTTTTTGGGGGGGGGGCGAGGAGGGTCGGAGGCATTGAAGTAAAAAAATAGATTGCAAGTACAACTAAGAATAAATATAGTAAACATGGTTACAGGGCTTTAATTAGGGAGTTTGTGGTGTTGATCATGTGGCCATTTAACTGACTACTTGACCATCACACACAGTTTTTTTTTTTTTCCTCCTCTTGTTTTCCCCCAAGACTGACACCATAATGCTGCCCTCCCTAGCGAGACCTACTGCTGATGGGTGTCACAGTGTGGAGAGTCAGGAAAGCAGCCTGTCAGATCATCCTTCCAGCATGCGGAACTATGGGAAACCTAAATCTTACTTAGGCTCTGTTTATTTCCCTCTAAAACAGTGACCTTAATAGTTCCCATCAATAAGGGTTTTTGAAGGATCATTAGCTACTAAACATGTGAAATGTCTTCAGAGGGGTTTCTGACAGTGCTGAGATAAAATTCTCAGCAATGACCATTTCGGGCTGCAGAAATGAACCAAAGCCAATGGTGAGTGTTTCTTTGTGAAAATTTGCTGAACATCTGCCAGAAACAGTAGGAACCCACAACCCTCGAGCATGCAGCCTTGGCTTACCCGCATCTCCCCTTTCTGCATCATGGTAGCATTTTTTTTTTTTGCAGGATGACACTGTTCCTATTAAGCTGTGGCCAAGTATATTTGACTGTGTTTAGAGTTGAGGGCAGAAACTACAGCCCAGTGCTGTTGTCAGTAAAAGTACCGGTGGGAGTGCCTCCTGGCTCCCTAGCTCCATTTGACTGTGGTTTCCGTTGAGAGGACAGTGCAGACATACATTCTCAAAGGTCCGGTAGGCAAATCCTGGAAGCAATAGGAGCTGAATCTTTTCCATGCATGCTTGATTAGCTAGGAAGAGCAATAAGACAGGAGAGAGAGAGAAAGAGAGAGGAAGGAAGGGAGGAGAGAGAAAGAGAGAGGGGGGGGAGGAAGGGAGGAGAGAGAGAGAGAGAGAGAGAGAGAGAGAGAGAGAGAGAGAGAGAGAGAGAGAGAGAGAGAGAGAAGACTTGGCAGAAAAGAATCTCCAAGGCTGACTTCAGAAGTCTCCTCAGACCAGCAGAATGTGGAGACATTCCCGAAGGCTCCTAGCTTCAGTACAACATCTGTGCTCAGCCATTGGTTGACCATGGAGCTATATACAGAGATGGGTGATTCCCTAGGAATCCAGGCTGAAAAACTGGAGCGATGACGGGAGATAAGGAAATTGCGCACTAGGGAAGAGTCAGAGCTATTGATCTGTACAAGGCCCAGAAGAAAGTACAGCGGTGGCTGCAGCTTGGGGGCCTGAAAGCTAAATTCAGAGCTGCCAACAGGATACTGTCTAAAACGCACAGTTTGCAACAACAATTCTATGAGATACGCACACAATCTAGTTGACCCATACTCGGGAGAAAACCCATCTAGTAGAAGCTGCCTTAGATAGAGGCCCAAATGATAGATTTAGCTGGTAAACATTTCAGAGCAGCTATTATGGATATGTTCAAAGATTAGACTAAAACCATATTAGAGAATTAAGAGGAATTATGATGACAGAGAGTTTAACAAATGCACGGTCTCAGTAGAGAAAACTATTTTTAAACGACCGCAGAGACAGTCTTGGCACATCTTTGCTCTGTCACTGTTGTAAGTAAATTAGTGTTCTCTTCTACAAATACACACATCTCAGTCTCCTCTGCTCCAGGATCTTAGCTCCATGGGTCTGGAGCAGAGCTGCAAGCTGTGCCCTTCCAGAAAGCATGGTCACGTTCAGTGTTCAAATATACATGTTCTAGAATGGCCACTTGTGAATAAAAATGACTTCATGTAAAGGAAGAAGTTGCATTAAGAAACAGAAGCCACACCCATGATTTTGTCTGTAAGTCAGGAACTAAAAGGGGTGAGAATGTTCTTGTCATTCATTGGGTTTCCGTAGTGAAACCCCTGGGTTTTACTGAAGATGTTCTGACTTCCTGTGACCTCACATGGCAGGTGCCAGAGGTCCGCATTCACTCAAGTTTTCATGCCAGCAATGTGAAGTGACTGAAGAAAGCACACACCACATTTTTCTTAAAAATGTTTTTAAGCCGGGTGGTGGTGGCACACACGTTTAATCCCAGCACTTAGGATCTGCAGGACCTGCAGAGGCAGGCGAATCTCTGTGAGTTCGAGGCCAGTCTGGTCTACAAGAGCTAGTTCCAGGACAAACTCCAAAACTACAAAGAAACTCTGTCTCAAAAAACAAAAATAAAAAAGTTTATAAAAGTTTCCCATAATTGACATCTGTGTGTTTTCTCCCCTCCACATAAGTCTTTGGTTAAAATATCTCATCCAGAGACACTCTCCTGTGACAGGGGAACCCTGTCTAGTTAATAAGACAGTTTTGAGAATTTTCTGGACAGTACCTTATGATCTACATTGTCCCACCACACTGCATCCGTGCCCAGTGTCCATAGCTCAGAGAAGTAGAGCGAATGCTTTTTCAATTGTGGGTCACTGGGAAAAAAAAATGTTGAAGCGTCATGCATGTGTTTAGAAGGATACTGTTTGGACTCATAACCTGGGAAAATCTTGCACAATTTTTAACTGATTTTATTTGTTCAGGAAAGGAGGTGAGAACTTAGAAGAATGCAGGGTTTCATTGGCTCAGGTTTCCGAGCTCACACAGACACACACGTTTCCGTGCCTGCTGTTCTTTTCCTATGGATGTTTTGTGTTGTCTGTGTAGTACAGTCCCACCAGTACCACGGTCATTACCATTCTGCACCATTCACTGAAGCCGTGCACGTACAAGGTAGTGGAACTGTGGCTCAGAACCTCATCAGCGCCTAGCAGGCAGAGTGTGTTGAAGATGAGCATCACGCGTGACCAGCAAGCACGTTTGTAAAGAGACAGTTCAAAGCAAGCTGTTAGTCAGAATTTGGCGAGGAGATGACTTATGATCTGAAACAGTAGACATTGTAGCTTCAGTAAACCGTGTTTGTTGCGGCGAACTCTTACGTTCTTTGCCATGGAAACACAAGAGCCCTGATCGCCTTCCTCCTGTGGGTTCCATACTAGACATCCCTACATATGTTCTTCCTGTACGGGACCAGTTTGGGGGACTGGGACGTAGACTGTAACATTCCCTGTGCTAACAAAACAGCCAAGACGGCGAGCTACCTCACTGCTCCAGTAGCTTTCACGAGCAGAAGAAAATCCACTTAGATCCTGCACACTGAGAAAAGCCAACATTAAAGGGCACAGCCTGAAATTACAGAACTTTGTAATCAATTCTGGGCTTTTTTTTTTTTTTTTTGACAAAATAGTACCAAGTGTGAACTATGCTCCAAGCCAATCTTTTAATAGCCTGATGTAATATATTCCTAAGATTTTCTAATAATATAATGTATTCTGTTTTATTGTGGAATTATAATTGCAAATCACCTCTGCCTTTAATGTAGGTTGCACTCTAAAATTTTATCGATGCCACTTGTTTGAATTTGCACATTACTTTCCACAGAAGTACATAAGAGCTTGTGAAACCATGCAAATATTTTTTAAATAAGACAAATGTACCAGTATGAGTTAAATTGCTTTTTAATACAGGAACAGAAAGGGGGTCATGTGTGTCTGACCTCGTAGGGGAAGAAATACCTTTTATATGTTTGTCCAGGTAGCCATCTGGTCCTGAGGCGCCAAGCTGTATGTGCATTCCCCAGCTATGCCAATTGCACACACATCCTTGTGTCCAGTGTTCTCATGTTATTTTGGACCTTAGGAGGACCTTCCCAGGTTTGCGGATTGCCACACCTCCTGAAATGTTTATGTTCTAAGTTATAGAATTATTTTCTCCCCTCTGGAGTCTGTAGGATTGCTTTTGTGTTGATCTATGGGTATGTAGTATAAAAACCCTTTTGTAGGGTGAGAGACCTCCTAGAAGGAGAAGGAGTTACCATTGTGTGCTGACCCAGACACACTCAACACTCTGGGCTGAAGTGTATATCTTGAAGGAGTTTTTTCCCTCTTTTTTTTTTTTTCCAGAATTTTTTTGTAATTGAACTATAGGGAGTGTGTCACGTGATAGAGTCATTAAAACAACAGAGCTAAGATAGTAAAGATAGTTCACACCTTTAACCCCACCTCTCAAGTTTGGGAGCAGAAGCCTGTGATCTAAACTCATCTGCACAGCAGGTTAACTGCGGAGTGAGACCCTGTCTCCAAAACAACAAACAGACACGAACCATTAAAAAAGGAATGTCCTAGACAGGAAGATGGGAATGTGGCTTCCTGCATCATCAGAGAGGTTGTTGCTATGGTGACTCAACCTCAGGTAGTCACCATAATAGTGTGACTAGTGCCCCCGCCTCTCAGTCGTATGTCTTCACCCTTTGCTTTCTTTGCGTCTGACCATCTGCCTGTGCTTAGTGCTAATTCAAGGGATCTCTGGTTTGGGACTTTGGATTAGCCTCGACAGTTGGCTGAGAGGATGAAGGTGTTCGCCACACAAACCTAATGACCAGAGTTAAAGTCTCTCGAGCCCACATAAGGTGGCAGGAGAGAACCAGCTACGGAAGTTGTACTCCGACCTCCACGCCTGTGCCCATAGTGCATCCACCATGTATCCCAGCAGACTCAGGCTTTCATAATAATATTTAAAAAAAAAAAACTTGAAATTTTAGACTTTCATTTCATTCAAAAATCCTTTCTGGCATATGGACCTGTCGTAGCATGTGTAATTCAGAGAGCACTTAAACACTCTTTTTCTGCTAATGCAACGGGTTCCACTCATTTTGTGGATTGTGTAACTTGAAAAACCGTCCTCGTTGTTGGTCTTTATTGTAATGAGTCGGCTAGTGCTGTCTCCTCTCAGTGATGCCACTTTTCACAACAGTGTCCATAAATTTAAAATGTTGTGTGCCCTTGTATTTATTATTGTCATAACTATCATGGATATTTGAGGAAGACTTTCTAATGTAAAGCAGTTTTATGGTAATGATACTGACAATAATTAATATGTATACATTAAAAGGAGAATGGTAAGGATGGTATGTGGCAGAGTGTTAGTTTTTTACATGTGTGACAGCTTTTCCTTCATCTGATGTTTAGATATTTATGAAACTTGAAAAGTCAATTAAATTTGTCATTTTTATATGAACTTGCCCGACAAACGCTATTTAGTTGTGCTTCTACTAAGTTATATAGAAAATGGTTTTTGAATGGCAGATTTAAGGTGTCTGATAAGAATGAGTAGAGAGATCCCAGCACTCGGGAGGCAGAGACAGGCGAATCTCTCTGAGTTCGAGACCAGCCTGGGCTACAAGAGCTAGTTCCAGGACAGGCTCCAAAGCCACAGAGAAACCCTGTCTCGAAAAAACCAAAACAAACAAACAAAAAGTAGAGATAAAGATGCATACGAGTACTTCATAGTAACCTTTAGAATGAGAATTAAGAATAAATAAATTAATTAAGAATAAATACACGATCCCAGACATCTCTTGACTCTAATGAATCATGTCTCTTGAAAATGCATATTGAAATCATCTGTTTAACACTTGAGTTAAACCTTGCCTTTC
>JAQHUG010000029.1:4895732-4985419 GCA_028555095.1 Dicrostonyx torquatus
AGATCCGTGTGTACTCGTCTCCTGTAGGCAATAGTTCAAGTTAGTCTTTCCAGAGTGACCAGGTGCTGCCTATAGCTAAATTTGCACATTAAACTGTTAGGATTTTAGTCACTAATGTTGATATCTGGATTATATTATGTTTTTCTGCAGCATTATATCATCTTAATATAAATGACAGGATATATAGTAATTCAGAACACTTAACTTTATTTCATATACGATAAAAAGGAGATTTCAAAAGTAAGCCTGTTTCTCAGGACTTCAAAAATTAGAAGTATTTTCTGTAATCATAAAGGATGTATACGCACGCACGCGCGTGCGCACACACACACACACACACACACACACAGTGGAACTTTGTCAGTAATTGCTCCTTACTGTTAGTTTGTTTTAAACGAGTTTTTACAGAAGTTTAGACTCACATAGAAATTGAATGGGAAGTGTAGTGTTTCCATGGAAACCCATTCTGTGTGTGTGTGTGTAGTTTTTGGTATGGGCTTGTGTTTTCAGCTTCTGTTGGTAAATGCCCAGAAGTGAAACTACTGGGATGGGTAACAAAAATTCATGCAAAATTATGATACCTCCATTGGGTTTGCTATAACTTACCTATAAATCCTGGCACTTAGCGGGCTGAGGCAGGAGGACTCTGAGTTCTAGGCCATTCTGGACCTCATGGAGAAATCCTGTCTCTTGCCAATCTTTCCTCACCCACATTTCTAAAGGCGTGAGGGAGTGAAGGAGGTGGTGGGGAAATCTCTACAGACTGTCTTCCAAAGTGGCTGCTCCCGTTTTTCTTTCCTACGATCAAGGAACGGGTGGGATTGTCGCCCCACACTGTCTCTGGCATTTAGGGTTGACTGTTTGAACGTGAGCCGTTTTATAAGCATCTCCTTGTTTCGGTTTGTAATACCTTAATGATGCATAATATGGAACTTTTTCCCGTCTGCTCACTGCGTTCTGTGCGTGTTCCTTGAGCTAGGATCTATTAGTTCTTAGACATCCCCCCTCCCGCAGCCCGCTGCAGCCCAATAACTCAGGCTTCTTGTTCAGTTTTAAGAATTCCGTGCACACTTAGTTTGGAAACCACCCTCTCAGTGATGTCATTTGTAAATGTTTCCAACACGTCGCGGGCTTTTGTTCTGTGCTCTTGGTTCCTAACCTTCAAAGCAACAACAGTGAAAGGACACAGATGCAAATTCAGAAGCATCCAGCTAAGTAGGATCCCGTGTGTCCCCATGGGACTGGAGATGAAATCGTTCCAAACGGCTAAATGAACTCCAATGTCTGTATGAACAACTTCCCTTTGCCTTGCCATGACTGCAGGAAAGGTCAGTGGTTTGGAACAGTGCTGTTCGTGTATCAGATAGGCTGAAAATGAGATGCACGGTGTGTTTCTGAATGAGGGTATCAGTCCTCTTCAAGCAGTAAGTGGATAGGGAAAGCATAGTCTAACGAAGGTGCTCTCTGCAAGTCCCACCCCCTTTCATAACTTCATGCGTGACTCAAGATGATTCTGAGGATATGGCGAGAGGTAGCAATATATTTTCCTTGCCATCTATAATTGAATAAATAATTTTTGTCCACAGTTGGGAAGATGGGAGTTCAAGGCAGTATGAAACGGGATGCCACTGAGTGTTCCGTGTGCCGTGATCGTGTTAAGTGTGCATATTGTTGTCTTCAGCTGCATATAAAGGAGTGTAATTCAGTCGGCAAGAGCCGAGTATAAAATAGGTATTTACTCCGATGTGAGAGAATACTTGGCTACCTGGGATGGATTGTAATCTGAGACGGTCTGCCTCGTTGAATTTGAGCCTTTTTAATTCTTCCCCCTACTAAGTCCCAGTGGATTAACGACAGGAAGCAGATAGATGCTCTTCAACATAGCATGGATGGCCACGCGCCCCAATGAATTCATCTTAACCTTATACATTTCTGACTCAGATAACATGCCTTATGGAGGCTGTTTACCATTGTAACCCACAGCTGGAGAGGAGCCGGGGTCTGCTGCTGATCATTGTGAGGGAGGAGCTGCATGGCTCTTAGCCCAGGAAAAGATCAAAATTTGAGTTTTTCCAACCTTGAATACTTTTGCACCACAGTGAGAAGAAAATCCTAAACTGAGCATCCTAGGCCAAGGCAAGCCTGCATTAGACACAAGGCACCTAACTCTTGGTGTTGTTTTTTAAATATTTTGGAATTCATGCAGCTCAGTGAACGCTGCCGTGTGTATGTGCACACACACAGTCGTGTGTTGTCGATACGGCCAACTCGTTGAGCCGTATCTCAGTTCCAGCATTGCTTTGTCCAGGGTTTCCATGATGTACAAGTAGTAAGTATACTAAATTGAGACCTAAGGGTCACATAACTGAGCAGCATTATTACTTATAAATTCCGTGGAAGACAACCCCTTGATCTTTACAGTCATTGCTTTCCCTACACTCTCCTGCTTCCCTTCCTCTGGGACATCATATCATAATGAGATTTCTGAGTTGATTAGCAGATCACCCAGGAGAATACCAGGCTTTCTGTGTAGGGGTGGTCAGTGCAGCCACAGTGAAAACGTGATATGAGAATATGGAAAGGACATGAAAGATGAAGGAAAGAAACGCATACACTGCTCCTTGACTGTCCACGCTGTATGCGTGTGTATGCTTAAGAGGATGGACTGGGATGGAACTTATCGGTGCATTTCAATTGACAGCCGTTATAGGTCGATTTGTAAGTGCGGATACCAGCTTGCTAGTTCTTTCTGAGAAACTAGAGAATATCACCAAATTTTTAAGAGTTCCCTCAAAATGGTCTAACGTCAGTTCTTAAGGAATTAGCATTAAGAATCTGAGAGGAAAAAAAAAGAATCTGAGACACTACCCGGGTTGTGTAAATAGTACTTGATAAATCATAGACGAGGTGTGTCAAACTAGAAGTCTGGCCTTGGAACAGAGCTACTGTTTAGTGTTCTAATTCATTTGGTCAAATGGGTTCTCCAAGTTGAGTTTCCGTAAGAGAACATCTGGATGGGAACATAGTGCTGCCACCATGGCACGGCAAACAGAAGCGCTACCTCGTGGGGCCCCTTTGTGACCGTGTGGCAGTCAAAGCATACGTCTACTGAGAGCACTGCTACCTGCTGCCTGTGGCCAAGGTACATGTAAAACAGCGAATTCTTTCTCTTTATTTCTGTCTGAGCTCCCCAATAATTTATCTTGTGTAACAGGCAAGTCTTTCATACCCAAAAGAATAATTGGAGACATCTTTGCCTCCAGTTCTTTCAGCGGAGAGACCCTAAACCCAGAGGACACTTCATGTGTTATTTCCAGTTTTGGGAACCGTCTGTGCCCTGCATGTACTATATAGCACATTAATAACTAATCATCTCTCCATTCCTCTTGTTGATCCACTTGCTCAGCAATAGTCATAAGACAGGAGACTTTTGGAAGCAGGCGAGGGAGGAACAGGAAGTGAAGAATTTGTTACGGATGATTACCTGTTTTCACTTGGAAGTTAGTGCAAAGATTGTCCGACAGGTGGGACTTAGGGGGTTGGAAAATGCTGCTGTTTGATGCTTGTCAGACAGGTTCACGCACACACACACTTAGTGCACAGCAAATATCTTCTACACATGTCAGACTTACTGTTCTTGTACAGATGAGTGTCACTACAGATGTAAAAGGCTTCTAAGATAAAATGTGACGTTATTTCCGTTGGTTCTCAGTGCAAGAGGACTCCATTTCTTATTGCTACAATACCTAAAGAGGATTTAGAAATTGAAAAGATTTAAATTTTGGGAATGGGCGATGTTGACCTGTCTACCACTATTTTCAGATCTTCAAATGATTATCTGGGGTATTGGCATAAATAAAGGAATAATTCCAACAAAGCAGCTGAAGCCCTATTTTTAAAACCTTAGCATTCTTGTGGCTTATAATTATTTAATCGGCAGGATGACAATTTGAACATAAATACTGTATTGAAAAGGGAAAGACAAGATTGAGATGATTTCAAAGCCATTTTCATAGTGGAAACGTGTAAGCACCCTGTTCATTGTATGTCATGATGTAAATCGTAAGGAAGTCTGTCATATTTGACTGGTGTAGTTTGAAAACCAGGGAGACAGTGATTTTGCAGCTGGGTTCTTGGTGAGTAATTATTGCGCGCACACAGCCCGTTCACTCTGACAGTACAGAGCCTCAAGTAGTTTAGTGAATGTTTATCTATAAACGCTAAACAAGTGAGCCACTGAATAGTGTACCAGAAAGAAGCATTTTTATTTCCTTAATGCAGAAAAATTTCTATTTGGAAAACTCAAGTAGATAGACTAGAAATTCTCCCCCGAATTGCAAAACTACCTTTCTGCATAGGGAGAGGGACACAGATATTTCAGTGCAACTGTTGTGTTTGCTTTGGGTGCCAAAGCTTTCATGACTACTTCCCACCATTACCACCGCAGCAGTTAAGAAGCGTGTGACTCGGTTTCCATTCTGGATCGTGAAAGTGAAATTACTATTACTCTGTGTTCTACTTTCCCGATCCTGTGTAAGAGTGAACAGGACCTGTGTTAGTAACTCCGAGTAATGTTCAATTGGTATGCTTATCTTTAAAGTAATCTCAGTAATTTACCCTAAAAAGGTTGAATTTATTTATCGTCTCAAAGATTTACTTATACTTGAATAGATTATTAGACAGTCACTCTTAAAGATAATGGTGGCTTTTTTTACAATCTCCGAAAAATAATTGTGGGGACACCTTCACATAAAACAGTTACATCTCTTTCAAGTTAGTAACAAGACGGATTTCTGCTATAGTCTCAAGCTTTTGTTAATAAGCAAATTTCAGTTTTGGTGGAGGTTCTGAATCTCTATGACACCCGAGGGCAGCCTAGTTGGCATCCTAAACCTCAAGGTGCAGCATTGTATGTGTGTTCCTGTGCTGTGTTCTCACTCTGCTCCGCAGCAGAGCAATTGCTAGGCACCCTCTGCTGGAGTAGTGCTAGGCTATGGTGTTTCTTTAAATAGAATTGTTGAACACCAGGTTGTCAGCACAAGGCAGGAAGGAGGCCCTCCCTCTGCCTCCACTGCCGTTCTTCACACTTGGTGAATCTGCAGTTTTTCTTGTGGACAGCACATTTGGTTCCATGGCTGCACGTATATTCTTGCTATGTGTTTTTAAAACTCATGATATGAGATATGATGTCCTTTTGAGAAAAGTGGAGCTGCTTGGCGCAGAGGCTAAACCACCGATTATGTGTTGAATGATGAAATTTGTTTTTATATGTTTTTGTTGCTGTGTTTCTGGGTCAGGGTGTGGCTGTGCACCCCTGGCTAGCTAGCATCAAGTCCTCAGTCTCTCTGTTCCACGCCCCCATCACCTCCGCCCCTCCCCCATCACCTCTGCCCCTCCCCCATCACCCCCCACCCCCATGTGCTATGGTTACAAATTCTGAGTCATGAAAACCTGGAGATGAAATTACATTTTTCAGTAACTTTGAAGTTCCATTCTGTTATTTAAAATTTGTAAACTTATTTCCAAGTATACTAATAGATACAAGTTCTATATGAACTATTTAAACGAAGGAGAATGTGTGTGGACACACACACACACAAACACACACACAAACACACACATCCCAAATAGAGAACATTACTATAAGAAGTAGTAAATTTCAAAGCTCAGTTATTGGCCAGAAGAATCCATTAAAAGGCAACCATGGTTCTGGCAGACTTCGTGATTATAGATTTCTGTTGGTGTGTTGTCTTCTCAACATACAAACCTTTCAGCCTTTGTATTGATCAATCAGTCTTCGAAAAGAGGCCTTGTTTCCACATCAGAGCGCTAAGGAAGTTTTTCATTTTGTTTCGTTTTAATTTAATTAATTAATATGCCTTTATTGATCTCTCTTTACTGGCAACAATAAACTTTATACATACCTTTCTCAGACCTTAAGGTCTCTTCTGTGCTATCTGTTGTTTCATATCAGTAAACTTGGCTCAATCTGTGTTTTCATCTGAGTTGATGTTGTGTGGGATTGGGGAGTCGCTGTGTTCCTTCCTCAGTTTGCTCGCTGGAGTTATTCAGCGCACTCACGCTTTCCCGGAGAATCCAAGCCTGCAGCTTCTGAGAAGCTGCACTGGTCCCATAGGCTGCTTATCCAAGTGCTTTTATCTGCTTGTGGTGTCAGGTTTATCAACCATTTATCCATTAGGATGGAATGTAAATGGGGAAAAATAAATCCCGTAGAAGCTTGCCAGTAGATGCAAAATATATTGAGTTTATTTCCTGTGTCTCAGTGGTGGGTTTCACAAATTCTCTTGCTATTGGCTGAATTTGTTTATAGACAGCTACTTGGAAATTACCTTCTTGACTATTAGAGAGTTGCTAATATAGATTCTTGAATCTATATTATATATAGTCGTATATTTATTATATACAGTCATATATAATCATTACAGCTTTACTGGACACAGGTTTTACATGTTACCTACTGATTGGCATGCAAACTGAAGGGTTTGTTACTGAAAGGAGATTATTGACAAAACAAAACAAAAATTGAAGTGTATTTAACACTGACAGTTACTATGTGAGAAACACTAATGAACTATAGGATAACTGATGACACATCTAAGTGACCCTTATGTCCATATCTAATGGAGGAAGAAGAAGAAGAAGCAATAGGGTCATATTATAAGGTCTTCTTCACTGCTGGGACCTGGGGCCTCCCTTTAGAAAGCGCATTTGTGAAGCGGTTCTCTTGCTCGATTACGTCAGGGGAGAGTCCCCGTCTACGAAGTTCTTGTTTTTGCCGATTCTTTCTCATACATAGGGTTTCCCCTTTCACATTGTGTTCCTTGTGTGGGTGATGAACTGTCTTTTTTTCCCTGAAGACAGTGTTACTACTTTTTGTGTGACCTGGGGCTGGCTGGGTGAAAATCAGGCTTGCGTTGGCTTTTATGTTGGACAACGACAAACAAAACTCAGGGTGTTCTCGAATGCTGGCCCATTGTTGTTTGATTAACCATGTGTAATATACCCGAAGTCTCCTCTCTCAGTCTCCCGAATGCTGGAATTACAAGTGTACCACCACCGCCACGGCTCCTAAACGAGCGTCTGATCTGAAATGCTAATGAATAAAGAAGACTTGAAATAAATTACTTGAAATAATTGAAATTAAATTCTGGTAACCACCATCCAGTAAGCACACAGACTAGACATTTAAACTTAGTTGTAAAGAACAGGGAGACTGATGGGCGGTGGTGGCTCACACTTTTAATCCCAGCCCTTGGGAGGCAGAGGCAGGACAGCCAGGGTTGTGCAGAGAAACCTGTCTTGGAAAACTAAAGGGAGATAGAAATGGGGAGGGGGGAGATAAGCATTTCTACTGATTTTCTACCACTGTGTCGTGCAACTCTACCTATAATCAGGGATGCAGTGCACTCTGGAGTTCCCTTGTACATTTAACGAGTTTTTCAAATCAAATTTTGAACATAGACAGACATATGAAAGAGAACGTCCTTATTTCTTTGTTACTGTTGTTTTGGTGTGGGTTGACTTACCTGTTGCTGTCTTTTGAGACAGGGTTCCACTGAGTAGTCCTTGCTGGTCTGCAGCTTTCTGGGTAGACCAGGCTGGCCTTACATTCACAGATTTCTGTCTGTCTCACCTGCCCAAGTGCTGGGACTAAAGGTCTGCACTGCTACCTCCAGTCAGCCCTTGATCTGTATTTCATTTTTTGACTAGCAGTTTCACATCCAGCATTTATTGATGAATTTTATTAAATAGCGGAAGCTAGCTCTTTAGTTATTTTGAAGCATTTTTAAGCCATCAAAATCATGATTCCCCTCATTTTCTCGATAACATATACTAGAATTGTTAACGTAAGACTATAATAGTAAGAGCAAACTCGCGCCAATATTAATGTTCTAGCGTGCACATTGGCTGAGGAAAGTTATTGTGAAGAATGAGTTTTCCTATGGCATTTCACTAATACATATTTAGCTGTCGTGCAGATTTTAGCGACCCATCCTTCTTACCTTACTCTGCCTTTCTTTAAATACATTACAGCAATTTAAATTGTTCAGTGCTGTTTGCTATTCTGCAATTAATATTGGACCTAGTAATATCTGTTTCTCATGTTTCTAGGAGAAATCTCATTATGAAAAAAAAAAAGCAACAGCGAAGAGATTGTGCTGCCTCTTAATATTGGTCCATTCCACATAAACCGATCAAGGGTAGCATATAACGAGTAAGCATGAGAGATGACGCACTGTCATTTTTCCCTGAAGACAGTGTCTCTTCACTGCTTTTTGTATGTACCGCAAGGACATGGCTTTAGGACTTTCTTAACACACTGCCCACATGTGTTGTTCAGACTTACTACCGTCAGGGACACCTGAGAGAAAGATTTTAAGGCTCTGGGCTTTCAAGGTTTCAGCCCAAGCTCACCAGTTTCCATTACGTTGGTTCTGATGGGCGGGAGAATATCATGGCAGGAGGAGTGTGTTGCAGGAGAGGCTGGGCCTCTCATGGACATTGCAGTAGGTACCACATGGAAACACTCTTACGGGTCTGGTTCCTCTCTCCGACCTGTCGGTGTTCCTTCCCCTCCTTCGTGCTGGCTGAAAAGCAGCAGGACTCTTCCGGGGGTCTGTTCAGTTTGCGATAAGGGCATTCTGGATTGGTGGTAGCACTTTTATGTCATTTGAAGTTTTTGGCTGTTGTGGTGGAGAAATGGTCTGTGGGGAATTTTCATGGTACTTCATAGAAACCCTGGTGCAAATGTGCCAGGTCATACCACAGTTTAAATGTTTCCCATGGCACTTAATGCAGGGGGAATGGGAGTAGGAATAGCATTCATAGTCTATCAAGCAGGCTTTGTGCAAAATTCAGTCATTTAATATATGAGGCATTAAGCTTCGTTCAGCTTTCATACATTACCCCCTGAGTGTTCCTGGTTGGGGTACAGACTACGTAGGTCACCTGCCAAGGACAGTAGGTAAAATTATAAATGTGCCATGAAGAGTTTTGAGAAGAAGCTGAAGATGCAAAAAAGTCCAATAATTCAGTGTATTTCAAGGACCTTAATCCAATGGCAGTAAAATGTTTATTCACTCAATAAAAGTGTTGATATAGAATAACCCATTCCTACGGTTGATGCTTGATACTTCATTTAAAACTTCACACTGTACTAGAGACGGAAATCAGTGAGTTCTGAACTATACGAGAAGTAAATTTTAAGCAAATGAGATTGCTAGACATCGCTTCCCCATCCTCCTCCCCTTTGTCTACCCACTCGAAGATAATGCCATCACTCGCATCTGACGTCACACACTAATAGCCTGTTTGTCAAGAAATGTATTCCGAGTTACGTGTCTTTAGTAGTGGTTTCAGTATAATCTCTAATCAAGAGATCATTCAAAAAGATGAGTTTCCCTGCCCCTCCTTACCTTTGGAACTTGCTAGAACCATACATCTAGATACGACAAGAAAATGTCTACTGACTTTTAAAAGCATATTTTGTTATTTGATGAGCTGCTCCACACATTAAATTATATCCTGATCTAGCCCTAAGATCACAGCATCATTAATTTATGGAGCCGCATATGTGTTGTCTAGAGCTGGTCATGAAGACGGTCACAAGTCTTGAGATAGATAAGCAGGTGTGTGAAGGGTGATGGCTTACTGTCATGACTAATAAATGACAACTCAAGACATTTGTGTGTACACTCCCATTTATTTCAGCCCTTGATGAACAGACCTTTATTAAGCCACAATGATTACTGAATGTGAAATGTAACCAAGATTTTTTTTTATTCAAATATAATTTAAATATTCATCAAAGGGAAGTTATGCTTAAGACTGACAGTGACTATTAACATCAAAAAATATAATTAACTGCATTGGGTATCATGAAGTGGAGTTAGCCAAATAGCCGAGAGGTCTAATTGCTCTGGAGTTTGAGAAGCGATGGTTTTATTTGATGCTGTATCTGAGGAATTAATAGTAGTGTGGTTTCCTATGTGGGCCAATTAAAAGCTGCCTGTTAAGGTTCATTGCTCTATAGGAAACCCATTGACTATCACTTAGTAAACAGGATTGACATATCAGTGTGTACAAGAAGATAAAATAGAATAAAAACCCTGAAAATGAGATGTACATAGACCTGCATCCTGTCATGGAGTTATGAAGGTGCTGGCCAGCTCTGCATCTTTCCTTCTTTGCCTGGTGCCCAGAGTCGCCCTGTGGGAGGATTCACAGCCAATACCCTCACAGGACCTGCCTGGGATTTGGGGACCACAAACCTTCCACCTGAGAGGAAGCTGTTCCTTAGTGCCAGAGGACAGAGGCAAAACCTCACCATGCTTCCCAGTAGCTCCCCAGCTCCTCACCCAGACAGGTCGTTCCATCTTCCAGGAGCTCAGCATCTCATTCTGCTCACAGTGCTTCTGTCTTGGCTTCCCTGATAGAGTTTAGAATTATCCCAGCAAGCCTCTTAGAGATCTCTACCTCAAATTTCTCTTCCTGTGCTGCTCAGCCAAAGGACAGTGCTGATATTCGATATAAAACACATCCTCCAAGGATATTGGTTATGTATATTTTAAGTATGGCAGCTAAGTCTTAAAACTAAGTGTTTCTAAGCAAAAGACAAAGAGAAAATTGTGCGGTGCAAGTCTAAAAATGGTGTTTTTCATCTTTGTCGTGTCATTCTCTCTCTTTAGTGAAAGTAGTATTTTGACCTTTGTGTCTCCCTTAAGTTTTTTACGCGCATACAGAAAGAAACCGTTCCTGACTGAACCTAGAAGACTTTTTTCCCTGCTGAGGCTACTGAGATTAAAGAGTGGCTAGGCATCCTAATGGCATTTTGACATTGTTGAAATGGAAATGTTTGAGGGCCGATGATAAGAGCAAGGTCTCCCAATGTTTCTTTTTCTTAATAATGATGTATCAAATATGCTTAATAAGTTGACCATAATTAATAAGTTGACCATAATTTTTAGCATACAGTGTATGTGCGCATACTGCTTTAGCTATCAGGGAGTTTGTTTATGTTTTTAAGTTAAATATGCTTTGGAAGCTATACCTGTAAAATGCATCACCTAGAATACTTACTCCATCTGCATGGATGTCGTATTTAGTTACCACTTCTGAAAGTCATGAAACTCCTAAAACAGAGCAGTAGAGTTGAGTTGGCTTTGGACAGTGTGATAAGGCCTGTCCTAGGTCTCTAATGTGAAGTGAGAAAGATGACTCTCTAGCCAACCGTTATTAAGGTGCTTCTCCAGTTCTAGATGTGTGCCGCTTTTAGCTTCCAAAGGTGACGTGTTGGCTGCTTCACAACATGACGCTCTGTTCACATCCCTGCCTGTACATGCAGTTAGTGGTTTTAAATGTTCTCAAGGTCCCCGTGATCTGCACCTTTTATGCAAGTTACTAATAGAGAGCTAATTCAGGCTAGGAGTTCAGTATTAAATGGAAGCCTTTTGCCTTCACTGGCATTAAAAAACAACATATCTATGTTATTTGTACATGTTATAAATCATGAAAATCTAATTTCCATTGTATTGAAGAACTTTGGAGCCAGGTTTGACTCAGGAAGATCCAGTCTTTGTCTAAGCCTTATTGGCATGCACTTTGAAATGTTTGCTATGTTCTGATGCACCATACCCCTTTGTGTCAGCAAAAGGCATCCATTAATAGCTAGCTGAAATGCACATTTGCAAGAGTCCAGGCTGGTGTCTGTGGGGTTAAGTTTAGAAAAGGTACCGCGGAATGTACAGCACATGGCTCGGATGTTCTTCAAACTGTCGCCAACCACTCAGCTGTAATATGCTAACGTAAAGCAGGTACTCTGAATGTTCTGTCCGCTACAACACTTCACAACATGGCAGAGGAAAGGAAAACAACCAGAGTAACCTGTAGGTTGAGGAGACACTGAGACCTGTGAGCAGCTCAACTACCCCACTCCTGAGCTCATCATTTCTGCTTTTGGCACCATAGGACCATCATCTGCCACCTTCTTTGCAGCGTTATAATTTCCCTTCTTGCCCTTTGGTCATGGAGTAGGGGTCTTTCAAACACCCCCCTTCTTTGTCTTCCTAAAAGCATGCAGTCGTTATGCAAAGGCTTGTGATGTCGCTGTTGAAACGGATACTAAGGCTTGAGAGGCTTGTATTAACTCTGACGTCACCAAGAGTTCATTGTTGTGTTGCAGAGAATAGGAATACATAATTCCATATGCATCCATATGCACCTTGTTAGCTTTTCTCTACGTAGATATTGTTTGAATGTGATTATTTTAGGGTATCACTACTTGTGTAATTGCAGATTCACCCTCCCTCCCTGTCTGTCTGTCTATCTATCTATCATCTATCTATCTATCTATCTATCTATCTATCTATCTATCTATCTATCTATCTATCTTTTTCAGATGACGTGTCCTCTTGTGACTGAGAAGCAACAGCATGAATCCTCCCTTGATCCACCCTTTTTAAAAAGAGCTCTTTGGGTAATGGGCTGTAGACTGAATGCTTCTGAGTTGTGTTCAGTTATCGAGAATGCCATCAGCAATGCCTTGTTGCTTTCTTATCAGCTGCTTCCTGCTGTCAGCTTGGCACTTATTTCAATAGGAAAGGATTTGCATCAAATGTGACGCCTTATTATATGCAGCTAACACAGGGTTTTTAATTGTGCAAACACACGAGACTCCTGTGGAGGTAGTCAATTTGATAAAAGGATTAGATTATGAATATTTTGTCATGATTAAAGATTACTTCTGATTTATCAGAGGCAAGCCAGTGAAATTTGTCATCTATTTATCAGTCAGATGAGACTCCATTAAATTCGAGTGTGAACCACAAAGTACCGATCTCTTTATATTGTCTCTCAAGGATTTGATGTTTATACTCAGATGAGGGTGTTCAGGGTTGTTCGGGGCCATCCTCCTGGCTCAGCTGACTGCTTCTAGCACCCCAAGGGTGTGTGTTTCTAGCTTTGGCCTTTGTTGTTTTTAATCTTCAAGTAAATATCTATGCCTATACAAGATTTCTGCAGCTTTTATTTATTTTTTTTAAGCAATTGACTGACATGTATCATAAGCCGTTTTCAGTTGTTCACTCATTAGCAAACAAAAAGATGAGGCATAGAATAAGAAATCCAGTTTAGAAAGCTCTCTTTCGGCGACTACTTGGTTAAAATAGTTCTGAGCATTTCAGGAATTCATAAGAAGCCTGACATCTACCTTATGCTCTGGTAACCACTGAAGTCCTAAGAAAACAAAATCAAATGCTGAGTGTTTGAGGGGTAAGTATGATTAAAGAAGCAGATAGGAAGCTTACTCTTTAATTCTAAACACTGACAGATTGAATACCAGCTAAAATCAAGTATGGACCATTCGGCACAAAGCAAAATGTGCGCAGTTGACAATTAGATGCAGACTTTTCTAGACATCGGCCAATAAAACAGAAAAAGATCTCTTTGAGCTTTCAGCATCCATGCTTGACCCTTGCTCATGGGATCCTTCTTAGCACTGGGACCTGGAGAAACTTGTGTCAGAGTTTTCTACCGCAGAGACTTAAAGGGAATCTTCTTCAGAAAAGGAGAAGAGCATTCCGGCATGTCCGCGCAGCAAGTTCTGTGTGGCGTGCTAGTGTCTAGGTGTTTCCGACTACAGAGATGATAAAGGATCTGCGAGTCTACAAGAAGAGGCTGTTCCTATAAAGATTTTCTTTTTTTTTCTTTTTGTTGGAAATCAGTTCTGAACTGCACTGTAGAGGGGGTCTTTTTTTGTTTGGTTTTAGGGTGTAGTTTTTGGTAACTTAAAATCAAATTCTCTTGATTTTGGATGTTTTGTCTGTATTCATTATATTAGGCCAGTGATCTAAGAAGTGACTTCTTGGCTGCCCTCAGATTGAGCAGGAAGGGAAGCATAGGGGAAGGAAGACAAGGGGGTAGGCAGACTCTAGGGGCTGGGTGAGAACTGAGTACCTACCTATAGGCGTGGATTCACCTCTTATTTTTAAATACAGTTAAATAGACTCCCCCCCCCAAAAAAACTGTTTTTGACAGAGCTGTTCTGTTGTTCAGGTCTGACTCTAATTTGGTATCTATATTTGATAGATAACTTATTCTTGGACCTGTAATTAACAGACCAGCATTGTCATTTGTGGCAAAGAGGAGCCACATTGAATGATCTTTCATAAGCAAATAATTACAAAGGAAAAAGATGTGGGGTGGCCAGTCTACATCTGAAGATAACTAGACTGGGTAGAGTACGGAAATCGAATGTCACGAGGGCACAGTTGCACACGTCTTTCTACTGTAGAAAGAGTAAGCACCTCTTGTTCACACTGAGTGCATGAGTGCTCTGGGGAGGTGGGGTATAATAGTATCAGAGGGGTAGATTCTCAGTTGATGGAAACATTGCGCGAATTTCTCCTGCTTTGGAAAAGCCAAGGTAAGGGTGCATAGATACCATGTCTCTTATAAGTTGCAAAGCTAAAATGAGTAGAAACAGATTCCTGGCCTTTGAGTTAATCTCCTGACAGGCTGTCTTTAGAATAATGTGGTTTTTTTTTCCCCCTAGTGGAACCTTCACACAGTCATATACACCATGTATGTTCTCCTGCAACACTGACTTATGAACTCCATTCATATCAAGTTCATATCGAGTTGCTCATCAGAACTTTTCACTGTCTTTCAGAACACTAGGTGTTTTTATACATTCCTTTGTTCACCATGACATACATTTTACTAGCAGCTGCAGGAAGTACATAAAGGACTGGTTGTATCATAAAAGTATTACCAAACGTGTATTTTGGTAAGTGTGATGAAGAAAAGTCACACTTGGAAATGATCTAGAACAGAGTTGGAATGATGAGCAATGGCATTTTCAGTGTTATAGGTATTTTAATAAGACATGAGAAACTTCTACCCAGTTGATTAAATACTTTAACATAGTTATATTTTTTTTAAGTTTTGCATGGTCGCAATTTTTTAAAATAAGCCCCACTTCTAAAAGTCTTAGCATTTCATTTCTGAGCATTCAATTTGGTTTGTATGGGATGTTTATCAACATTGCTTGCAGTGATTAATCCAAGTGAGATCTGTAGAAGCAGAAACTATTTCTATTAGTTATCAATTAGATGGGGGAATTTGGCTTATGTTTATTGTAATGCTGACTAAATGACAACCTATGTTCCATAAAGAATCAGAAAATATAATCTCAATGGTGTAATTTTCCTGTTTATCAGGATCATGACTTTAACACAGCACCACATACATTTCTGGCTCAGTCTTGCCCTCCAAAGCTCCTTCTAGTTACAGTTCCTTTGCTTTATTTCAAGCTGTAATCCTCTGAGCGGGTAATTAACAGACCAGCAGAGCCATTTGTGGCAAAGAAGAGCCATAAGGGTGAAAATATTTCTTCACTGAATGATCTTTCCGAAGTAAATAATTACAAAGGAAAAAAAGATTTGGGATGACCAATCTAAATCTGAGGATAATTAGACAGAGTATGGAAATCGGAGTGCTTGGCATGTACAATTCTCACATCATAACAAAACTAATTAAATATTTAGAAACCGAAATCCCCTCACAATTTGAAGAAAAATAACCCATGACAAAGGGGTCTGTAACTTTGCAGATAATTAGCAAGAGGTACAGGAGAGAAGACACTGTAGATTGGCTGTGTGGCTCTGCAAGGTCACGTCTTGTTATGCTGTCTCTTTTATACAGTCTGGTAACGCGTTTGCTGCTAATTTAATCTAACTAGGGCAGCCCATAGTGATTTTCCCTTCCCCTTGTTAACTGTGACAGCTTATGCAAGTCCAAACTGTAACAGGTTAACATTTTTATAAATAATTACTCTTAATTTTTGCAGGTGGTATTTTTTTTTGAAAGATTAGAAGTATAGGTCCGGAGCATCTAGATGCAAAGCAATACTTTTAAAATATATAATTTTTAATGTATGGTTTTTATCCCCCACTTAAAGTGATCTTATTCTTTTCATTAAGTACTTAGACTTCATGACCCAATGAATGGAGCAGTCTCAGTGGCGTGCTTTGTAAATAAATACCTCTGGTTTTGCTAATAAAAGCAAGTGCATTTGTGTTGAATGCGCATTTCTGCACACAACAGATTTTGTACTGGATTAATAAGGCTCAGAGTGAGTCAAACCTCATTTGCATTAAACTGACCCCAAGGTCCAGTAAAAACTGCAAGGAGTTTCAGTGGTTCCTAAAACATAAAAAGTTGTTTTTAGCACAGCACCACCACTTCAAGATGCTTATTTTAATAATTAATGTGGAATTTTAAGATAATTTTAGCAGTCTGCAAGAAACAAATCATTTATATGCTTTAAGATCCATATATGTTGTGGCTGTTTTTCCTGGCACAGTGGTTTACTAGGATATAAACTGACCATGGATGGCATTACTGTTCCAGATACTCTTTTTTTTCCAACATCTACAATAAATGGAATGATAGCTCTATAGCAAAATAAATTAAATAGGATTTTTTTGGGGGGGGGTCAGACATTGGTAGACGCACCCTGAAGTACTTTGGAGGAGGCCTTCTACTTTTCCACACAACATTCTTGAGCAGTCGAATAAGAGTTATGTATTTGTAGCACAAAAATACACACTCATTTTTTCTGGTTATATATGCAGTGCTAAATTTTTCGACAGTTGTTCCCACAGCAGTTTCAAAGTTTTAATCAGTGCAGCCCTAAAAAATCAGTATTCATCTTAACACTTTCGATAGCACTAATATGTAGGAGGTTGAGTGAAATACAATTTGAATTGCTCAGGTTTTCCTAGTTCTTTGTCTATGCACAGCTAGCATTCCGTGCTATAGGTGCTGGTGCAGTAACAACTCTATTCAGAAATGATGGTGAAATGCATTAAATAAGACAATATTTTATGAGTCATACAAGTAATAGCCTAACATGCCTAAAGAATTCAGTTCTGGCCAGATAGAACTCTTCTAGATAACACAGATTGCAAAATGAATTAGGAGAAGATAGTTAGATGACACGTGGGGCCATCCTATAGTGCTTCTCTTATAACTTCCTAGTGTCTTGTTTGCCTAGCAATAGTTTAAGCTCTCACTTCATCATGAATAAGATCAGTACCTGCTTCCATAGCACTGTGAAGGTTTCGATGATAAAAAGACATTTTGTTACAAGCTTTAGTTTAGAAAAGAGATGCTTGATTGAACACTCAGCAGCCTCCCTCCTGACCCTGGAGAATGTCTGTTGTCCAAGTCTTGGGGTGCTCCATCCCTTTCTTGCCTGAACTGAGTACTTGGTTTCCACACATTTCTTTGCATTGGCTCTCTCCAGCTTGTGGGGTCAGATCACATGCTGTGTGTGGAATACTTAATTCTCTCTCTGTACCAAGAAGGACAAGTGTGAGAATAATAGAATCAGATCGTTTGGAATGTTAGCATATGGAAGAATGATGGCCAATTAAAGGGCTTCCCCGCATAAAAAAGTAACCTATACATTAAGTGTTTTTGTTTTCTTTCATGATATAAAAGTTTGTCCTCAATGACATAATTCTACAAGACCAGGAACAGACTGAAGCAGACGTGGTTGTCTGTTGTGTATTTTTAGTTAACCATGCTTACTTACAAGCAGAAATAGTGAGGTTCGCCATTAACCATTTCTGACATTCAGAAACATATACTTACATGCTTGTCATATATATGACTTAAATGAGAGTCTTAGAAATTGACCAGTCCTCTTTCGTCTTGTGTGCGTGTGTGTGTATTTCAGTTTGTGGTTCCTCATCCTCTCTGGTTTGCTGCAAGACCTCTCTACACGTATTTAGCTTGTATACTTGGAATGAAGTATACCAGTTGACTTCATTTATTTTTTATTTTTATTTGAAGCTTGGGAATGAATGTCATTCCTACTCCATTAATTAGATCCGTGATAGAAGATCCAACTGTAGGTGTTCTCCTCATTTAGAATATACAGTTTGCCACGAATTTGGTTGGAAAAGTGCCAGGCTCCCTCCATGACTGTTCTGTTTATAGTTGGCCTTTGGACATGAGTAATATTCTTAGTATCTTAACACCCTGAAAGTCGTATTTCTTCTAAAAATGAACATTGTAAGATCAAAGGTTACTGGCAGGAGAAGCGTGTGGAAACAATAAACCTGTTATTGCTAGCTTGTTGTAATTGAAGTTTAAAAATAGCAGATGCCAATTAGAGAAGGAACTTGTGGAAACCGTCTTCACTGAGCTCGCACACTCGGTAAAGAATTGGACTAATTCTGCAGGATGTTTCACATTTTAAGCAACGTTGAATTTCGCTCCTGTCCTGATAATGCCAAGCTTCTCTGTTGTATGTTGGAGTATTTGTTCAAGTCGGTAGATTTTTGCATTTTTAATCTTCCTTAGAACTGTGGTGAATAATGGCCCCTGGCAGGAGATAATGAAATTTTCTTAATTTATATTTTCAAGTAGAAGCTTCAATTGAAAATGGCATCCTATGGCCTGGAGACATAGCTGGAGTGCAAGTTCCAGGGGAGCTGCAGTGATAATGCAGGGCCATTGGTGATGGGGAACGATGGGACAGTGAAGAAGTAATTTAAGGGAGAAAAGAAAATGCACCAAAGCCTTATTGTAGCATATCTAATGATCTTGGGGAAGATTCCCAATGGTTTTTGGAGCATGACTGGAGAAGCTAATGTTATCTTGCCAAAACAGAAGCCTCTGCTTAATCAGCAGAACAAGACTATTGATTAAAACACCTCACAATAGATTACACGTGGAATCTCATCTCCATACTTTGCACTTGGTAAAAGTGTAATAATGAGCATAAGATAATCAGAAGCAGAGCAAAAGCAATTTGTCGGGAAATGTACGATTCAAGATTAGAGTCGGAATAGAAGCAAGTGTGCATGGGTAAGTTTAGCCTGCGTGTAAAGGTGTACACAAGAAAGAATACACACAGTGCCCCGGGAGAGGAGAGCATGTTCTGTGTCTGTGGATTTGCAGATCGCTGTCTGTTTTCTATAAAGGGGTATTGTTCCCAGGGATTGTCATGGTGGGGGAATTCCTGGTTGTCCAGGCATGACACGGAGTTCATATTCCTTATCCCGTTGAACCTTATCCATAAACTTCTAGGGGAAGGGAATGCATTTTCTAGATGAGAAAGTGGAGCTCAAACCGGTTAGTGCACTGTTTATGGATTCGCTGATTGCAGGCAGAAAGTTAGCTAGTTCGTCATCATGTTCAAGCAAGTTATTTTGGCACTCACCTTCCCAAGTTAGGACAGAGCCAGTACTCTGCTGTGTCCTTCTTCAATACGGTTACAATTACCAGCATACGACCCGGTGAGCATTTTGTCTCCCCAAAACCAAGAGACTGTGTTTCTTCAATTAATAGTTGTTACTTTGTGTATGAAGTTTTCTGAAGGTGAGTCAGAAATTCAAACAGCCCTTGAACATATAATTCCCCTGCCTCAGCCTTGATAGCTGAGATGTCGGAGCTGTTTTGGTATGCTGGTATATAAATGAATATTCTTCCATAAAATAGTTTTTTTTAAATCAATTACACATGTTTTTCAGATGCGGTTTATTTTAATTTTGAATTTATTGTGAATGTCCTAAGAATTAATGTCAACATTGACTACGGTAGAGGGGATCAAATTCATGGTGTGTAACCATTCTACAAGTTGTGATGATGAAGAAATTTTTGAGTTGCTCATTGGAGTATTTTGTAATTGTTTTTATCCTATCTATTGGGCATAAACCTGAGCAGTGACACCAGGTTTGAATATTTGCTCCAATTTCTTCTGATATTGAAATATATTTATATCAGTGATTTAAATAGTCTCAATATTTGGACTTATTTGTCTTGGGAAAAGTAGTTCATTAGTATACTATAAAGGGAGAGGGCTTGACAATAGCTAGAAAAGCACCCATAGAGTTTCTGGTTTTTAAAAATTCAGGTTATAAAGATGAACATTTGGCTTCATTTTTTTTTTCATTCTACTCCCTCAGGTTAGCATTAAAAGATTATAATAATGGGCTTTTAAATACTGTCTAACATATGGTGTTTTGCCATATTTAAACCCATTTGTAACTTGTAAAGCGAGATTTAGTATTTTCTTGGTGTAATTGATGGTTCTAGGAATAAGATGTAAATTTACATCTAGCAATAAGATGTAAATGTAGATCATTAATATAATGGACTTCTTATTTTATTTGCATATGGTGATGTTTTGAAGCATTTGTTACCGGATTTGATTTATTTTCTTGTGGAAATTGAGGTCCGGTATGATGTTCCCTATATGTTTGATAGAGAAAACCCTCTTAATATTATAGTCAGATGTTTGTGCTCAGAATTAATATAAAAATAATATATAGGTTGGGTTTTTTTGTTTAGCTTTGATGTTACCATCCTGGGGATAATATCTGTGGCTTCACATAGCTCAAGGAGGAACTCTACCCCTGAACCCTACTCTAGATCAAGGTGATAGAATAATTTAACTTAATGAAGAAGATAAGCAAATGTTGGGAGAGGCATTTAAGCACATCTGTATTTATTTTCCTGTCACTATGCATCATGTACCTAAGTTTAGTAGTCATTATTTTCTCATGAGTCTAAGTAGTTACATTTATACCTTCCGAGGATTAAGGCACCATATTTAGTTGATTAATTAAGTCAGACAATATAGAGACAATAGCAATAGTTACAATGGATTAAGTACTTTTTTTCTTTTTAAATTACATTTGTCTGTGGAATGCAGCCTATTTTTATAGATAGTGAAAAGTAATGAGTGAGAAGAATTTTAATTACAAAGAAAATTTTTAGGAAAAGATTATGCCTTTTTCTCCTGCCTATATAGTAGGTTGATATGGGTCATATGTGAGTTCTTAGATGTCATATTTACTTTGACTCACCAATAAAATGTAAGACCTGCTCAAAATAGTGGCAACAGAAACTTTTGATCCAGGATAGATTGCCATTGCAAACCCCAATTATGTGCTTAGATAAATCCTGCCGTTTGTTTTCTGTCTTGTTTCTGTGAAATTTTGTGGAAGAAAATTTTAGCTACCATGCCTAGTCTTTTATTTTTCTGAAATATTTAAGCTTACTACGTTTTGTTTTGGTGGTTTTCAGAGCAAGGAAACACACCCTTCCACTATTTAAAACTACTCTGGGGTCTTCCCAGAATTGAGTTCTCCTCCTTCTGGGGCCTTGAGCCTTCTTCTTTCCAACAAGTTCTTGTGTGATCCTAATCCTGTTCTGAGGACCGTGTTCTGATAGCCACTGCTTTAACTATCTTTAGTCATCCATGTATCTTCATCTCTGCAGAACAGCCTAAGAGCTAGTATTTGAAATTGAAATATTTAAAGTACATCCAGAATCCATTTCTGTGTGATGAACAGTAATTAAAGTTCTTCCAAGCAGTAATCCAGTGTCTACTTTACAGAAAAACCCCTTTCTCTTATACCTCTGTCTTACTTACATTCATTTTCATGATTACCGTCTGGGTTGTTAACATTGAAAATCCTCAAGGTGTTGCCAAAATGTATCAGTCTTTTCCTTGTTAGTGCAGCAACAGCCCTGCTCATGCAGCCAGCTCTTTATGTGGGAAGGGGAGAGTCCAGCTCGACCTCCGCCCTGTGTGGACAGAGTCTCCAGAATAAATTTCGTTTCTTGGCTTATGCTGCCTTTTCATTGCCATGGCAATGAAAATTGAAAACTGAGCCCTTGATAGGAATTTACTTCTCTTGCTAAGTAATTGGTTGCGTTTTCATTCTTGATTTCTTCACTGATAGCAATTTCCAGTTTTACAGTCTTACTCACAGCTCACAGGTTCATGAACTGCCAGAGGTTTCATCATAGTGAGAACTGGTACCGGGTATTTTCCTCTTGGTCCCAACTGCTACTGTATCCGAATCTCCAAAGGCCTTTCGTTTGTCTCTGAATAAAAATACTGGTGTCCACAACTATGATTCTCTTACCCTTTTCAGTTAAGTTCCTCTTCTTATTTACTCCTCATTGAACTAGTCCAAAACTCCAACTTTTCTAAATTCTCACCCTCTTAATGCTGGAGTTTGAACACAAAACCTTGTACAGATTCCATATGCTCACTCCCCTTGAGCGAAACACCCAATATTCTGCGCGTGTGCACCAGGAACAGGTGCCCAGTCTCCTAAGGCTGGAGTTACAAGTGGTCATGAACCACTTGAAGTGAGTTCTGGGAACAGAGCTCAGGGCTCTGGAAGAGTGGGGGAGCACTCTTAACTCTCAGCCATCTCTCCAGCACCACTATAGTTTTTATTTTCCCGGAAAATGATATATATCATGTTTTTTTTCAACTGTATGTGTTGTCACTTTCCAAATGCTCATGTTTTTAATGCCTTTCAGGCTCATGACAAACTCTCTCTCTTCTCTTTCTTGTTTGGCAATGTGAAAGGAACGCTCAATAAATAGGGGGAAGTAATGCTGTATGTAAAGTTGGTTCACTAACTGAATTATTATTTTATGGGTTTCCTACAAGTATGTTTCAAGCCCTTGGAAAATAAATAGCAGACTATGTTTGAGTGATTATGAAATATACATAGTGGGGAATGTGAAGAGGTGTTAAGCATGTAGTAGTTGACTTTTCTTGCTTTCTGAGAGGCCAGAACACGAAGCATAAGGACAGTCCCTGTACATATGAATAAGTACAAGAAAGGGCTGGAGAGATGGCTCAGTGGTTAAGAGCATTGCCTGCTCTTCCAAAGGTCCTGAGTTCAATTCCCAGCAACCACATGGTGGCTCACAACCATCTGTAATGAGGTCTGGTGCCCTCTTCTGGCCTGCAGGCATACACACAGACAGAATATTGTATACATAATCAATAAATAAATATTTAAAAAAAATAAGTACAAGAAAAAGCATCCAAGACTTGTATGTTTTCCAGTGACCAGCATAGGTCTGAGGACTCCTAGAAGGTCAAGTGAGGCTTAAGAAGCACTGAAATTCCTTACTGCTAAACCAGGAAAGAAAAGAAATGAAATGTCAGAACTGTGTTTCTGTAGGAGTAAAGACACAAGATACTGAACCATTGAGAAATAGCAAATCCACCCTTCGTTTTCAATTTTATAATACAAAATTGTTTCTGTGATTTAGGCAGTTTTTTCAAATGATTGGGGGCAGGTGGGGGGAAAGAGAAAGAACAGAACAAAGCGTTATGTTGTATGAGATGAGCCACTTACGTCATCCAAGGTCTCGAAATTCATGGGAGAGGATGTCTTAAAAAAACAAAATACCGTATTGTCTCAGGGACTGATTGAGATCAAAGCTAACTGTTTTAATGTTTACAATGGATTATTTCAATCTTAGTTACAATTTACTCAATATTGTGGAGTCACTCAAATTCACTGTAATATATTTTAAATTAAAAAAAAATGTAGCCATTTAATCCTGTAGATCTTTTCTGCGTTACTTCTCTTGAGGACAGCTCTCTGGGGTTTGGAGTTGCAGTGGTACCAATGTGTGTGACTTAGCATGTCTCCCTCGTTAGTGTGACTCTGCTTCCCACCGTCTCGGGGTTCCTGGGCTGGGAGCTAGTCTACTTTTCCCAGACTGCTCTACGGCACTATTTTATACTTCGGTTATTTTATGCACCATAGCATATTTGGTATTCAAATTGTTGAATAAATTTTGTAATAATGCCCCGGTTCTGCTTGCTTTGCCTTCTTAATGTATATACTATCAAGAAGTGTAATGAAACCCCTGCAAACATTCCCTTCCACTGGGCTGTAATCAAGTCAAATTATAAAAGAAATAGTTTCTGGCTTTTACAAAGCTTAAGAGAGGACCATCTGGGCCCATTTATGTAACTCAGGCACCATCCTGCCTGGAATACCAGCTTAATTCCAGTATCCTTGCTGACCTAACGACTACGACGGCAGCAAAGTGAATACTTCCACACAGTAATATATAGACCATTTTAGGGATCGTGTTCATGGCATTGCCTGTAATCTCTAGAACATCCCGGTACACGGGCACACCACGGACAGAAGCATAGCTCCTATGAAAAGCCACAAGAGCGCTCAGACATTCCCAGTGCTCCAGGAGCTCTGCTGGACGGTTTTAGTGCCTCTGTCATTATGCGGCCTCCGCATGGAAGTGCTAACAAATCCTCGTGTTCATGAGTGTAAACAGCACCTGTGTTAGAACACATAGCAAAACTGGACCTAGAGGCTGGAATCTGGGTCTGCGTGTGCTTGCGTGTGTTGTGACAAGTTCCTGCGTAGCTGTTCCGCTTACAGTCCTGGGTTTGATTGTGCCTTTTCTGGTTGTAAGGTTTAATTCTTAAATATGCTATCAAGTGTCCTGGTTGTTCTGTCTCCTAGGACCTAGTGGATATGACAAAAATTAAAGCGTGATAGCATATTTGAGGACCATTAGCAATTTCCTCTTTGCTTTTACTTACAATTTAGTGTGACCCCTTGATACAGAAATTAAAAGCCAAGAAAATAAGGGTTTGCTAATGCCATCTTATTTCACCTGCATTTGTTGGTTCATGACTAAGTGCTATATTATATTTCTCAAGTAAACAATGAGCGCACTGTTTCATAGGCTTGGTTGGTTCTGTTTTCCAGGTGCAACAATCGAACGCAGTGTGTAGTAGTTACCGGGTCAGATGTATTTCCTGACCCGTGTCCCGGCACTTACAAATACCTTGAAGTTCAATATGAATGTGTCCCTTACAGTAAGTATGAACTTTGTCTTTTCTCCTTTCTCCAGCGCTCCTTGTCGGAGCTGAGAGACTACACATGGGAAAGAAGCGTATGTTACGGCCTACAAAACTGTTATGCATGCAAAGCGCTCCCAGCCTCGGGACTCCCAATTAGCTTCCTGAAGTGTGGAAGGAAGCCATAGTGTGACGCTGGCCAAGTGTCTGTCTGTGTTCTTAAGTGTTTGGCTTTTAAGGCTAGTGTTTTTCCAGAAAACAAACTTGAATTAGCTATTCAGTAGGGCAGATAGAAATCTGTCCTTTTGCCCAGTACCAGTTGCTGACAAATTGGTTTGGCTCGCAGCTTTCTGAAGAAGGAATTGACTTCCGTTCTAACAGTGAAGGCTTTGGGTGGCTACCTGCTGTCGTGGTAACATGAGTGCTTGGTAAAAGCGACCGGAACAGAAACTTCCGTGTCCTGGAAGGAAGCAATTCTTTGACCAGATTTGGTGAGGAAATTTTAGTGCTGAAAACAAAGCCAAAAGTACAGACGAATCACTCAAACGTCTTGTACCTGTTCCTACTTCTAACTGTGAACATCGTGTTTACCATCTTGCAGGAGTTCTTTTTCTAACTGGAAATTTCCTAAGTAGGTGTCAGGATGTTCCTTCTAGTCTCAGAATGCATACTTTTCAATTATATTTCATACATTGGATAGGGGAGAAAATGCCTTCATAGTTTAGACGACCTAAAAGTTTGACAATATTGCCTAATTGTCACAAGGTAGTTGAGAAATGATTTTTTTTCTCCTTTGCTTTTTTAAAGTTAAATAAAACATTACTGCATTTCAAAGTTAAATAAAATAGTGCAGAGACATTTGAAGTAATAGTTTTAGGTTAGTACTTTTGCTACTTTCAGAAACTTTTCTATACTTTAAATCTAAACAACAACCAAAATGTCCCAAACAGTTAGAGCTGGATGGTTTCGTATGTGTGTCTGTAGTCCCAGCTCCTTGTAGGCAGAGTCGTCAGGATGATTGAGGCCATCCTGGGCACCTTAAGAAGACCCCATCTCAACATAGAAACACCAAAAGGCCAAATTCTGATAATTAAGGCAGATACACGAAGGTGATGACACATTGTAGCATATACTGTAAAGAGATGCTCTGTCCTCTCAGCCACAATTTCCATGAATTGATTCTATGCGTGTGTGGTGTCAGTTAAAGGCCAAACACAGATTATCTTTCTCTTCTCGTCCCTGCTCTGTGTTCCTGTGTTACGTGAAACGGATGCGCTTTGTGTTTTCAGTATCTTCTGTACCGTTTGTAGGATTGGAAGCCCCAGAGTCAGCCGATCTATTAAAGCCTTGCTCCTGTGGAGTGCGGTGGCTTTACTTAATCACTCTCCTGTGCCACTCGAGGAACAGTGTATTCTTTTGAGCTAACCAAAAATTTTGTTTCACAAAGTCCCTCTCCCTTGAATTCAGCCTGGTTTCTGTCCTCAAATTAGACAAGGAATACAGCATCCATTCCCAAACAGTGGAATCAGTCAGAGCTGTCAAGAATTGTGTCTCTCTGCAACCTGGTCCCTGTAACCTAGTCTAAGACACCAAGGACAGTGTTAAGCAAATATTACTTTCAGACTCTTAAGTAATTCCTTGCGCTGTTTAAAGAAAAGAAAATGTGGATACCTTCTGGAACGTCTAACTTTCAAAATTTTACTTTTCAGTTCTCCAGAAGTAATGTCTTTTGTGCACTAAACTTGCAAACAGCTGTACTCAGAGAAGTATTTGCTTTTTTTTTAAATTTAGTTTTTGTCCTTCAAAATAAAAAAGTAAACTCAGTAATTAATTTGCTGTTCCCTTTCTAGATGTTTGCAAGAGGCAGAAATAAGTCTATGACCTTTTTCCCTCTTTGGAGAGTAGAAGTGGTTCTCATTCCTATATACCGTACGGTAGTGACACACTATAAACCACGTGATTGTAGCTCACGTTAAAATGTAATGCAGAGTGTTCCTGGGCTGTTCTAATCTTACATATCCTCATTGCTTCCCCTTCTCCCCTCTTCTCTTTCCTTATGCTCCTGTCTGTGATAGCCTCTCCCCACATTCATTTTTAAGGGCCCAGCTTGGACCATTCCTTATCTTAACAATGTATTTGCTTTTCCATAGCTTTTACATACCCATTTCTCACATTACTTAGACTAAAAAAAAAAAGTCTCTGTCATATAAAGTTTATCGTGTACGCCTTACCACTTGGCTTAATGCCAGTCTCTATCCATAATAAATCCATCAGGATCTTCATATACTCCAAAGTGCCCCATCTAAACGATGCCAAAGACTTTCCATGACTTCAGAAAACATGACAATAAGTGCACTCAGCAGAGAACATTAGAAATGCCACTGGTCAGTTTCTTTTGTAAATAGGCAGGTACATCACGTGTGCCCTTTTCCGTTTGTCCAGGTAACCTCCGTATCAAAATCACGCACACGCAAGGCATTTTTTATTGTGTACAGGATGCAGGTACTACAGCATGTAACTGTACATTAAAGAGTCAGTAGGGACCTTGGAGAAAAAGGGATTTTTCAGACTGGAGTTCCCATCTTATAAGAAGGCATTGCTTTTCAACCTTGTGCCTACTTATTTCAAATTGCCACAGTATATAAGGATTTTATCCTAATGCTACCTACACATTCTCTCATTTGATGAGTAAATTGCATTCATGTTGATGAATTAAATTGCTATCAATGAATAAATGTGAGATTGTTTCAAATGAAATAGTGTGTCACTTCAGATACAGAGTATGTAGGCTGTAGTCAATCTGGGTTCATTTTCTGTCTTGTACATACATGGAGTCCTCTGCTGATGCTGGTGGGTGTGTACTTGTGTGTTTGGTTGATAGACTGTTAAATGTATCTTTATAAATTAATTCAGAGTCTCTTAAGACTATTTGCATATATTTGGCATGTGATTATGAATGCAGATTATTGTTAATTTTATTGTATTTTTATATCCCTGGTAGATAGAATTTTGGCTGATCTGACAGATACCTACACGTTTTGATTTTATAAAATTCTTTATATGGAGATTTCATTTTTCTTTTAAAGATCAATCATCAAAGGTTTTATTTTTTTAAAAAAATTTTTGCCTTTGGATGTAATTTCTCAATTTTCATTGGAATTGCAAGTTGTATAAAATTCATAACAATTCTCTTTCCCTGTACATGGTATGGTTCAAATCATAAATAAGTGAAGTAATTTCTGTTTTTATTTTGCTCAGTACCTGCACTGTAGTTTTACTCTGTCAAATAAAAATAACCCAGTGATCTTCAGTGAATGGACAGCACAGAATGCATTTTCCTTAATCTTTTCACAGAACTGACTTCAAAGTTCCCTTGTATTAAGTGAGCATTGTCTGAAGTATTATTTTTACCTGTTATACCTAATTGCTTTATGTGAATAAAATTATTGTTTTCTCAAGGAACAATATAGCTGTCTATAAATGCAGTCTGAGCATCCTCAACACGAATGCTCTCTCTTCCCCTCCTTCTTCCACCGTGCCTGTCCGTTATTGATTCTGAGCAGGTACCGTGTGCTCCTTATGGAGGAGTGATGCCACGGCCACGTGCCACAGAGACAGTGTTGTTTCCAAAACAGCACACTGCACTTGTCCTGCCTTCCCCTCCTACAGCGAGAAGCACACCAATCAGACCAAGTGTGTTCTCTGAAAGTGTTTAAACAGACCTTGTTGGTAAAGCAGGTTGTAGCTTAATTTAGAAATTATATGCTGTTACTATGGCAATTTAAAAAAAAATATTTGTGTGATGTTTCTCTCAAATGAGTTCCAGAAGGTCACTGTTTTATCTTGACGAATAATTATACTTCTAAAAAAATATGTAATCAAGCTGAGATTGTAATAAAATGTGCAACTCCACTCTGAGTCATCAGTAGTCACAGATGGGTGTCTTTGGAAAGGGAAGAAGAGGAGACACAGCATCAGTGGAGTCGGTTTTTAATACTCAGGCCACATCCTGGACAGCCTCCACTGAATCTCAGCGTTGCACTGTGTGGGTCCCCATTGTAGGCGACTACGTGTCAACTAGGATCTTACTTCACCTCTCTTGGTGCACCATCCACTTACTTAACCACATAGGGTTTCTCCCTATTACTCTTATGTCCTGCCCTGGCCAGGTCTACCCTGGGAAAGCCTTTTCCTCTTATGGGGGTCTGTGGATCAAGATCCTTGGTGTGAGTGCTGGGTATGGTAGTTGTTGCATGCTAGCTTGCTCTTGATGTTAATAACAATGGTGGGAAACAATGTCATAATGAGCTAATCATGATTCTTTCTTCCTTTTCCTCCCTGCCACCTGTGCTTGCTTTTCCCTTGTATGTATTTTGCTTACTTTTTATTCAATAGACTTAATATTGCAAGTTTTATAATGTATATTATATATGTAATTTTATGGGATTTTAATGTATACGTAACCTTAAGTAAATTTGCTAATATTTAATGGACCTTATCTACTCCTTTAGAAACCCTACTGGGTGAGGGGAGATTTATATATTTCTGGAATGGGGCATTTTGTTAAAATGTTAAGATGGATTTTTTTTTTCTAAAAATAAGAAATAATAGAAAAATAATTGAAATGTACTAAGATGCATGACTGTGTAGTTACTTCTCATCTAAATATATTTGGGGAAGTGTAGCCATCTCGATATTTATTAAATTTGGTCTCAGACGCCAAAGTCAAGTTGTCAGTCTCATAAATACATTTTCCTTCCGTGCTTATATAATGAATCAGTTTGATAATTAAGCTCACACAGACCAAGTGGAGATGACCCACCTGTGCATGCTTTTATATCTGTGGTGTCCATATATAAAGGGAACCTCGGTCAGAATGCGGGGTGGCTTTGGCAAGGCAAGAGTCTGTTTAGCTTGCATTAGTGAAGAGTTTCATTATTTATGAAGGCACACTAAGTGAAGCAGCATGCCAACTTATTTGTCTTGCCTCCTTAATCTACTAAAATGATTGATCCGTGTTCTTTCATGTAACTTTAGAATCTCTCTCCTGCTAGGTTCTCCTGTGTGTTTCTCTTTATCCAAAGTAGTGCAACTTCCTTATTCTTCCTGTGTTTAGCATCTATTACGAATTCAATCTTAGACTAATAATAGTCAATTTATTTTTAATCTTTTTTTCTTTTTCCCTTGCACTTTTTTTTTTCATTTTTCTTCCGATGCTTAAAATAGAAGTGGAGCAAAAAGGTAAATAATGTCCACAGTCTCAACCCCAGCTCCCTGTTATGTGCCTTATGGATGTGACCCTCCTCCCTCCCCTTCCCTGCAACACTCCTGTATGAAAATGACCGGCAGGACCTCATAGTGCACCTCATAAAGACGGCAGCTGTCCACAATGACATTGTATGGCTGCTGATCTGGCGATGGGGTAAAATTCTGAAGTCGGCGAAGGGGAGATGCCCTTTCTGTTTCTTTTCTACCCTCTGTCTCTCTCTCTCTCTCTCTCTCTCTCTCCCTCTCTTTCTGACACCCTTGGATATTTTCTTGTTATTGAAGTGTCATCTTGCCTGGCTTCCAGAACCCTCTCCGTAGCATGCCATGGTTACAGGGTCTCCTGGTCATCTCATTATGCGTCCCTTGTGTTGACTTTTCTCTGCTCCCAATTGCATTTTCCTAAAATTTATCTTCTCCAATCTGAAGCACCTGTAACTTCTATAAAAAAAAAAAAAGCTGAAAAAGAAAAGTCTTTGCATTGAGTTTTCTGTTTTATTAGCCTCATTTCCTGGGAGGGTGTCAAAGGTGTGAGGGATCAGAAGCCATCAGGTTTGGGTTAGGATAGAAAGCCTATTCACTCTCAAGCACAGGCTCCAAGTTTTGATGCATGCATTACCAAATTATTAGATAAAGTCACAATTCAGAAACCTGAATTTTATCTTAGTTATGAGTGACCCTAATTGTAGGTTTCTATTTGTGAAAATAAATGCCAGCTGCTCTGTACACTGGTGCCTCGATTAGAAAAATCTTGGGAAAACAAGGCTAATGCGGATGAAATATAAACTTGTAAAAGTCGAATGCTATACGAACTGAATTTTCCTCTTTTGATTTGTGTGCAATAAAATGTATGGTGGCTTGTGCCATTTTTTTTTAAACAACTTACTTCTTGTCTTTTCTCTGTGACTGCCAGTTTTTGTGTGTCCTGGGACCTTGAAAGCCATTGTGGACTCACCGTCTATATATGAAGCTGAGCAAAAGGCTGGTGCTTGGTGCAAGGACCCTCTGCAGGCTGCAGATAAAATTTATTTTATGCCCTGGACTCCCTACCGCACTGATACTTTAATAGAATATGCTTCTTTAGAAGATTTTCAAAACAGCCGCCAGACAACAACGTACAAACTCCCAAACCGAGTAGACGGCACTGGATTCGTGGTGTACGATGGAGCCGTCTTCTTTAACAAGGAGAGAACGAGAAACATCGTGAAATTTGACTTGAGGACTAGAATTAAGAGTGGCGAGGCCATCATCAACTACGCCAACTACCATGATACGTCGCCCTACCGATGGGGCGGGAAGACGGACATCGACCTGGCAGTGGATGAGAATGGCTTGTGGGTCATTTACGCCACCGAGCAGAACAATGGGATGATAGTAATTAGCCAGCTAAATCCATACACGCTTCGATTCGAAGCAACGTGGGAGACGGTGTATGACAAGCGTGCGGCCTCCAACGCTTTCATGATATGTGGAGTGCTCTATGTGGTCAGGTCAGTGTACCAAGACAACGAGAGCGAAGCAGGCAAGAACACAATTGATTACATTTACAACACTCGCTTAAGCCGGGGAGAGTACGTGGACGTTCCTTTCCCCAACCAGTATCAGTACATCGCCGCAGTGGATTACAATCCAAGAGACAACCAGCTCTACGTGTGGAACAATAACTTCATCCTGCGATATTCTCTGGAGTTTGGTCCACCTGACCCTGCCCAAGGTAAGAATGTTTGCCCTTCAGCTCACCCGTGATTTGTGCTACTTACTTTCAAAAGACTTCTGAGTTTTTTTTTTTCCCCCCGTTTCTCTTCTCACAGTTAGGTCACAGAGGATGGCCTCTACCGCAGCCCCGTTGTGCACAATTTCCTTTTGCTCAGTTTGTCCAGTTGCACGTTCACTTCAAGAAATGAACTCATTGCATCGCTGAGTGTTGTGTCTCATTGCTAAACATATAGTAATTCCTACAAACCGGTTAACGATTTTTTTTTTCCTTACCTGTATTCTGAGCTGATTACAGTGTTTTCGCGGACTTTTAAACTTCTTGGCACCAGTGGTTAAGGGAAATGTGTGTTAGGATGTTCCAAGAGAATGTCTAGGTTTGACACTCAAAGCAGGGTTATGTGTTCAGGAGTTTTGACATCTATGCTCTGGGTAGGAGAGGACGCCTTCAGACTTCTTCCTCTTCCATTGTGTAAAAATTGCACATTTTCGTTTTCTAATAATCTAATGGCCATTTTATATTTCTGTAATACCACCTGGGACACACAGGTGTTGTGTTTTAAGTGTGTCCAAATGATCTGTGATAACTCTGCTAGTGTTTTCTTGACTTATATTTCCCCTAAAGTATATTCAAGAAGGAGCATCATTTAGGAAAGCAGTATTAAGCTTTTAGAAATATAATTTGATTTATCAAGTGATTTCAGTTCTATGAGAAATGGATTCCGAGTGTATTAGTGTTAATATTTCATTTACAAAGAGATTACTTCACACTCAGGATAAAAGAGGAACTTGTTAATGATTATCTTAGAGTGTATACTGTTGGTGTCTTCTCAAATGATTAATATTTGTAGGTTTATGGTATAAATTAATATTTCATTCTGTGAGTCAATTGGAGTTTTTACATTTAGAAGGGACTCAAAATTTTTAAAACTGAAAAACTTGTGAAGTAATGAAATTAATCCTAAAAGAGAAACGCACCCGTCTGCTAAGGCGCTGAAGGTAGATATTCACCCTCACTGACACACTAACACTTCTCTTTAGATGTGTCCTTAATAGGTTCTAAATATTGTCATTTGGCCCCGACCCTAAAAGTGGAAAGAAGAGCTGTGTATAATTGAATTTCAAATTTGAGTCTTCATAGAGTACCCAATACGTATTGAGTTCTACTTTAAAGAAAGACCACTGGCGGCATACTGATGAATCATGTGTGCCTGGAGAGTCTTGGTTTAAAAATGTGGTTGTAAAATCTGTTGTTAAATTTTCAGGAGCTAAGTCTCCTTTAACAGCATAAATCTTTACTGATAGCCTCTTAGAATCATTTGTTTTAAAGTATGTGATGTCTGTTTGCTCCAGGGGCTAGCTGTTTGGGGGATGCTTCATGCATCTTAATTTTTCTAAAAGGTGCTACAGTGCTTCTGTTTCATCCTTCGGCCTTGCAAAGGGCAGACTTAAGGCACCGACTGCCTTCAGGCACTGGTTAAAATTGTATTGATCCCTGGTTCACTTTTTTGTGTCCTGCTCCACCTTGACAACTGTTTTGTGTTACATTTGTTTTGTGTGGCAGTAAATCTTTTCCCCCTTACTAAGAAAACAGAGAGGGAGGGAGGGAATACCTTAACCGCTACTAATTGCTGTTGAGGCAATAGTGGAAGGCTTGAGAATGGTGTGGTGGAGAGGCTGTAGTCACTGAGTATAGATTCCATTTACCGCAGCACAGTGCCCCACCTTCTTGTCTCAGAGCATTGCATTAAATACAAGAATAGGTAACAGTGGCTTTCCCACCTGCAGTCTCTGTGCTAGTACATTTTGTGGTGCAATTCCAGTCCAGAAGGCTTTGGTGGTTTAGGTGTTTTTCAGAGAGAGAGTCCTTACTAGTTGGAAAATGAGACCCGCAGCAAGTGAGACTTCCCATGACAGTGTTTTATCTTCCCAAATAGTTAGCCATTCTTCCATATTCCCAGAACATAAAAATTCATATTGACCCCTTATTAAACCCTAAGTAATAAAACATTTTACCTGACCTAAATTTTTCTTGCTGCTGTTTGACCCATATTCTTATTCTCTCTCCTTATAATGTATCTTCTTTGGCTTCTAGAGACCTGTCTTTCGCTTCTGAGGTATGTGTTCTATATATATGCCTGAGGTGGGGTCTCACAGACCTATCCTAGTCAATAGATTTAGGTTAAACCAATAAGCCACATTCAGCTTTCCAGAAGCAAGATTCAAGAACTGAATAAGGCTAGGGGACAGAGCACCCGGCAGAACTGAGTCTTTGCTTTCCATAAAAGGGCAACTGTCTTGCACAGCTAAAATTCATACTTAAGTCTTAATGAACTGGGTTCTTGGGAAGGAAAGCCTCCAGGATTTCAGAACAGCCTACGTAGTATATAACAAACAAAACAAAACAAAACTGGGGGGGAGGAGAAGCAGTTTTATGAGCTGTGGCTTGTATATAGCCAACGGTAGAAAGGGTGCTGAGAAATCGTCTTTTCCTTTTCTGTGTGTTGTTCACCTTGCTAGCTCATCACTTCCAACACTCATCTCACTTTGAGATCAAGCCTTTCTATTTCTGATGGCATAAGTGTATTATTTTTGTCTCTGATCCTTTTAAAAATAATATTTGAATGTTTAGCTTTTGTTCTCCCCCTTGAGTAATTTTCTTCGTTGTCTTAAACTATTTCCAATTGTCCTTCTTTACCTCTATCTAGAAATGGTCTCCAAAAAAAAACCCCACCCCTTTTTGGTTCTATTTTAACGCTTCAATCTATCCATATAACTTCATATTTCTTAATCGTCCAATAGCTCTAATATCCCAGTATTAACAACAAAATAGTATATCTTTAGTCAGTGTGAGTCATTTCCTGAATATTTGTTTGTCTTGACTATGAGAAGTCTGAAAATTCTGTAACAAGAAGACATGTTTCAGCAAAGGAGCAAATTTTTTGTATGTCTACAAAACATTCAGTGTGTCACATTTTCTGAGTATCTTTCCACTGATAGTAAATGGTAGACAAAATTGTTTTCTGCTCATTAAAGTCTTCCTGGGTACCAAGCCAATGTGTTCATTAGCACTGACTCTTTGATGTCACTTGAATGATACATGGTAGCAAAAGTGCTAACTCCGTCCAATCAAATATTTGCAAGGCTGCCCTGATGAACAGAGCCTTGTAAGAAGGGTTGGTATTTACACTGCAGTTCTGTTTTGTGCAGTTTATCAGAGAACGTTCTCAGCGGCTGAACCTTTTGCTATGCTCATGATGCAGCATGATCTCTCCTTTTCCAGAATAAGGGTAGATCGCTTTGCCTGACTCTGTCCTTTCTCTGTCTTTGAACAACCTCTTACCTAGCAAAGTAAGATCAAACATTGAAGAGGATAATCAGGTGACCTTAAATCAGTCCACCTGACTTCTCCACGGCCAAATTTCCACATGTGTAAAAAGATAGATTGTGCCTGTATCATGGAGCAGTGATAAGATTTGATCTATGGATGCAGACTGTTGGTTGTCATGACATCTGGCTATGTATACTGAATAAGTACCAGCTTTTATCACTGCCGGATGCCCCAGACATTTGTCTCTCTTCGTGGAAAGAGATAATGATTTTTAGAAACGTATCTTCAATGTTAAATACAAAAGCTTTAGCCTTGAAGTATCAAAAATCCCACACATTCTAGTTGATCCCAATGGTTTAATATATTGACAGGAAGTGCATGGCTGCACCATGCGGCATGCATCCGGTGAGATCTTGCTGTTTGCGTTGCCTTACGCTGTGCCGAAGCCTAGCTAACCCTCGGTAATTGTGGTATTACTACATATCGGAGGGCTGCCATGTGCTCTGATTAGTATAGTGTCAGGGGATCCATACGGTGGTATAACTCCAAACCATGTCCTTCTGCCCCGGTTCTCAGTTCCCTCCGGTTCCTCGCTCCATCTTCACGACTCGAGTCAGCAGCAGTCATCTGACACTTTTGCTAAAGATTGTGATGCTTTGACAAATGTTAATTGAGAAGGCACCGAAAGCCTAGCTGCATTGTAATCAAAAGAAAATTACACAGGTTTAACAAGATGTCAGGAGGGAACTTCCAAAGATAGACAGCTTTGAATACTTCTCCGCAGCAGCTGGCTAGGCATGCGATTTGACTGATGGACGTAGACGCCTCTCACACGACCAGTCATTTTAGCCTAGAAATAAAACACATGCTTAAGGTTTTCCCATTGAGATAGGAGGAGGAAGGAAGGAACGAAGTGTCGTGTGTTTAATGATAACTAGAACTTTGTCATGCCTAAAACTCCAGAAATATACCTTTTATCACTAATTTGGCATGCTCTTAGCATCTATTTGTAGGTCAGAGCCTAAAACATTGATCATGATAGTGTGCTTGAATATATTTTTAATACTCAGTATTGCAGTTTGTTTCTTGTGTATAGGTAAAACACAAAAGTTATTATTTTAAATGATATTTGTTCATTGTCCATAGTGATAGATTTCACTAAGATATTTTCACCTGAGCATATCAGTGTTAATATTTTTATAATAAGAATAAATTACTTGTATATTTTAAATTTGAGGCACCCATACATAAAGATTTTTTAAGAATAAATTTGTAATATCTGTAAATATGAATAAAACTTTTGGATATTTTCTGACAGATTTTAAATGGCAGTAAATTTTGGCTAACGGGTCTTTCAATACTTAGTTATTAATGGAGATAAAATCTACTTGATTTAACTCTTTGATAGCAATGTTGGAAAACCACAAAAAGAAAACGTTTTCCTTAAAATATTTTTTTGTTTTTGTTTGTTTGTTTGCTTTCTTAATTGTATAACTGTAGTTCTGTATGTCTTTTATGCTCTCTGCTAAGGGTCAGTGAGATAATGAAAGGTTGATTTTTGAATTCATGATCTGTTCTAACCCCTGTCTGGATACATAACTCCATGGTGAGCTCTGTCCTTCATCTCCCACCTTCACAAAGTAAAGATGTCGAACCTAGCGCAGCATCGTGTGCCAAACTTATCTTTGGTTTAGATGGGATAAGGCATGCTCAGAAATCCCTCAAGCAACAATGGCTGTTGGCTGAAAGATGTCAGCGGTTTGTTTTCCTGCAGGAGGGATGTGGAGTGGGTGACTTCAAATCTTTTTATCATCCTAATTATCCATAATTTTCAGAGGTTCCCCCCCTTTGATCTTTTGCATTTGTTGAAAGTATGTTTGTGTAGGAGAATTTTCCTGCACTGCCTTCGTTTGTTCAGTGCTTTATGAAGAGATTGTACTTAAATCGTGGGGTCATTTTTCACCGAGAGCTGAGCTCTAGCCAGTTAAACAGTCATTTTTTTAATCTTATGAATAAATTGTAATAGTGGTGATTTCTTTTTTTCTTCTTTTCCTTCCCGATTATAATTCTGTTTGTTGATTTGGGACATATGATGTGCATACATTCACATACGTGTGCTGGTAGGTGAGCTTGAGGGTGTGTTTGAGATTAATACACTCATCTTTTTTTCATAGTGCCTACCACAGCTGTGACAATAACTTCTTCAGCTGAGCTGTTCAAAACCACAGTGTCAACCACAAGCACCACTTCCCAGAGAGGCCCCGTGAGCACCACAGTAGCTGGACCTCAGGAAGGAAGCAGAGGGACAAAGCCACCTCCGGCAGTTTCTACAACCAAAATTCCTCCTGTAACAAATATTTTTCCCCTGCCAGAGAGATTCTGCGAAGCGTTAGACACGAAGGGGATAAAGTGGCCTCAGACACAGAGGGGAATGATGGTTGAACGACCCTGTCCCAAGGGAACGAGAGGTACTTCCTGTCATATATTACACGATACAATGTGTGCGTTCGGAGTTTACTGAGTAGCTTCTAAAGACACTGAAGAGTCGGGCGGTGGTGGCGCACGCCTTTAATCCCAGCACTTGGGAGGCAGAGGCAGGTGGATCTCTGTGAGTTCGAGACCAGCCTGGTCTACAAGAGCTAGTTCCAGGACAGGCTCCAAAGCTACAGAGAAACCCTGTCTCGAAAAACCAAAAAATAAAAAAATAAAATAAAGACATGGAAGCAGTTTCATTAGGAGGAGATGTTTACAATAGCCAATTCCAATTTTTTTTTTGTTACATTACAAATACACTTTCCACAACATAAGGGTTTTAAACTGTCAAAGTCACTTAAGATGGGACCCAGAATTCCCTCTCACATTACCTGTGTGAGACCTGAGACTTTTGCCCCAGGCCTCTAGTGAGGCTTCCCTACAGCTGTCTTTCTCATTATAACTCACTTTGGATGAGTCCCAAGAATATCAGAAGCTTTTTTTTTTTTTTTGGCTTCTTTTTGCTCTAAATGCCTGATGTTTCTATGCTGACTTTATGCTTACTGTTTATAATCTTTTGCATTGCATGGTACTTTTTCTCGGTTCTTGCCATCTATTTCTATTAGCGTTTATTTAAAATGGAACACACGGTCTAGGGTCATCAGAGCCCATTTCCCCGAAAGCTTGCCGGAAACACTGGTTTCAGTTCCCCTGTGGTTTTCTTCATCTCTTGCAGGAACGGCCTCATATCTCTGCATGGCTTCCACAGGAACATGGAACCCTAAGGGTCCTGATCTTAGCAACTGCACCTCTCACTGGGTGAATCAGCTGGCTCAAAAGGTGGGTTGGGATGTTTTGATGTGATGTGTTGATTGAGGGTTTGAAGTTTTAACATAAATAATCTAGTTTTCTATGTTAAAGCAGGCTCTGTGGTCCTTTGTTCTGCATAGAAGTTATTTGTGTGTGTGTGTGTGTGTGTGTATTTTTTAAATTTTTTTCCTTTTAAAGCATAGTTTTGTCTCTAAACTGGTCTGAATGTTGTTTGTTTGGGGGGGTATGCTGTGTTCTGTGTTAAGCTATTTAACAAATGCATACTTGTTTAATTTCATTCACATTTAGTTTGTTCTGGTTCTTTTGATGTTCATAAGACAAATAGTATATTGGTCCAATAAATCAAGGAACATTAAGTTTTCAACTGAGCCCACAGAATGCAAACAGATGTTTGTATCACATACGACTACAACACAAGTTGAAATGACCCTTACAAAGGCCTAGAAATCACTCCCTTGATTTTTGCATTGTAATGTTGTACCCTTTTATTTTTTTCCTCCTTCTACCTGTTTTGAAATACAGACATTGGTATCACCAAGAATTATCTGTTATCTGATATAAAATCAGCAACACTGGAATAAATTTAAAAAATTTAAATAACAAGAAAGTGGTTACAGGGAAAAGAGAGCCAAGTGGAAAACAAAATTTAAAGGATGTCTCCCCTCTTCCCTTTTGTTTCTTTTTTTTGTGTCTGGCTAAGTATTTCTTTTGTGTGTTAAGGATCTAAAAGCCTTTAATCTTCTAAGATGAAGAGAAAGTTATTGGTCTCAATTAGTTGCAGATTTTGACATATTTGCAATTTTCCCCCCACCACAACAGAGCCGCTTAAAGCGACCCAAAAGCCACAGACAGAGAGCGAGTTCTACTGAGATAATACGAATTGTCGTTTCAGATCAGAAGTGGAGAAAATGCCGCGAGTCTAGCCAATGAGCTGGCTAAGCACACCAAGGGGACTGTGTTTGCAGGGGACGTGAGCTCCTCCGTCAGACTGATGGAGCAGCTGGTGGACATCCTGGATGCTCAGCTGCAGGAGCTGAAGCCGAGCGAGAAGGATTCCGCTGGGCGGAGTTATAACAAGGTAGGACCTCTGCCACTAGAGGACGTGGGTCTGGGTGCGTGTCCACTCTCTGTCCTTCACACGTAAAGACCCGATTTCCAAGTCTGCTCATTTTCTCAAGAAGAATTACTGAGAAAGAAGCAGTGTTGCCCTTTCCCTGAAAGTTCTCAGTGACACCAGTTATGACAGGTTTTAGTTAATGGTGACGTGATCCATCTGAATGTGGTCAGTACTCTGTCTATAGCATGAATATCTGTAGCCAGAGTGATTCTATGGTACGTGATTAGTGAATTGTGTGAGAACATGCGACTCTAAATGCTTGAAACGAAGTTGTGACACACGGTGATATTAGTGGCCGCTTTAGGGAGAAGGATGTATCCATTTTCAGGAGAATGCTGATCACACCACTAAGTCTTTCTTACTAAGATAAGTCTAAGTGCTATTTACCATGTTGTGTTTATATTACATCCATGTTCAAATGTTTTCAAGTTCAAATCTAGAATCAGTCTCAGATAAGTGACCCATCATTTTTTAAACAATGGTTTTATATATCTATATATATATATTTTTTTTTCTCTTTTAACAAATGACACCACAAAATAGACCTGAGAGCTGACAATAGACAGCTTTGGATGTGAATGGAGTTGCCCATAGTCAGCTTGGAATGCAGGAGCACCAGCTTAAGTTTTGAGGACTTCTTCCCCCCCCCCTTTTTTTTTCATCAGATAAAATCTAACCTCTGACTTTCTTTTCTTTTACTTAAAAGCTCCAAAAACGAGAGAAGACATGCAGGGCTTACCTTAAGGTATCTTTCCTGTGACGTCCCCCTGCTTCTTCCCTTCTCCGGCTGCCTACCACGCTTATGCCGTCTTGCTGCATGACTCAAAATTCTCAGTCTTTGATAATTATATAATGTGCCCCATATCAGCTGTACAAATGTTGGCTGTCCTCAGAATAAGCCAATGGTAGCTTACTGATTTTTTTTTTTTTGCTGTTTTCCCATTTATCCAAAAAATACAAGAATTGAATAATTATCCTTTGAATTGGAAGAAAGCACATATTAGTCCCTTTGTTTTCTCTTGTCATCTCTGGATTCAATATCCTGAAACAGCTATGATATATGCTTGGCAGTTTATCATATCAAAGACTGTATGGGCATAATCTATGTGCATGTAAAAAGTCACCGCTTTCTGATCTCTGGGGTGTACGGTCCAATAAATCAGGCTTTGTCCTGGCTTTCTGGGAATTCGCTTCTGGAAGTAGGGTGCTGAGTATGGGTGTCCAGGCGTAAAATATGAACTCTGTGGTGGTGATGTCAGTATGTGATAGTTGGGAGAGCTTTGCAGGCTCATAGAGCAGAAGACACACTTCTGTGCTAGGGCCACCATTTCTCCCTAGTGTTCTGCACTGCTTAGGCACCATGCAGAGGCTCTCCATGCAAGTAAACCAAACTAGTCCTGTTGTGTTTTGGTTTGCTCTGTAGTTTAAAAGTCCCTTGCTGTTGGAGAAAAGGAGTTGGCCATTACCTTGACACACCTAACCCTGAAAGACGGATTCACATAGTGGAGTCACAAACCAAAGAATTTTTGTAGTTTTGTAAATGAGGTTACTCAGAAACCGAAACCTCATTAACTTGGTTGGCAAGGTCAGGGATGGGCAGGCACAAAGACCAGCATCTCCCTAGTTATCAAACGACACCTTTGGACCAGAGCCCTTCACAAGAAAGGCAGAGGAAAATCAATTTTTTTAGGTAGTCATGTTCTAAAGACCCTTAAGAATCTGATTGAGGAGGCAGCTGAGGAAGCTATGTAGTTTTTCACATTCAGTGCTGAAGTTTCCCTTCAGATACTAACGGGTGAGAGGTGTTGTCCAAGGCAAATCTCAGTGAACTCAGAGTAGGCTTTGGCAAGGAAAGAAAAGACTGCTCCAGGAATATGATGAGGCTGATGATTACCTTGGTCCCACCTAAAAAGCACAAATGGTAATAAATAAGGAGCATGTCAAATTCATGTTACGTGCACCACCAGGAGGAACGTGTACACATGGTACATCTCCGCATGACCTTAATTTCTGACCAGTGTCATCTTCAGTGTGTTTCAAATGAGCTTCTCCATTCAGACAAGACTAATGAGCCTCCTTAGATTACAAATCAGAAGCTGACTTACTCTATGCAAATGAAGCGAGTTTCTGCTTGGCTACAGAGGATTCATCTGTAAGTTAGATTAGAGGCTCCCGTCTGTATTTCTTGGTGACTAATGAATCTGGCCTCAGCAGACCAGTTTCTGTTCCACTCTAGTTACTACTGGCTGAAGAAGTGTCCACGTGAGCATTCTGGACTATTCCAAATCTCTCATTAGAAAGAGGAAAAAAACAAAAAACAAACCTTTAATGCTCCTTGGAAGTACATTCTACCTGCCAGGGAAGTCGTGGTGGCTCACAAGGCAGACAGAACGGGGTATTAAGATGGATTAAGCAAGTTAATCTTACTCTGACAATAACCTCAGACAACTTTTCCCCTTGCCCATTTCAGTACAGAGCTTCAAACCAGCAGTTTATTCTTGTTTTTCATATATGGGGTGACCTTTTTTCTCAGCAATTACCAGTAGGTTAGAGCACTGTATATGTTGGCCTTGGTACATTATGCATAGGCGTGTGGACAGTAAACACACATGGCGACTTCACCTGTCCGGCTATCTGTCCGTGGCACAGCACATGTGAGCATCAAGGCTTGCCTGCAGAGGACCAGCCGACCGGGTTATATTGCTATTTATTGGTGTTTTGCATGGAAATAAATTAAGCCCACACTCAAGGAATAGTTGCAGCTTGGTTGCAACACTTGCGTATCTCCATCCTTAAATCATCAGTGCAGCATTTCCATATTCTGCCTGTTTTCCTCTTTTCTTTAAAAGCAGACCCGGTCCTTAGAAGTTAATACACATATATAGAAGTTAATAATATATATGTGTGTGTGTGTATAGATACACACACATATATGTATACACATAATATATATACACACATATATGTATACACATAATATATACACACATATATGTATACACATAATATATACACACATATGTATACACACATATATGTATACACATAATATATATACACACATATATGTATACACATAATATATATGCACACACGTATACACATAATATATACACATATGTATACACATAATATATATATGCACACACATATATACACATAATATATATACACACACATATATGTACACACACACACACACACGCCTTTCACCTCCCTAGGTAACGGGAAGGACAGAAATGTAGGCAGTTAGCTTATGAGCTTTAGAGGCACCTTCTCCCCAGAGTGGTAATAAAATTCACAGCGTCTGTAAAGCAGTTTGACTTATTTGAGTTTGGGTTCAAAAGACACTATGACTGAAATTTCTGGTAGATTCTGCCCCACTGCAGAAACGTCGGTGTTTTCTAGTTTCATATTTAAATTCTGAAGCTGTATCTAGGGCGACTGTCATAGTTGTGAGTGTCCACACCTGTAAGTCAGCCCTTGGCCTCAGAGCTGCTGCTGAGAGTTGCACGTCGCCTTCAGCAGTTGCAGTGTGCTCAGAGACGTGAAAACTCAGCCACCTCTCTCACAGGCCCCTTAACGCCCTGCAGCTGTTCATGACTGTCCAGTCAGTGCTATTTTGAAGTCCTTGTCCATACTTACAGTTGGCCAAGTCATGAAAGAAAATTAAATCATCATGTCAGGCAAACAGCCCAGTTGTCACCGGTCAGCGATTGACAGACCCCTGGTGCCCCAGAAGCAGTCCAAACTCATGGTCATTTTCAAACGGATGCAGGCAATTGTTGACACAGTGGACAACCTCCTGAGACCCGAAGCTTTGGACTCCTGGAAACACATGAATTCCTCTGAGCAAGCACACACGGCCACGATGTTACTGGACACCCTGGAAGAAGGAGCGTTTGTCCTAGCAGACAACCTCTTGGAACCAACCCGGGTCTCAATGCCCACAGAAAATATTGGTGAGTGTATCCGTGGTCACATTTGATCTGGGAGACAGGTAGATGTTAAAGAGAGTGAAGCTTGCATTCCAAATCTATCGTCTCCCAGCATTAGCCTTCTCTTTTGCTGAGCTATTTATTTTCAGGAAAAGAAGTTATTGATCATAGTTAATAAAATTAATGCTTAAGCTGGAATCTGCCTATATCTTATAAAAGGTATTTTTATGAGTATGTGTGAGTTTTTCAATTGGAAAATCATTAAAAGAAAAAAATAAGAGCACTTAAATGCGAGAATATGGATTGCTTGAGTAATGAAAGGGCTTCATATGCGAATGGAGCAAAAAGCCTTTCCATTTTTATAACATGCCTAATGAATTTACATTACTTTATGTGTTCTTCCCGTCAAGTATTTTACTTCATAAAACTCGAGTGGATTCTTTACATTAAACACACACCCCTTTAGGTAAAAGAGATGTTTAATACCTGGGAATTAGTGGTTCATACCTGTAATATCAGCTTTTGGTAGGCTGACACAGGAGGACTGTTATGAGTTCAAGGCCACTCTGGACTATAGAGTTAGAGCAAGACTCACACAACAAAACATTTGGGGTGGAGCTCAGCTGGCAAGGTGCTCGACTAGCATACAGGAAGCAGTGGGTTTGCGTCCCTGGCACCACGGAATAGTGGTGCATTTGGTAATTCCAGGGAGGCGGAGCCAGGAGGTCCAGGTTGAAGGTCAGCCCGTCCTGTAGAAACTCTCTTTCCTTCTTCCTAAAGATATTGTCGGTGAAGGACATATTTTGTAGCACGGAATAGCCTTGTTTCTAGGTTGTCAAATGAATATCAGTAGTTAAAACTAGAGTCAAAATGCTGCCAGTGAGGGTCAGAAATCTATTGTTGACAATATTTTGTAGGAGAGTAAAAATTATATAATTTTCTCCATCTTCGAATTGACAGCTATTTGGTAAGACTGACGACTTCCTCTAAACCTTCAGATGAAGTTTACTGTATATTGTACCGAAATTAAAGGTTCCCGGTTATAAGTAAAAAGGAAAAGAAAGTTGAAAAGAGCACAGACCTCTCTCGCCTCCATCAAAAGCCAGGCTGACTCCTTAGCACAGGAAGGCTGAAGTTCTATGGCTGAGATGCTATGTCTTACTGCCAAATCATGACTGCCAATATCATGGTGGCATATTAACTGCCGAGGAATGAAAAAATAAAAAAGAGATGGTGTGACTCAAATATGGCACTGGGATTGAAAATATAAACAACTTTATTTCCTATATGTAAAATTTTCCAATGAAGTGAAATACTAATTTGTTCGGAAGTGCAGAAATTATGCATCACTCAATAACTTCCGTGTATAAATGAAGCCCAAAGGAGGCACCTACTATAACCTTAGGTATCTGACTCTTTAAAAAAATGTAGCTTACTCATAATAAGAAAAGAACAAAACCCCAAAGCTTCTATTTTCTGCGCTAGCTGTAGTCTTCAGGCCCATTCACATTGAACCCAATTCACTTGTATCCAGTGTCATTCCCCTAATTACAGAAGTGGTGTGGATGGACCCGATCCTCTTAGTGAAGGCATCCTGGAAAGACTTATGGCTTGGCATTTTGTAACTTTAATTGGTTTCCCAAATTTTCTAATATTAGTTTCTAAAAAAAAAATAAATAACATTTTTTCCACTTGACTTTGATTGTGCATAAAAATTTGAAGGACCATTTTAAATTCTGAATACCCATAGAATGTGTTTCTGTTTCCCAGAAAGTTTTGGGACCTTCTGGCTCCACCTTCCTGGGATTACAGAATGCACCACTACCCCTGATTTACATGGAACCCTAATCCAGTCCTATATCCCAGATAATTTTTTTCCCCAAACCAGACAAACTGAAAATGAAATGTCTGCAAGTCATCATTTTCATGTTTTGTTTTTTATTTTTTTATTTTTATTTTTTATTTATTTATTTATTTATTTTGAGGTAGTGTTTCTCTGTGAAACTGTCCTGGAACTCACACTATAGACCAAGCTGGCTTCAAACTCACAGAGATCCTCCTGCCTCTGTGTCTCGAGTGCTGGGATTTAAGTTGTGCGCCACCACCGCCCGGCTTCCTTTTCTTAATATATCTTTCTGTGTTTGGAAGGATTGTTCTTTCTATTAAAGTTTTAAGCTTAGATGTTATGACTACATTTAGGATACAATGTATACATCTTACTGATTTAGTAACACATGCGCAGAATTTATTGTGTCCTTTTACTTATTGTCCCAACCTTATCAGCATAAAAGTCACTTTAAGCATTTTAAAATAATTATCTTTTTATTTCTAATTTATAGTCTTGGGTTTTTTTTTTTTGCAAAAAAGAGAGATAGGTGTTGTTTTAAGCATGAAGAAAACATTCTGTTTTTCCTAGAACTTGTCTTTAAACATATTATGAAAACAACCTATATTTCCTTATCCTTTTGAGGCTCTTATCTAAACCTAAAGGAATTATTCTATTATTAATAGAATAATTTTATTATTAGAACAAAATCGATTTTCTTCTTAGCAGTTTATTTTAACATCCTCGTGTGATTTACTCAGGATATATGATCCCATAAAAATGGTGTGATTGTACGGGGACACCATGTGCAGTAAAGTTTGAGGTCTAATTTGTATTCAGGGGTATATATTTTGAATGTGAGTCCCATGAATTTGGAACAAGTGTTGTGCCTGTTATCCTCAGCATAGGGTACATTTTTATCTTCAGAAGGCAGTGACCTCCCACCTCCAGCCCAGGAAGCCACTGCTTCCTGTCCCTGTGCGAGGCTCCTGACTTTGACTTGTATTATTTTTAATCTTGCTTCTTTTATGTTGAGTTCACTTAGAGCGCTCCCTATCCAAGCTGATTGTCCGTAGTTCTGTCATTGTTCAGTGACCCTCCATCTTAAGGGTGTACTGTCAGTTCTATGTATTCTTTCCCCTTTCTGGTTCTTTGAGCTGTTACTCCATGGCGACTCTTATTTTCCTTTGGTCTCTTACCAGTAGTGAGTGAGAGTTCATCCGTTCTCCATCTTTCTAATACTCAGCCTCTTTATTTTTGGCTTTCTCAGTTGTTTATATTGGTATCTCGTGTGGGATTTTTTTTTTGCATTTCTATGATTGCTAAGTAAGTAACGTGTGTTTACTTTTTGGGTTGAGTTTGATGGAGACCTGGTCTCCTTGTGTAGCTCATATGATACTGAACTCTGTCCTCAGCCTCAACCTCCTGAGCACTGGGATTAGAGATATGTACCACCGTGCCCAGTAAGTAACAGTTAGTTGATTAATTCTTTGCATGTGTCTATGGCCTGTCCACTCATCTTAAAGTATCTGATCATATATTTTTTCTTTAGTTCAGTTGCTTTTTGATTGATGAACAATGAGCAGTCTTTATATATGCTTAGTGTATGTCTTAGGCCAGAAATCTATACGCTGAATGCTTCCCCCAGTAAGTGACTTTTCATATTTGTTTTCTGTCTTGGGAATAGCAGAAATTTCTAATTTTGATTTTGAAAGTTTCTGATAACTAGTTTCGGCACCATCTGCCTAGTTTTATCTTGCTCGCACTTTCCAACGTTGTGGTATTTGACAGCATATAGTAGTGTCCTCTCATTATTAATATGAAATCTTCAGTATCCTTTTTCGAGGAAAGAAAAATTACAATTAAACATTAGGAAAATATGTTCAGAAGATAATATTCTCACGCCTTTACTTCTTGTGAATGTGTTAATGCCTTATCTAAACGTGGATATAATAGTCTGTCTATATAGTTCATTCGCTGGTGTAATTATCTTTCATTAAAAGAGTGAATATTTTACAAAAAAAAAACTTAATGTTTTATTAGAGCAATAAGACGGATGGATGATTGGTGGATGGATGATTGGTCCTGTAGACTTTCCTGCACTTCAGATTTGGCTGATTTCCTCTCCGGGTCATCATTCAACTCTATTGATACGCTAATTAGGCCTAGGAGCCTGATCAGGCCAAGTGTCATTCCTACCTCCCGCCACCACAGGGGACCTTCCTGTTGAGTCACACTGTGGTACACATACTGTCCATTGTCTTTCCTTCTGACATTGAGATTTATTGAATAGTTTAGAAAAGATAAGCCCAATCCACCCATTATAAAATCTCCATTTATTTTCAGAATGACCTCAGTAGACAGTTTAGCCTCCACCACCACCACCCTGCCACACCGTCACTTTAGACTTAGTTGTGTTATCGCTGTAAAAATAAGGAAAGCCAAAAGATGATTTACAACAACAAAGGTTGTTCCTCCATGCTGCTGTGTGGACAGGAAGCTGGGCTTGTATCTCTTCAAATCTATTCTGTACTGCCTTCTCCCTGGAGCCTAGACTGACCTAGAGTTGGCAGGTCCTCAGGGCCCCATCAACATCTTCTCTGCATCGCACTGCAGCCTGTTGTGGGATGGGAGGGGGGGGCGGGGGAGCTGTGATGAGTGAGACTCTGGAGTGTGTGTACACGTGAGCTGTCTGTTGACTAAGGCATGTGCCATGGTGACCAACATAAACATCCAGCAGTGCTACGTGGTGATGTTTTAATATACTCACATTAGTTAAAACACACAAGCATACAGGAGCTCTCTTAGTAGTAAGGTTGATGACAGGCATTCTCCATGACAGACAAGATCAAGTAGGGAATAATTATCACCTTGATTAATTTATTTACGGTTATAGATTTTTACCTTTATTCTGGGGTCTGTTTGGAGATGGGTTGTCCAAGTTGCCCTCAAACTCGTAGACTCAGCTACCACTTAAGATTTATTTTTACAATTTTACTTAGCAGGCTGTGCATGGGTACAGTATTTCTATTTATGGCATTGATGACTTCATGCTGGAAATCCCATTGGATGGTTTTTTTCCCTCACAGTTAGGTTTTCATGAGTATATCTACTGTCATGTGCACCCCTAATTCATTCATCTGATTTAAGAATACAGCAGTTTATCCTGAAAGGCATTTCAGTGGCTTCCCATTTTTTTTTTTTGGTGAGAAAAGGTAGACCAGAAGTCTTTGTGGGTCTTCTTGTTCGGTGTGTTTCTAGGCATGCCTGCCTGTATCCCACAAGAAATTTTAAGCAACAAACTATACTAATCCATTTACCAAATATTTTCCAGACTTTTCCAGTTTCTGTTCTCATTGGTAAAAACACTGCACCCCCACAGGCTGACACTTCATTTTGACATCAGTTTTGTTAATCAGTTTGGATTGACCCCATTGCTACTTTTGTTTGTAGTTCACCTGATGTTCCGAAGGGTTCCTTTTGTATTACTTTCCTTTGCCTGCTTTACTTTTATCTTTGAATTTGGTGTTCTCAACATTTCCCTACGTTTCTATTTCTTTGCATTCTGTGTGAATTCTGACCACTAATTTATTGAGGATGATAAAGTTTAAAAAATACTCTGTTCCTTTCCTTTTAAAAACTATTTTAAACCTATCATTTTGCATAATAAGACGTTTAATTAATTGGTTAGTTTTTAATTTTAGTGTTGGAGTTTTTGATACCTAAGAAATTTTACTCTTAACTTTCTGCTCCCTTTTTTTTTTTAAGGCATCTCTACTTTGATTTTATAATGATCCCATGCTTTATAACTTTGTAAATTTATGTTAGTAATCTTTGTGGTTTCACATTTGGCTGTAGTCTCTGTTTTATTGTGTTTTGTGGTAGGAACAACTGATCTGGTGTTTTCCATAGGAATTAGCCAGTTCCTTCTGTGCTCTCTCCCCTGCCTGTGTCATCCATCAAGGCTCTACAAGTGTCAGCATGGCAGTAGGATCTAGTATTGCCTGCTTCTGTGCAGTGCTGTTTTGTTTTCAGTGATGCTAGCAGCGTTTGAACCTCTCAATATTTCTCCTTGAGGCGTTTCCTTGACTGCCTTTTTGTGTACATCTCATGAATATGAATTTTAAATATCAATTTTTCAAGTCCCATACACTCGTAAGGTCTTGTTCGAATTTTTTTTAGAATTAAACTTCACTCATGGATTGATATTAAAAGAAGTACCAGAGTTCTTCAAACTAAAGATAGTTGCGCAATATAGGCTATTTATTAATCATGCATACTGTGAATAATGAGTTGTTACACTCCCACAGTCTACATTTCCTTTGATTTTTTTTTTTAATTGTTGGATAGCATTCTAAGATAGTGATGGATAGAACACATCAGTAAGTGTCCTTTTCCTTTAAAGGGTGTTTTTTATCATCCTGGATGTTTGCATAGACACAAAAGACCACTCTAATAGGAAACCCTCCAGCTCAGTTCCTTTATTCCTACTATTTTGTAAAGTTTTGGTTTTTTATTTTCCATTAAACAAGTTAAAATGCACTGAATTTTTTCTGCTAATATTATTTGATTTTATTTTACTACTGTACTCTAATATACTAACTAGTTACACTTGTGAATTCCTTTAGGTTATTAGCATCTAAAGTGTGGCATATAGCATTCTTCTACAGATTGTTTTTGTAACACTTTATTCACTGAGAAGGTTGTGAAGTGGTTAGCACACATCAATACTCTGTCTTTTGTAAGAGAAAATATAAGTTAATTTAAAATTAAGTATGTATTAAACTATGAATTGATGCATTGAGATCCGAAACTATTGGGGTATTGAAAACATTCCTTTCAGTCATGTTTAATATCCCCAGGATACTTCTGTTCTCTGTTACAGTGTTTACTGTTTGATCCATATTTACTCTTATAAAATTGATGATCCCATATCCATTGCTTAATTTTGTCTAAAATCAATAGTCGTATGTAGGAATAATAGTCATATGTAGGAATAATCCTATTACTTTAGAAAGTTCATATCAGTTTTTTTATGAACATAATTTTTAAGCTAAAAATGAAATATATAGAAAAAGTTAACAAATTCTTGTGTGTCTAGAATATTTGAATTTGCACGAAACTCGAATTTTTTATTTTATTTGCTTTTTAAGAGGAATAATTAGTAATTATAGAGCCATTTAATATAATAAGGAGGTAATTGTATGTCAGAGAGGAGGGGACGAGTGTTTTGCTTTATTTTGTTTAGTTGGCAGGGTCTCATGTAGTCAGCCTAGCTTGGGATGCTCTGTGTAACCAAGGATAATTCTGACCTCATGATTCTCCCACACCGCAATGCTGCTTTGAGCCTTCCTGTTGGGTGCTGTCTTTGGAGAAACACTTCAGTTATTCTTGTTTCCCTACTGGATCCCTTGCGCCTCACACCAAGAGTCTGATAGAAGCAGGGAGACTGTCTACTTACCAGTTGCTTGATCTTCCCCAACATGAGTCATTGAGAGCAATTGCCAGCCTGTGTCTGCACCCATGGGAGTCTAAGAGTTGCCCAGGCACCATTAAAATCTTTGCATCGTTGTAAGCTTGTAGTTGAGTGGTGTCATTTGAGGCTGAATTCCTTCTAACAACCTCCGAATGTCCGTGCTTTCATATTTAAAACAAAACAAAATTTAAAATTAGTCTATGAGCAATGAGAGTGCAGGGGTGAGGCTATTTTTAAATCAAAGAAGGGAGTGAAGTCACATCTCTCCGCTGACAGTTTCTCATTAAAATTCTTTACTGCTGGCGCTGCTTGTAGAAATTGGAAAAATGTGTAGCTACAAACTTTACAGACACAATTCTGCCTAGAAAGAGATGTGCCTGTGCCACCGGTGAAGGCATTCAGCTTCACATTCACTTTCCACTGAGGGATGGTCACTGAAGAGTTACTTAATACAAAGACCCTAAATGAATAAAGGTTTGCAGTAGAAAAAGGAAGCGATAATTCCTTTGGGATTCTTTTTTGTCTATTTGTAGTTTAAAGAATGACAACCCCCCTCTTTTATTTTTTTTGTTTCATCCAGTTCTGCAAGTTGAAGTACTCAGCACGGAAGGGCAGGTCCAAGATTTTAAATTCCCTCTAGGCCTCAAGGGCGCCGGCAGCTCCATCCAGCTCTCAGCAAACACTGTCAAACAGAACAGCAGGAATGGTGAGAGGGAACGACCCTGCTTGGCTTTGTCCTTCTCTTCCCTTTCCACCTCACTCCCCTTGTTAAAAAAGAAACCAGAAAAGAGAAAGCTGTTGAGGTGGACTTGTTCTGTCTTGAAAATTTACCCTTAATGCGACTAAAATGACTTTTTAACCATTTAAAATAATGCCTTACTTTCTCAACAAACTCGATTGATATCCATGTAAAGAGTCCACTGGATGTTCTCATTTTAGTCTCGTTTTGCCACATGCTTTCTCATATTTGGTGGGAGTACTATGACTGTTTCTCCCTTCCCAGGGCTGGCAAAGCTGGTGTTCATCATTTACCGGAGTCTGGGACAGTTCTTGAGTACGGAAAATGCGACCATCAAGCTGGGTGCAGACTTCGTTGGTCGGAACAGCACCATTGCAGTGAACTCCCACGTCATTTCCGTTTCCATCAATAAAGAGTCCAGCCGTGTGTACCTGACAGACCCCGTGCTTTTCACCCTGCCACATATTTATGTAAGCTAATGTATGCTAATGAAGTCACAGAAGGCTTGAACCCTCAGAGAGAGGAAAGCCAGGCTGACATGCTGAGGATGCAGGAAGGATGATGCGGATGGATGGGCGGGTGGGAGGGAGAAGACCTTTACATTTGAATTTTAAATGTTAGACTAGGTCAGAGACACAAGTTTATTTAAGTCTGTGAACATAAAATTAAATGAGCCTGGTTCAGTGATTATTAGAACTTAAGTGTATTCTTAATGAAAGCTAATTCAGTAATCAACAAGAAAATGTAAATGACTCTAATTTGTTTTTGGGTGAAAATTAACTCTTACCTTAGCAGCAGGATAGCTGGATATTAACTCTTCAGAGTCTCCTTTTGTAGTATGGCTAGTCCTTATTTTTTAATTAGTTATATTGGGCTCGTTCACACACATGCATCTGCACACAAAGCGTGCAGGCACATACAGATATATGCACATATACATACAGAAACTAGTCATATTTGGCTCAACTTTCATCAAATATTGCATTTAAGAGTTCAGAACTGGGGGTGTGCCTTGTCTGTGGTGGTCCAGAGCACGGGCTGGTGCTCACGTGACAGTTATGTTGAAAGATGGGGCTGCTACAGTAGAGTGAGTGAACACTGGGAGATAACCACGTGTCCAGGGCACACAAGAGTAGGATGTGTAGTCATAGAGCTTAGCTCATAGTTACTTGATTTGATTTGTTCTTAAGAACCTTACAGTGTCAACTGTGTTTCAAATGTGTCTCATGTGTCAACTTACAAGTAACCACAAAAAGGATCCAAAGTTGAAAATATTTTTTTAAGACACTTGGTCCCTGTTGGGTTTTTCTCAGAACCAATTCATAACCTTAATCTTATCAGAAAAGGGAGAAAGACTCTAATGTACCCATCAGTAGGTAAAATCATAAGATCGAAATTGTAATTGGGTGAAATGGATCTCTGGTAATTTAGAATACACGTTAGAAGCCAGGCAGTGGTGGCGCACGCCTTTAATCCCAGCACTCAGGAGGCAGAGACAGGCGGATCTTTGCGAGTTCGAGACCAGCCTGGTCTACAAGAGCTAGTTCCAGTGTAGACTCCAAAGCCACAGAGAAACCCTGTCTCGAAAAGACCAAAAAAAAAAAAAATACACGTTAGAGTGTTTCGGACTATAAAATCCCCTTGAAGCTAGATAGGTGCCTTGTATAACATAGTCCACAACTTTGCTGATGGAAAACTTTATAGTCCGAAACATGCAAAGTTTAATCTAAATTACCTTTTGCACATATTAAACAATTGCTACTGCCATCTTTGAGTGTAAAATCCTAATTTTAATCTTGTCATTTTATTTCCCAGACTCACAATTATTTCAATGCAAACTGCTCCTTCTGGAACTACTCAGAGAGAACCATGATGGGATATTGGTCTACCCAGGGCTGCAAGCTGGTTGACACTAATAAAACTCGCACAACGTGTGCATGCAGCCACCTAACCAATTTTGCTATTCTCATGGCCCACAGGGAAATTTCAGTAAGTATTTGCACTTCTAATTAGTCGCAGGGAAAGACCTCAGAGATTCAAAACAGCTTGTGTAATAGTCCATCTTTGGGTGCTTATCGTAACTAAAAAGCAAACAAAGTAATGCAGGCTTCTAATTGTTTTTACCCTGTCCGTATATGCTCAGAAGCCTTGACACATTCTTGCTAAGTTCCTGCCCACCTTTGTGAGAAGATCTTTTTGAGAGGCAGTCAAGGGTTTTGAGAATGGATAGCAGTGGGGGTCGTCAGAGGACAACATGGGCTCCCCATGCCGGATGCCATTCCTGTACTGAATTGTGCAGTCGCTTTTCACAGTGATGCTGTGACGGTTGGCACATTATATAGAGCTTCAGAGTTTGAAAAGTCAGAAAAGCTTCTGGAATATGCCTACATCGTTGTTCCTCTTGTTGAAGGGAGTGATAGTAGGCAAAAAAAATATTCAGTACAAAGCATGGGGTCGGGGATGTGTCTCAGTGGTTGAGTGTCTGTCTAGCCTGAGAAAGACTCTGGTATTCAACACTTCTCGTTCCAAGAAGAGTACAGTACAAAACTCTTGTATGTATCAGGCTTGTCTGTATTGTTTATGTCTCACTGTGTAAGTATGTAGAAACCCAAGAGCAAAGGAAAATGTAAAAGTTGAATGCTGTATTAGCTGCACCATCATTAAAATTATTATTATTATTATTAATAATAATTATTCCATGTAGCTGTTCTGTCTACATTCCTTCAGGTAACTGTTTCAATACTTATTTTAAATAAGATTGGGCCTCTGCCATAATTTTTTATATAAAATCCCCCTCTTCACTGAATCACTTTTAAATTGTAAATCCAGTAAGATAGGCTTCAACTGAATTAATTACCCAGACAACAGTTTTATCTGTGAGCCCTCACTCGAACACGTGCATATTCTTCATTAGCGATGGAGGCAGAAGGTTTCCTCTTGGTAATGTGGATTGCTGACGTTCTTTGCGCTTCCCGCTTTCCAGGTTAATGATGTTCATGAACTTCTGCTTAAAGTCATCACCTGGGTGGGCATCATTGTCTCCCTCATCTGCCTGGCGATCTGCATCTTCACCTTCTGTTTCTTCCGAGGTTTACAGAGTGACCGCAACACTATCCACAAGAACCTTTGCATCAACCTTTTCGTTGCCGAATTTATTTATCTCATAGGCATCGATAAGACGTCCTACCCGGTAAGCACCTGTCGCGTTGACTGACCTTGGTCAGTCTGCTAGCTGTCGGTGCACCTGGGATGCTGGCATTAGCGTTTGATGCATTGGATTGTCACTGTGATGGACAGACTGTGTGGAATTATAAGACAGCTTACTCGCTAATGCTATTATGAAGGTCTTCATTTCGTGGATTAAAGTACAAGTTTCGTTTTTCTGCCTTGTTAGACAACAGAAAACCGCAGGGGGCCCATGTAATAAAAAGATGCCCCTTTCCAAGTTCCTACTTGGGTTATATTCTGATCAGCAGGCTTTCTTTCATGCCTCAAGCGATTTTTCATCGTCCCAAGGCCTCAGCGTCAGACACAAAGCATAATTCATTAACGCATCACCCTGGATTCATCTGGGATATTTAGGAATGCCCCAGAAACAAAAAGGAAGTGATCCTACATAATTAGAGCGAGGGTATTTGTCATTAAAACAAACGTCTACAGTCCTGCTCTAGATAGACATAATGCATCTGCACGTAACTGCTCTGCGGACTTGTGGAGCAGACACCCGCAGTGGGGCGTTAGAATCCTCTGTGGGGACTTGGCGACGTGATCGTAAAGGTCTGGCTTCCTCCTTGTACTTAATTTCCCTAAAACGGCCATGGCTTAGTGAGGAAGTCTGTCACACTTGGGGGTGGGTTTGTCAAGCATATATGCCCTTGATATTTTACCAGGCCTTTAACTTGTGTCCATTTATGGAAAGTGTGTGTGTGTGTGTGTGTGTGTGTGTGAGTGTGTGAAGATACTGATGATGAGGTATTTAAACGCTAGTGATCCTGCCACTGATGGTTTCACGGTTGAGAAGAGGATGCTTCGTACTCACAGATACCCTTTATGTTTCTCCTCTTTCCCTTCCCAGGTCTTATGCCCTGTATTCGCAGGGCTCTTGCATTTCTTCTTCCTAGCGGCTTTTTCTTGGATGTGCCTGGAAGGTGTCCAGCTCTACCTAATGTTGGTTGAAGTTTTCGAGAGCGAATATTCAAGGAAGAAATATTACTATGTGGCCGGATACTTGTTCCCTGCCACGGTGGTCGGCGTTTCAGCCGCTATTGACTATAAGAGCTATGGGACACAAAAGGCGTAAGTAATTGCAAGCGGCCTGCGTGCTTCTCAACTGAATAATTTTTTACAGCCTGTTAGCTGTCAGTGAGGGTTCCTGACAGACGAAAATCGTGTCTGAAAGCTTTATTGGGGGAGTAAGGGGCATGCCGTGCACGAATTACAATCAAGTCTTCTGTAATTTTCTGGGTTCAAAGGATTTGTTCTCTGGTGAGGCAGATTCTAAATTATGGACTTTCTTTTTTTGAAACACAAAAGATTGACCTGAAACAAATTGAAAAAGTAAATAACTTTTTGGCCTCAGAAAGATATTAAGTAAAAAATTCTCCCAAACTTAATGCGTCTGACTTAAGCCAGCACTTCCCCAAGTCCCTGTGCGGCCGATTCTCCTTCTGCACTGTTACGGGAGCATGTTCCATCCCAGATGTTTCACTTTGGTACTATTTTACCAGGAACTTTAAGAGGATTAAAATAATTTACCCTCTCTTGTTCGTGAAAGTACAGAAAGTGGCAGAGTGAAGAGACGGCACTTCTCTAATGGTTTACTTTGCTAAAGCCATAAATTGGACTTTCAACTCTGCTTATTTTTTCCCTCTGATAAAATTAGTTAATAGTATTTATTTATAGTAAAGAAGCCTATGACTTTATAGATAATGAAAAAAGCAAGAGAAATTCAATGAGGATTCCATATTGTACGAAATATGAACCACTAGCTAAAGTGTGTCCTTTTTATTGTTTTTATTAAGCTGTATATTTTTTCCACTCCCATCTCCTTCTACCCTTTCCCATAATCCCCGCACTCCCTATTTACTCAGGAGATCTTGTCTTTTTCTACTTCCCATGTAGATTAGATCTATGTATATTTCTCTTAGGGTACACATGGTTGTCTAGGTTCTCTGGGATTGTGCACTATAGGCTGGTTTTTCTTTTCTTTATGTCTAAGAGCCACTTATGAGTGAGGACATATGATATCTGTCACTAAAGTGTGCTTAATGAGTTTATGCATTATACACTTTAATGCTGTGAAAGTTGTGGGCTTATATTTTTCCCCTAGTATTTGTCCATTTCTTTTTTATTATTTATTATGTATATAGTGTTCTGGGCACCAGATCTCATTATAGATGGGTGTGAGCCATCATGTGGTTGCTGGGAATTGAACTCAGGACCTCCAGTACAGCAGTCAGTTCTCTTAACCGCTGAGCCATCCTTCTAGCCCATATTTGTCCATTTCTAATGGAGATACTTATGCTGTACTGTTTTGCCACTAACGCCTTCTGAATGCTTCCTTTAAATTCCATTATGCAATTTAATTCTGATCAACCTGAAGGACAAATTTTGAGGATTACACATAGAACTTTTGAATGGTGGTACAATGTGGAATATTGCTTGGCATCGTCTAAAGAAGTCCAAGTTTCCTAGGGCGTCAGGACTGGGCTGGGACTCTCATTTTCCCTACGCAAACTTCTGTTCAGTACTGTGCCTAAAATGAATCCTGCTCCGGGTTGAAGTAAATGAACTGCTCAACTTTGTTGGGTCAAAGCCAACTCAGAATTATTATAATTCTTCTTGCCCATGATTAATGAATTTTCAAAGGCATATGGAGGGGTGGTTTCTTGGCTGGATTTTTGTGGTTTTGTTTCTCTGCTTAATGTGAGGATCCAGGAAAGCTACTTACTGTATTTGTTCTCTTTCTCAAACAGTTGCTGGCTTCACGTTGATAACTATTTCATATGGAGTTTCATTGGGCCTGTGACCTTCATTATTCTGGTAAGCAGACTTCCCTCTCACAGCCTTTTGAGTGGCCAGTGTAGCTCTGGTACTCGGGACTCCAAGCTATGCCTTCCAACTGCCAATGATGCGGTCGAAGATGTATACATATGTCTGCTAAGAGGGCAGTATGCTGTAGCACATTTACACGGTTGCCATTATTGAAAGTTGTACGCTGACTGATTCGCTATGCCTGAAAAATACCCTGTGCTGTTTCTATATCAGTGCGCTGAAACAGCACAATAATATCAAGTAAATATATAACATACAAAAGACCACTCATCAGCCATGTTAAGAATATTTTTGACTATTTTAGTCAGGCAAATGAACATTACTTTATTTTTCTTCACAGTCTAATAGTAATTTAGTTTTTTTAAGTGAATGTCCCTACCTTAAATTCTTGTAGATCATAGATACTTATGAAGCTTAGATTGATTAAAATGGCTAGTAAATGAATTTTAAATTCACTGGAAATAAGAATATCTTTTGAAGACTTAATATACTTTTTAAAAATCAGTAGCAATTTGTTTTTAAACAAATTTTATATAAGTCGTCAGTAGTAGCACTAAGGTATTTTAAAAAACCTTTTATATTATCTATATTTATACTGGAAATGGCAACACCAGGATTTTATAATTTAAAGCTGGGCCCCAGTTACAGTACAGTGCAGATTGAAATGAGTATTAATAGCCTTTAGAAGTTTGAAAAAATAACATAAACAAATTTAAATATCATTTATGCAGAATTGATGTCCTTAAACACACTAGCTATTGCTATTTTTAAGTATTTTACTGCTACTATTTTTTTTCTTCTTTTTTTTTTCCCTAAAGAAGCTCTTCAGGGTGTTTTAATGTTGACTAGTGTTTCATAAAATTCAGAAAGAAAGGGTGTTAGTTCAGTCAGTGAAACTCTTGCTGTGCAAGCATGAAGACTTGTAGCTGGAAAGGGAACCCATGTATAGCCAGGAGACTCTCTCGCCCCAGAACTGGGGCAGAGACGGTGAGATTCCTGGTACCCGCAGCAAGGCTGACCAGCCAAGTCACTGTCCTTCAGCCTCAGTGTGCAGTGTGCAGCTTTCTCCAAAAATAAGATAGCAAGATTGAGAAGGCCACCTAGCATCGATCTTACACAAATAATTAATTAAAAAATAACTGTTGTTGAACAAAACTTATTTAAAAATGGAGTGTGCGTTTTAAATCTTACTACAGTTATGTCGCATAGTTACTTCAACAAAGCAGCGTGAAGCCTGTATAAACCGCTGAGATATTTATTACTAACGTTCCTGAGATTGGGATTTTTCGTCAGATTATCCTCACTAGGCAATGGTCCCAGTTCTGCCCCTTAGTGTACAGGGCCACACCTTCAGTGTTTTCTAGCATAAAATGACTAAAGGCTTCTCTAGAGCTCCCTAAAACAAACACGTTAAAAATCAAAGCCTGCATTAGGGATGTTTGGGATATAAAACTGTGACATGTTTACTTCTGTAGACTGAGAATGTCACCTCTAAAGATTAGCACTAACTAATAATATATTTAAAACATTTTGTTTGAAGAACAAGTTAATGTGTACTCAGTAAGGAATGGGAAAAAGGTATTTTGGTGTATCACCCATTTATAATGAATATCAGACTCTGATATTCATTTATACTCTGCCTTCAGACTGACCTGTGGAAGGCTCTAGGTCACATTGTTCCCTACCTAAAAATAAACAAAAGAAGCCAGCCGGTAACAATTACCATACAGATCTCCTTGAGATTTGGAGATTGCTTTGCCCTCTAACCATCCCAGCACAGAGAGAATGCAAAATGATAACTTGAAATACAATATCTAACCTAAATTGAGAAATGGGATTGTACAGCATATGTATGTTAGAAACACATTTACCTAAGTAGGCACTGTGGTATTACAAGACATTTAAAATCTAATTCTGACATGAATCTTAATAATACAAATTGTATTATATACTGTCCCTGTAAGGAATATTCTTATAACAAAACATTACTTGCCATTCCAAGAAAATACATTTTGGATTATGACTGAGTTGAAACCATTTTAACTTAATAGTATTAAATAGGTCTACCTTTGTAATATTCTGTGAAGAAAAGTAAGAGTCTGTGGGAGATAAAACTTCCTGCTTAACGCCTTTCTATAGAATGTCTTGCCTACAGGCACTGGACTTATTATATCTATGAGAAAAGTGCCAGTTAGTAACGAGCAGGGGAAACCATTAGTATGCCTGAAATGGTTTAATGAAGGCTTGGATCATGACATGTCAGGAGCTGTTCTTATCATTTGGACAGCTCCATCTGCATCATTAATAATTAATTCAGTTCAGTAAGAGTTCAGCTCACATGCTCACTTAGAAGTCTTCTTCAGAGAACACCTCTCTGGCTGCCCGTCCAGGGGAAATCGGTTTCTGCTTGGCTAACAGCAAAGATCTGGAGACACAAGCGCGGTTTTAGACTCGCATTTGCCAGGTCGCCAAAGCTCTAGGGAGGACAAAAAGGGTCGGAACATGTGCAGTTCAGCCGGGTTATTTCAGAGCGCCGTTTCGGTTCTTCTGTCTTATCATATCCATGTCAGCCCTGCAAGCTGTGGAATGAATTTAAAGCCGCTAAGCCCAGACAGATGTGACTCAATGGAGCACGATGATGACCACAAAACAAACTGTGCTTTCCCATAATCCCTGGGAACTGCTCCTTTCTAAAAACTCCTTTGTATGTCATGCCTAGCAACGCAGGTGACGCTTAACTCTGTAGTGCCCGATAGATTAGCAGAGTGTCATTTAAATAGTAATGTACGCATTTATGATTGTGGTATTATTACTGGTCATTAGAAGAGTCTCCCAGTTTGGTTATTTATTTATTTGCTGAGTGGAATTTTTTTTTAACCCCTTCTGGTTCTGCTCCCAACTTTTACATGCGGTTCTATTAAGAAACAACAAAATAGCCGGACGGTGGTGGCGCACGCCTTTAATCCCAGCACTCGGGAGGCAGAGGCAGGCGGATCTTTGTGAGTTCCAGACCAGCCTGGGCTACAAGAGCTAGTTCCAGAACAGGCTCCAAAGCTACAAAGAAACCCTGTCTCGGAAAAAAAAATCTGTATGTTTACAGATATCTGTATGTACATACCCACATACACATATAAGCACACAGGGTAGAGTTAGTGTACAAATAATTTCTTAACAAATTCCCTCTCCAAGTAAGTTATCACCCTGTGCACTTAGACCAGTGGGTTATATACATCCCTAACATACTTCCATCCAATGATCTAAATTTACTAATTTATGTGAGTCATTCAGTTTAGGCAAGGCTTTACATGTATATGCAGCCTAGCCCTTTTCCTTACCCACTGATAAATAATTGTTAACATATCCCCTTATGTTTAAATTCACTAGTATTTAGTAATATTTTTTGTGTTGTGGGGTGTGGGGGGGACAACAACAAAGAATGGGGGTGGGGATATTCTAATCAGTCAGGACAAGTGACAGCAGAGGGACTGGGTGGAAGAGGTGTTCACCTTTCTTGCCTATCTGTCTGCCCTCCAGAGAAAAGTAGAGGAATGTCTGATGGTCGTGATTTCTTTAGTTTTTCAAAGTCTATAGAAGATACTAGAAATAAAATAGGGGAAGAAAAAAGTTAAAGTAAATGAGGTCACTCATTCTGTTATTGAAAAGCAGACAGTGGAAATACAGTAGTGTGGGCTAGAAGGTCATGTGTGTCTTGAGAAAAATGCAGAGAAAGGACCTCAGATTTGTAGATGCCCGTTTACTTGAAAGCAGTCTGCTGTCTTAAGGTGAATTCTGGAATGTGGATTTTACTGAAGCTGCTCGTGTCTGCTTTTCTGGGTCTGGATTTGGGCCCACTGTTCTATTGAGCAAGAAGAAGTGGAGGAGAAAGCAGCAGTGGAAGTATAATAAAATATTCTAATCTGCAAAGCCAGAATGTTTTGGAGTGTCTTGCCTCTTGAAAAAAATCATAATAACATTTGTTGTACGAAGCTCAACTTCAGTATTGAAATGTTTAGACATTAGCTAAGAGAGAACTGTAGCAGCCTGTGCTTGGCCAACGGTCCGTTCCATTCTAGGAAGAAGTTCACTGTACGTGTTGATGGTAACCTGTTTAATTGATCAACATCTCCCTGATTCACTGCAAATAACATATATCAGTGAAATTTTAATATTTAATAAGCATGGAGAAAACTCTCCGACTGACATTGTTTTGCTCTCTTGTGCCCTCAAAGAGTACTCCTTGTAAGCCTCCTTTTATAATTATTTTGTTTAGAAATGACAGTGTTTTGTCCTATTAAATATGCCCTTGCTCCATTATTTCTGTTTTCAAGTAATTTTTCTTCAGAGGCTAAAGTCTTGTGTATGAGTTTACTGAAAGTTTGATGACAGTATGTCATTAGCTATCATTATCTTTTTCCATTTCTTTAAAGTGGAAAATTTATACACTCCAGACAATTTGAATATAAAAGCCCATTGAGCATTTTATCATTTTTCCATCATAATTTTTGCAACATAATTTTTCATGGAGTGTATTGTATATTTATCTTTAAGGTGATTCTCTTTTGAGTCTTCTTAAAACACTCTAAATTAAGATCACTGTGATGTATCCATCTTTAATGCTAGGACATGGGAAGCAGAGGCAAGCTGATCTCTGTGGGTTCAAGGCCAACCTGGTCTATATAGACTACATAGTGAGTTCTAGGCCAGCCAGAGTGACATAGTCAGAATGGGTATCAAATAAATGAATAAACAAATAAACAAGTAAAGTTGGATGGATGGATGGATGGATGGATGGATGGATGGATGGATGGATGGATGGATGGACAAACAGTACATTCAGGGCATTCAAAATAGGGCTGAAAGGTTTTATCTGCTTCTGTGAAGAAGGTCATTTCATACAAGATTGGAGTCCATTCTTTTTTTACCTTGAGTTTGGATTGTGGTGTTGAGTTTATTTACATGCAAAGTGTCTCTGAGCAGCTCCCTCCCTAGCTAATTCAGACTGAGCATAGCCCATCCTGGCCTTGCAGGGCACTCTGCCTCCCCGCCACCCTCTAGTGTGACCAGTTCAGGCGACCGATGCATAGAATGGAAAACTGGTGACACTGCTGATCTTTGCCTTTTTGAAAAAAAGTTAAAAACACTCTTTAACACTCTAAAAAGTTGTCAGTGTTTACTCCATTACCACAAAGAGTTCTAATTTTTTCAGGGGCAGAAGCCTGTCTTAAGTGTCCACAGCATGATCGACACATCCTTGTGTAGCACAGGCTGGTCAATAAAATACCTGTTGGGTGAACTATGTGATGTGGCCCATCTCTGTGAATATAAACCAGCTGGAATAATTCTGTAAAAATAAAGGAAGAAATGTTCCTATGGTTTATCTTCTCTCTGATAAATCTCTTAGGAAGTTAAATAGAACAAATATTTGTTGTGCCCTTAAGTAACCACCCTAGAAAAGTAAACCATCTGTCACCATGTGTAGGTTATGCCCATTAGCCTCATTTTATCCCTGAATGGAGGGAATTCTACATCTATGAGAAATAATAAAGTGCATCAGAGAACAATGATACAAGTTAGTAGGGACATCTGGAAATGTTTAATGTATTGACTTGTATCATGCATCATGATTATAAAACCAGGAGTAATAATGAGTGAGTGTGGGGTCATTTGCTTGTGTGTCATTGTGACTGGATGGCAAGGGTCACAATGATAACACAGTTGGCTATCTCTTGCCTAGGAGAAGTACATCCCTTCATACAGCATGCGTTTCATGAGTCTTCCACGAGGACCAGAGAACCCTAGGTTATGCTGAGTTCTCAAGGAACCATGACTAGATGGATCTATGAATTAAGGAATGAAATGTCACAAAAAGGGTACAGGGGTACGCTTGCTTAGCTCTAGTCTTAGGGCATAAATGGAAGAGTGCTCCCCTCTGACTCTCCGCCCGAATTTACCAGCCTTTACCTCTCCTCAGTCATAATGCCCCCACTGTCTTCTTTATCCAACCATCTGACCTCTAGGGAATCCAACACTTCTGCATCAAAGTCCAGCCTCCTTGGTTTGCTTTTGATTGTCCCTAAAGTCCTCACACAGCTGACTAATTAGTTGAACTCAAAATTCTCTTGAAATTAACCAAGTTTCAGGCATTGTAACAAGGGATGCAAGAGCGACTTTTAACATTAGTTAGATAGGAAGTATGCAGACAGTAAAAACCTTACTTCTTACTAGTTTCAACTGTTTTATGTATTTTATTGAATTGGCTGCTCTGTTACCTTAGATGTAGGTCACACAGACATCATTCCTCTGGTTTAGTTGTAGCCGTCAAGAGGTAGGCTCTCGGCCAGGTTTCCTGGAACTCAGCAATTCATCCAGAGCAGGTTCTTAATATAAATGCACTTCTCAGAAGTCTTTTCGGGGTCTCTATTTAGGTGACTTTTAGTCCTTGGACTACATTTCGCTAAAGAAACTAATTTAGGTTTTTTAATTAATTTAATTATTACCACATGATACTGGCTTAATGAGCTTGCAATTCCATGTCAAATGATCTGTTAGAGCGATCATAATAGCCAGGGTGTTTTCCACACGGGCTGAACTCATCACTGTATACACAGATGAACATTGACTTGCTGCATACAGTGTCCATGTGCCGTGGGTACCGAACTGGGTGAACGCATTAACTAGATTTGCAAAACGTATTTTATTCGTTGTCCATAGTGATTTGATTCTTTCTTTATTCATTGAAACAGCTAAATATTATTTTCCTGGTGATTACGCTGTGCAAAATGGTGAAGCATTCAAACACTTTGAAACCAGACTCTAGCAGGTTGGAAAACATTAAGTAAGTATTTTGTGTTTGAACTGTTGTACTTGACGAGCTCAGTAAAAGATATCCGCCACAGGGAACGCAGGCGGTTCTGCCTTCTGGCAGCTCTAGAAGGGATTCTGAATGAAATCTTACTGATCGAGATTGAATCTCCATAACCATGTTGCGGGCATCGGTCAAGAAGCAGATAATTTCTGACTTGATCTAGAGTAGAGAAATTGTTTCTGTGGCTCCATGGAAATTTCAGAGCACTGTAGTGATTTCATTTGAATTTAAAATGCAATCCCAAATGGTGGTCCTGTTTGCATGGCTGATATGATGATATTAAGTTTGTTTTGTTAAATGACTTTTTGATTTAAGGATTCTGAGCAGTTTCTCCTCCTAATCCTGTTTTCCTAAGAGAATTTTCTCTATTACTATTGTTATCTTGAAGATTATCTGTTGTTTTCATGCTAATTAAACAAGTGTTTACTTTATCTCCATGTTGAATAAAATCTGCACTATTCTATTAGCGAAAATGCTATCTAATTAACCCAAAATTGATAGCTGTTGATTCATTAAGTCAGCTATGGAAACATTTTCAGACTTATTTTTAAAATGTGAGTCTTAATGTAGAATTCAAGGACGTGTTAAAGTTGGGTATGCCAGGATTGTGAAAATACTATTTTCAATGTTAAAAATGGCAGATTATAGTAAGGGTAATATTTTTTTAATTAGATGTTTTAAATAGGTTAGTGCCAGCTTCATTGCATGTTGCATGGTAAGAGAGAGAGCTAATCGTTAGCGTCTCTCTCTTTTCTTCCCTTCCTCTTTCTGTCTTCTCACCTACACCAGTAATTACCGTGTTTGTGATGGCTACTATAATACGGACTTACCTGGGTAAGGTAGAACCCTACATTAACAAACTTACAGCATGATTTATATTTTTTGCAAATCCGTCAGTATCATGAATTGCTCTTAATTTTTATAGCTATTTTGGAGTATCTAATTTGCTGTGGTATCCTTAAACTATAATATGCTTTTATTTTTTTAATTGCTTGCCTCTGCATTTTGACTTTCTTAATTTTGACTAATTTATAAAATATATAAATGATTTTTTATTACTTTCTATTTTAATTCTGCCTAATAATTTTGTTTCTCTTTTCTGCTTATAATGCTTTCTAGCTATGAAGATAATAAGCCATTTATCAAGTAAGATCATTAGTTAGACATGGAATGCAATGACTGAAACCCTTCTCATTCTGCCCCGTTTTCTGCGGTTCCTTTCTCCTTAAGCTTTTCATGACGAAATCTCTGCCAGAATATTTTATTTTGAAACCGTCCTCATGTTTTGTTTCATTTTATTCTGTAACCCATTCCAGCTAGGCGTCTTCATGCTTTCATTGTAATCTCGTAGGCTCACCTCAGTCTAGCGTATTAGAATCCGAAGTTTAGGCTCTCCGTGATTATCTGCCATTTAACCTTTCTCTGTGTGTCGCATTATCTAGTATCACACGCGTACACCACAGGAATAAAAATATAGGAGTAAACTAATTAAGGACTCCTTAATTTCCTTCACTAAAAATTCACATGAAAGACAGTAAAGCCACGGGGGACATTTTACACCTTGCATTTTAATATCGTTTTGATGCCTGTTCACTCTGGAGCGAGAAAAGGCCAATACCCACTGTTGCTGTGCTCCCAGGAAGCTGCGGTACTAAATGTTGTTCTTTCTTAATCGATGGAAGGTTAAAGCCAAAATGCTGTTGAATTTGGGTGAACATAGAGCAAGTCAACCTCTACTACTGAGTCGTTACTAAATGAGATGAATGTTGGTCCCCTCATTGAACTCGTTAAAAACAAAAAATGCACTTTATTTTTTCAGGTCTTGGGTGCTTGGCGCATTTGCCCTTCTGTGTCTCCTGGGTCTAACCTGGTCCTTTGGGTTTCTTTATATTAATGAGGAGACTGTTGTGATGGCATATCTCTTCACCACCTTTAATGCTTTCCAGGGATTGTTCATTTTCATCTTCCACTGTGCTCTTCAAAAGAAAGTAAGTGGAGGGACCCACGGGGAGAGTCTCTGTATTCTTGATCTTTGACTTGAGGATAGGTCTGGAGAAGATTTCTCCTGACAGCTGGCTTGTTCATGAACAGTGTCATCTTGTAATTCTCTTTGTACCTGTCTGGGGATGTAAGTGCCCGAGCAGAGTCGCAGAGTGCCAGCCACCTTCTGAATCTCCGTTTGGGACAGTAGCACACTGGATCCTTATGTCCAGAGCCCCCTTCTTTGGCGGAAGGGTTTGTGAAGTACCTGTGCATAGTTATAAGCTTAAAAATAAATAGATACAAGGTTAAATTCAGTCTTCGCTCACTAATAGGAATGCACTGATCCAAAATGAAAATGAACCCAAGGACAAACATAACATTAATTTTTAAAGCCCCAGACATGCAAAAGATTAATATTAATGTTGCCTTGTGAGTGGTTTTGAAAGATCTAAAACAACTATCATTTAGTAGTTCACCTCTGATTATTTTGTCCTGATTTCAAGTATGTGGTGTGGAGTCAGCAAAAAGTAATTTCAAAAATGAAAGTTGGGGAAGAAAACCTTGAATCTGTAGCCAGAACTAAGGAAAACCACTTAGCTGCCATTTAAGTTTCACGAGGAACCGCCCTTCCCTGCCTGCATGGCTAATGCAGTCTTTGGTTCTGTTATTACTAGTTGGTCACTAAATTGAACAGAGAAGGAGGCCTGTGAAAGTGAAAACGATTAAGTTTTCAGCCCTGACAAGATGATCGTGTTGTTACCTCCATCAGTCTTGAATAAGCTGTAATTTTGAGATAATGACGGTGGGGACGTGAAATACTGACGAATAATGTACAGTCACGGCAGTATAGGCATTAGGCAAAACCAACGCCAGAGGGTGTGATTTGGGTAAAATACCATTGTGACTGCCATTGTCTTGGTTTTTCGGCTTTCAGGGCCGAACTAATAACGGCTACCCGTGTAGGAGTTTTTCCTAAGGTATCTTGCATTTTAAGAACCATGTACTTTAACAGTTTAAACATTATACCGGGATGCCCGTGGTGACCGCTGCCATTTCTGTGTGTGTCTTATGTCAGTGGCCGTCCTGCACAAAGCATCCGGTCCCACTGCGGTTATTTCTCAGAGGTCCCTCCATCAGCCTTGACAGAAGGCTCAGCTTTGGCAGCAGAAGGCTTAAGAGCCCGTTTCTTCACATAGCTGCGTGTACTCCTTGAGCGTGGACTTTCCACGGTGTCCTTACATTAAGAATTCCATTTTAAAAGCCTCACGCGCCCTCCGCTTCCGAATATGCTCTACTCGGTCTTCCGTGTCTCTTCGTGAGAGTCGCCGTGATAGACTGTTAATAATGTAACATAAAATGATTAAGTTGAAAAATAAAATAAAAGCTTCATTTCCAATGCTTGAATGAGCACGGTTGGGCCCAGGAAGAGCTTAGAAAGCTCGAGGCTGTTCTTGTTTGTCGGCTCTGTGTCACTGAATAAAACAGAGAAGGTGGCGATGCAAGTGTGCTTAGGCTTAGGAGGTCTTCGTGCAGCAGTATTTATCTAATGGTGAAGGAGTGCCAGTCGGGGCCTCTGCAGGCAGTTTTAACAAAATTATGAGATGACAATGGTCTCAAGTATTGCATAATTACTGGAAATGACCTTTTTTTTGGTCTCCAGTTTTTTTCTTGTCTATTTTAATTTCAAAGTCTAGCTTTAATCTACAAAAACCATGTTTATACACCAGTACAACTCTAATACACCCCCTCACAGTCCCTTCCCCCTCCTTCCCACTCCTCCCGCTTCTATGCCACTCCCTGTCCATGAGGGGCCTATTTCAGTTGCTTGGATTGCACATTTTACAGGCGAAGCTGAGCTTTCTTTTAGGGGAGTATTTTTGTGTCTACTCATCTACTCCAGCTTAAGGGAAGAGAGGAAATTACGTGGGTCACTCATTACTGTGAGTGGAAACTCTATAAATAGTGTTGCTGTTTGCTAATGGACTCATTGAACATCTTAGAGTCCACAGATGACCAAGGTAGACATAGCAGACCCCTGGGAAAACATTTCCTCCCAAGTATTGGCAAACGTGTGAAAGTACTTTTTATCGGGTGTGTTCGCGTGTGCCAAAAGTGTGCAATCCAGAGGTTTAGGTACTGACTACCTAGGTAGGCTAAGCTTATAAAACGTCAGTGATGGACTTCCAAACTGGTCATATACGACCAAGCACCAAAGACACTATTTTTTTTGTGTGTGTGTAGTTATTTTGCCAAGAAATAGTTACAAATCACTTAGGTAAAAGAAACCTTTATTATATCAGTTTGTATTAATAACCAGAATCTGCATGATAAATAGTAGACTCCAAAGCATCTCCGCATGATTCATAAAGCTGCCACCAGCCCATATGTGGACAGACAGAGCTTACTCTAGTGACTGATACTTGTAGGAATATTTCATTTGTCTGTTTTTTTAAATATTTATTTATTATGTATACAGTATTCTGTCTGTGTGTATGTCTGCAGGCCAGAAGAGGGCACCAGACCTTATTATAGATGGTTGTGAGCCACCATGTGGTTGCTGGGAATTGAACTCAGGACCTTTGGAAGAGCAGGCAATGCTCTTAACCACTGAGCCATCTCTCCAGCCCCCTTTCATTTGTCTTTTCAATATCACCACAAACACCTCAGCGAGTTGCATCGAACTTGAGTCGAGTTCAACCTGTGTTCTCTATGGAAGTTTGATTTTTTTCTCAGTTGCCTTCAGTGTTCATTTAGCTAGTGAGAACGGGAGAAGCCAGTGCGCTCCCACTAATCCTCCGGTCTTGGATTTGTTCAATGCAGGTACGAAAAGAATATGGGAAGTGCTTCCGACACTGGTACTGCTGTGGCGGCCTCCCGACCGAGAGCCCCCACAGCTCCGTGAAGGCGTCAACCACGCGCACCAGTGCTCGCTACTCCTCTGGCACACAGGTAACAAAGAACCTGACAGCGTCTTTAATTAACCTTATTTATAGAAAGTCAGCAGAGACGTGTTCTCTTTCGACGCACTAATTGTTTCCTCAGTGTAGAGAGCTAGATAGTAAGAACTCACCTGTTATTTGGGAGTTTGATTTCAGTTTCTTCTTAAATATGTCCTCAATGTGTTGTATAGATGCAGATATTCTTTTTGAGGAGTTCACTTCACTAAGCTTGTAATAATTCATAATTCACATTCTCGAGTCATCTAGAACAGTACATTTCTTAGGCACCCAACACATTTATTTAACAGTTCTTTGTCTCCACTTTAAACAAGTCAGTAATATAGCGCATAAGAGTGGAAGATTGAAGTTAGGGGTGGGATATGTGCCTGTAATCCGGGCCCTAGGGAGATGGAGGCAGGAGGTTCATGACTCTCCCTGGCTACAGAGCAAGCTGAGGCCAGACTGGGCTCCATGAAACCTGCCTCAAATAAATAAGTAGATAAATAAGCCCGCACAAAGTGTGTGAGATTAAAGATTAAGTAGCCCTGAATAGGAACAAGGCAGTCTTGGTGTCCTCATCTTGGGACCGACAACGAAACACATCCTGAGAAAGCCCAGACAAGAGTCAGATACTAACGACTTCCGGTAGACCAGTGTGTTAGCGAGCGGAGCGTGGGGAAGTGAACATAATGTGCTTTTCTTGCTGTTTCGTATCAATAGAGCCGTATAAGAAGGATGTGGAATGACACCGTGAGGAAACAGTCTGAATCTTCTTTTATCTCAGGTGACATCAATAGCACTTCTACCCTTAACCAAGGTCAGTTATTAGGGGACTTGAGTGTACGGCGTACAGTTTGTGCTTTGTGTGAGCCTAGACTAACTGTAGAGAAGACGCTGGACTTACCTGTCGTGGGCTTAAATCACCACTTGCTAAACTTTGGGGGTCAGCTTTTAACCTCAGTCATCAAAGTATGTATAGATTTATATCATTTCCGTGGTGCAGCCGAGGAAAATACAATTTTAAGTTCCACAGTAACAGAACATAAGTGGAAAAGCTCATGGTTGAGAACGTACCTTGCTAGAGAGGAAATGTGTCTCTCGTTAGTGCCCGCCGCCTGTCCTTTCGAAGACATCTGTGAACGTTATTGTCCTAAGACTTTGCTAGAGTTAGAGTAGTAACTGCTCGTGTAAAACCGTGCCACTTTCACACGGAAAACTTACATCATTTTCCTAAAGTTCCTTTACTTTGTATTCCTAAAGTAGATCCTAAGCAGTAAAACATTTGTAGTTAAATTCAAATGGACGGAAGCGTGTAGACCAACTTCCCCCATATAGTTCCATGTATTGAGGAGAGCCAACTTAAATTTGTTATACAAATCATTTTAGTTCCTAAATGATAAAGGCCAGAAATACAGGAGCCTAGCAAGATCAAGGCGTTCACGGGAAGCCACAGGGACTTCCAAAGAAAGGCTTAGTCTGTTTCAGTCAGGTGTGGAAAATTTGCATTATTGCCCCAGTCTGTAGAGAGAGGCTCTTTCAGGTTTGATTTAATGATTTATAATACATACAGCTGTCATGGGATAGTCCAGCTGCGGAATGAAAAGGGTGTCGATAGGACATCCATACCAGCCCGAATTTTCACCTCACTTCAGTCAGATTCCATCAGTGGCGTGGAACACGATTGACAAAGAAAGGTTTGCGATTGAGCAGGCAGAGTGAGGGCAGGCCCTGATCGCCGGTGCCCCCGGTGCCGCCCTAATTCTCTTGACATGGTTGTCACACAGCAAAGTTATTCAAAGACTCACTTCTGAAACCTGGCAAATGAGATTCCAGAACCCACATTCTTGTCCTGGTCCTAAGAATTCATCTGCCCCACCCCCCACCCCCCACCCCAGCATGTCTGCTTCCGCCTTTAATAAGTGCAGCTTTGTGCCGTCTGTCATCCTTCTCGCGTGTCTGTGGAAGCTGCTTCTCCCCCTGCTAGTGTGGAAGTCAGTATTAACACAGATGTTTTCACGAGGGACGGTCCCACACCTGTAAGTCTGAAAGTTTTGAGCGTCCCTCCGCCGGGCCTTGGTGGTTAGGGTTTTAATTTTAGGTAGTAGCATCCTGAAGCGTAATGTCGATCTCCATGCATTTAATTGCCAGTTTTGTTTAACAGTGATTTTGTATAAATTAGTAAATGTCATTCTCAGCAGGTGTTTACTTGGGGGACATAGAAAGCACCTGCGAATTCCCGGAGTTGAACTTCCCTCTCCCCCTTTCTCCCGCAAATCAGTAGTTCAGCTAGAGTCAGGGAGATTCCGGCAGCCGTTCCCTTGCCATCCTGCCCAGGGCCTGATGAGTTAACATAAGCTACTGCAAGTGTAACGCTGAACTGAGCAAGCGCACTGATGTCTCTCTCTCTCTGTTTCTTTACTTTAGGAATGACTGGCAATTACCTACTAACAAACCCTCTTCTTCGGCCCCACGGCACTAACAACCCCTATAACACATTGCTCGCTGAAACAGTTGTATGTAATGCCCCTTCAGCTCCTGTGTTTAACTCACCAGGTGTGCTCATACTTACAAATAAAACTGTCTTTCTTTGCTGCTGAACAGAGCTCTGATCCTGTTTCTGAAATAACCTGTTGCTATATATTTATTATTCTTACACCCTTAGTAACTCAGATTAAAAAGTAAGGTGTTGCCCAGGCCAGGCCTCTAAAACTGCACTATATTATAGGAAGAGCTCAGTCGTGATAGGCTTTGCAGTAATGATCCATGTTTTTGACACAGGTGGCATAAATCTTAATATATTATTACAGGACTGACATCACATGGTCCGAGAGCCCATCTTCAAGATTTATATCATTTAGAGGTATCCTATCTATATAATATATTGTTCAGTTGACTCTAAACCTTGGTGACAAATTTTGCTTCTGGAATGGACTAGCTAAGATGATTTGGATGTCCAGGTGTAGAGGACTACATCCAGCGTTATTAAGAGAATCAAACTATAGTATAGTGCAGCTTTCTGTTCTTTGCCTTTCTCGTAAGGAACTTTGGGGACCCAGGGGCTATGAAGTCAGTCTGTGCCCATGGCTTTTAATTGAGGGAGGGGGGGTGGAGTTTCACTAACTTGTCCTGCTGGCTATATTTACTAGCTTATATAAAACGTATTCAATAGTATATATATATATATATTTATATGCTTTTGGTAAATTTTAACATGGTTAAAACTAGCGTATAATACCTGTGAATAACGATTTCAATTAAATTAAACGCAGAACTTTGTTCCGGTTTGTCTGTTGTTTTTGTTCTTGCGATTCCTTTTTAAGGTAACTGCAGCTTCTCTTTTCATTCTCTTGTTCTCTTACTTTTCCTTACGCCCTCCTCTAGCAACCTACAGAGAGACAAGTATGGGAGTCAAACTTAACTTTGCCTATCAAATGTAAATTTTTTCAGCATGATTTTTAACGGGCACAATTAAAACATACCTAGCAGTCATGAAGTAGACTCAGCGGGCAAGGGGTTCACAATTTCCAACTAAAATCTTCCCAAATTCCAACAGTGCATCTCTGTGTACTGGCTCTCATTAGTCTGAGAGGTCTGTAGCAAATGCTGTCCATACTCAAGTCTGTGCGATGCTGAAATAATTCGCTCTCAAAAGCCTGAAGTACTGTCAGCCCAAATGCTTAATAATTGACTTATCATTTCTGCATTCCCACAGTAATCTTGCTACAGGCTATGCCAAAAAAAAAAAAAAAAAGTCTTCAAGTGAATTGCCTGAACATGGGCAGAAAAAGATGCCTCTTCAAAACCAGAGAGAGGTCTTAAATCTGCAGTATATCATAGAAAACACCTTTGGAATTATACCCAACCTATATTATTTTGTACTTAGGAAGCAACGATAGAAAAGGAAAGAAAGTGAAGAGATTGACTCTCGTTGCATATGAAACAAGCGCTAGCCCCTTCGCCGTGCGACAACTTAACAGTGCCCAGTGTTGCCTAACAGTCGTCTCCGGCACGAGTGCAGCACATCTGCACTGATTTGACGAACCCCAGTCAAGTACACAAAAGAAAGCCTTATCGATAGCAATCGCAACGTCATTTTCTTAGCACACGCAGTGTGATACGGATGGAATTGACAGTTTTTCTTATGTGGAAATTATTTCAGCCTTTCTAAAAGAACGAATAACAGGCATAAGCCCTCCTCAATGCTCGCACGTGGGCTAACGCTGACTTCCCCGTCGACTGTCAATTCTTGGTCATGATGTTTGTACCATGCAGGCAGGGACATTCTTATTTTGGAAGAATAATGGGTTTTCTGAGATATCTGCAGCTTTAAGAGTGAGTACAAAAGAGAGAGCATCCTTCCTCTTTTTTTCAAAGATGAAAGTTTTCCTGGACTTCTCCAAGCCTTGCATACGATGCAACAGCCTCACAGTGGCCACTTTCATTCAGTAACAGCATGCCATTCTTTTGTTGATTTTTTTTTTTTAAATTTTCTTTTCAGACCTCTCTGTAGACTGGTGATTCCCTCCCCCCCATAGGATTTTGAGGTTGAAGAACCTAATTTCCCATCGTGTAGACCATTTAATTTTCTCTGACTTTTTCCCATTACTTGACAATCACTGTGACGTCTTAGTTTACATGTTTATGTGTCTGTTGGAAATCTAACTCTGATTCAAATACGAGCATGTTCCCATTATTTTCTTTTCTCCTGAATCGCTCTTCATATCACAAGTAGATTTATCCAATCTCTCATTCTTTGAGAAATTTAAAAAAAAAATATATGTATTAGCTAAGATTGACACCTCCTCCCATCCCACAGTTAATATCTATTCTTGGTTTAATTTCTGTGACCCATACTTAGGCAACCTCTAACCTTTCTGCATTTGACATCCATACCCATGGTGTCTCTGGGCCAGTCTCGTACAGTAGTCTCTGCTGGCTCACTTGGTACCGTCACTGTGACTGATGCAGTCTGCAGGGCTGCAGGCCAACTTTGACCTTCAGAAGCCCAAGGCCATTGTGATTTAGACATCACGAAGTAGCAAGCACAACTCAAAAATAACAAAAAGTTTTCCTCAATGAAAAGTGGACGCTGCTTTGCTGGGAATCTAATTTGTTGAACCCTTGCTCTGACTAAGTTGCTGAGAAGCGTAGAAGTTCTTCATCATGTTACAATAAAATCATTTTACTTTCTTTTATATATCAGCTACTCTTAGGCCAGATAGCCTGAGCAGACAGACATAATGTGAGTTGTCCGAAGTGAGTCATCCCACCTGCTGTCTGTCGTGTTGTTGGATGGTGCTTGTGGACCCTGGTCCTGTCGGTGTGAAAGATGCCTGACTCTGTTCCCCATAAATTCTTTGTCTCTGTCCATTTTTTTCATACCTTTTTTTGTTGCTGTTGTTGTTTTGTTTCGTTTTGTTTAAACTCATCTCCAGAAAAAGGAAATGTTAGACCGTTGTTTAAAAGTTGCTTGCCAGTTATGTGGGCTTTTGTTATACATTGCTTTTTTTTTTTAGTTTCTGTATGTGACTTTTTTATTACTTTTTAATTTAGTGTTGTTTAGGACAAATTCTGTTGATTTTTATTTTTATGAACCATGGTCTTGTACTTTAAAATGTAAATGTCACTAATGAATTGCTTTGCATTAACTATGCAAGGGCATGGAGTGAAGTCTTGTTCGTAAACCTGTCGAAATTGGACCAAAACCTAATTGATGAACTACTGTGTCCCCCAAATTGATAAAGTAATATTCTGTACGCCATTTTCCCTCCCTGGAAAACAGTATGATTGACACTTCTTCCTCTTATCTAAGGGTTGCCACTGTTTACCGTTGGGAATGTGGGAAAGCCTGGCACTTTTCAAGTGTTAGGTTTCAAATTCAATTTTGTCCTGAACGACATTAAAACCTTTTGTATATGAAAAGTGCGGTTTCATCAGGAAGGCACCGAGGCAGTAACGATAACCCCACGCTTTTCTGTTGCAGGACATTCACTGAACAATGCCAGGGACACAAGTGCCATGGATACTCTACCGCTAAATGGTAACTTCAACAACAGCTACTCACTGCGCAAGGGGGACTACCACGACGGGGTGCAGGTCGTGGACTGTGGACTAAGTCTGAATGATACCGCCTTTGAGAAAATGATCATTTCAGAGTTGGTGCATAACAACCTCCGGGGCGGCAACAAAGCCCACAACCTGGAGCTCAAGCTCCCGGTTAAACCCGTGATCGGGGGCAGCAGCAGTGAAGATGACGCGATTGTGGCTGACGCCTCATCTTTGATGCATGGTGACAACCCAGCGCTGGAGTTCCGCCACAAAGAACTGGAGGCACCTCTCATCCCTCAGCGGACTCACTCGCTTCTGTACCAACCCCAGAAGAAAGTGAAACCAGAGGCGACCGACAGCTACGTCTCCCAGCTGACGGCCGAGGCTGACGACCACCTCCAGTCCCCCAACAGAGACTCTCTGTACACGAGCATGCCCAACCTAAGAGACTCTCCCTACCCGGAGAGCAGCCCCGACATGGCAGAGGACCTGTCTCCCTCCAGGAGGAGCGAGAACGAGGATATATACTATAAAAGCATGCCAAATCTTGGAGCTGGCCGCCAGCTCCAGATGTGCTACCAGATCAGCAGAGGCAATAGTGATGGTTACATCATCCCCATAAACAAAGAAGGGTGCATCCCAGAGGGGGACGTCAGGGAAGGACAGATGCAGCTGGTAACGAGTCTTTAATAGTACAGCTATTCCTAGGGCCACACGCAAGTATTAATCGATAAAGACGCTGCCAGCGGCCCCTGCGGCCCCTCCAGCTCAGCCTGAAGAGTCGGCTCTGATGACCTGTGGTTCTCCACCGTAGGAAGAGAAAATAGACTGAACCTTGTAGTTCTGTGAATTTTTATAAAACATACGAAAACTTTGTATATACACAGAGTATACTAAATTGAATTATTTGTTACAAAGAAAAAAAGAGATGCCAACCAGGTATTTTCCGTTTCTGCTGCTGTGTAGAGAGATTGTGAAACACACGAGAGACCCTTCCAGCCATGTCACTTGCGGCAGTTGGTGAACTAAGTCTGTAAATAGGGCCGCACTGTTTTTCTGTAGGCCTGCATTGTATTATATACAAGACGTAGGCTTTAAGATCCTGTGGGACAAACTGACTGTATCTTTTCCTGACAAGACTTGGAAAAGCAGGAGAGAGATTCTGCACCCGTTTGCACTTCCCTGCAAACCTTTTACATTAAGGCAACAATTGAAAACATGTTTAACCAGTAGCAATCAAGCCACAGGCCTTATTTCATGTTTCCTCAACTGTACAATGAACTATTCTCATGAAAAAAAAATGGCTAAAGAAATTATATTTTGTTCTATTGCTAGGGTAAAATAAATACATTTGTGTCCAACTAAGATATAATTGTCATTAAAATAATTTTCAAAGAGTTTGGGGAAAATATTGTGACGAGCTCTTGGTTGCACATGATAGCAAATGTGGTTTCTTAAACCCATCATGGTTAGTTGTACCCAGTTTGGCTTCTTTTCCACCCTAGACGGTGTTCCACTTTGACCGGTTAGTCCTTTTCTTACATTTAAATTTCTTATTGCCAAAAGAGTGTGTGTTACGGGGAGAAAGCTCTCTGAAGTCAGTCCTGCCATGCCTTGCACAAATGTGGGGATATCTGGAGGTCTTGGGTCATCCCTCTGTTTATTCTGGAACAGAGGGCGAAGGGGGCACTGGGCACTTCTCACAAACTTTCTAGTGAACAAAAGGTGCCTATTCTTTTTTAAAAAATAAAAATAAAAAAAATAAAACAGAAATATTACTCTTCCATATTCCTTCTGCCTATATTTAGCAATTAATTTATTTTATGGTAAAGTTCTAATGACATGTAAATTGTTCCAGCCAAACTCTGCTCTTCCTTCCAGCCCTTTGTGTAAACCTGTTAATAATGAGCCCATCACTAATATCCAGTGTACAATTTAACACGGTTTGACAGTAAATAAATGTGAATTTTTTCAAGTAGTAGCGTGCACTTTCATGTATGTTAAGCAGTAGCCTCGACCAAGGCGGTCCTTTCCAGTCCCATCTCACCTTCCCCTTAGGAGATCTCAGACTGCAACCCACAGTTACGTGAAATGATGCAAGCAAGTTTGCCTGCTGCTCCCTCTGCAACCAAAAGAATAGATTTATATTATAATTATGTCTCCTAGAGACACAAAATGTTTAAGACGAGTTGCAGTGGGAACTAAAGTTCTATAAGATGAATGAGTTATAATTCTACCATTTAATTTGGGCAGGAAAATACAGGTGATTTTTCTTTCCTTCAGTGAATGTCCCAGTAGTGTGAAAAGAGAGGTTCTGAAACACACATTCCCCATTACAGACCATGACGATGGGCTGCCCTGGGTGGCAGGTCTGTTATGAAGGAAAGTTATTACTCCAAGTACAAATTCTTACAAGTGGCTCTCTACGCATAGATCTTTCTGGTTTGTGCCATAGTCGTCTTCCAAACTCTACCCAAGCATGGTGATCCCTCAGAAGCCTCTTAGTAAGACATCACGTTACCTGGACACAATTGGAATTTGATAAGGGAAATGACTTTTTTATTTAAAATGTTTATTTGATATATTTATTTTATGGGTGTGAGTGTTTTGTCTGCATGTGTATATGGACCACGTACATCCTAGTGCCCTCACAGGTTGTAGATCCTCTGGACCTGAAGTTACAGACAGATGTAGGTGCTGGGAACTGAACCCAAGTCCTCTGGAGAAATATCTCAACTTCTGAGCCGTCTCTCTAGCCTCAAGAGAAATAAATAATTTAAACTTTGTGTTCACATGTCTTCTGGAGGGCAGAGTAAATCCTAACTAATGTTTGAAGAAGAGCCATACAGTTACATACCATCAGTATCCAAGAAGACACCCTTTAGAAAGCTCAGTGCCCCAGATCCACAGTCTTCTGAGGAGTCCATATGAGTCCACAGTCTTCTGAGGAGTCCATATGAGTGATAGGCTCACTGTCCGGAGTTGATCAAACGCTTGTCATATGAGGGTGTCATTATGAGCAGGAATTGTCATTCAGCCTTCTTGGATTTTTTTTCAGAGTCTTAATCTCTGCGATATTGCAATGTCCATACATCTTTGTATATAAGCTGGACAGCATCAGCCTACTTCAGTCATGAATTTTTAAAAACTGCGGAACAGGAAAGGCTGTGCTAACTGTTAAGTCCCGTCTGTATTCTCTCCTGTCAGTTCTCAGAACTCTGAAATGATGGGGGCAAGTATTTGGGCTCTAAATGCTTTAGTGGTCTCCATAAAAATCATTTTTTCCCCAGTGTTTACCTCAAGCAATACAGTTTCGAAACTCACTCGTCTTTGCTGCCAAAATAACAATTGTTTTAAAAATAAGCTAAAAGGAATATGTATGTGTCGCTTTTTAATCCCATATGGGATTCCTCCCAGCACAAAGTAATTTTTTTTAAAGTTAAAATTATGAGTCTATTGGCAATTCCGTGTAGGGGTATGGGTGTGCGTTACGGGGTATGGGTAAATTTGTCTATATGGGCACAAATGTCTGTCAGAAGTTCACTTCAAGGTGTCTTTCTCAATTACTTCACCCTGTTTTTGAGAGTCTCTCCCTGAACCTGGAGCTCAGCACTTTGGAGAGTCTGGCTAACAAGAGTTAACAGGATCTTTCTGTCTATCTCCAGCACTGTGGTTACCAGTATATAGCACTATGTCCTGCAGTCCGAATTCAGGTCCTCACACTTGTGAAGCAATCACTTTGACCACTGAGCCATAACTTTAGCACCTGGCTTTTTAATTCTCCTTCAAACTTCTGATGGATCTGTTATTTGTCAGCTTGCTTTGGGTCTGTCCAAACTACTCCTAAACGCACAGTTCTTATATCCCTGGCTCTTGGTCTTCTTGATGAGAAAGTTGCTTTACTCTCCCTCCCCCTGGGGACAGCTTCTCTCTTTATCCGTTCTTACATGTGCTTGATACAAGTTCATCTGGAGTCACCCTTTTTAAAAAAAAAAAAAGCCAAGAGTCATGTTCTCTTTCCAAAGTGCGGTTTATATATCTCTGTGTTCGTGTTCATTTCGTATGCTTTTGTAGTCAGTATTATGGAAACTGGTAGAAGTTAGTTAAATGCAATGCCAGCTCCAACTCACCCACATTCATTAGAGGCAGTATGGTAGCCAGAAAAAACAGGGATTGTTTGGCAGGAAATCATTGCAATCTCCCCGCGCCCCCAGAGACAAGAAATGGACAAATTCCTTGCCTGTTCTCAAAAGAAAACTTTGCACGCCCTTGGTCTGTGGGTATATTCAAGATGTTCTGTGGACTCAGACAGGTAGGGCAGTGGGTGATGAGTGTTTTCCTCAACTCCTCAGGTTTGAAACTGAACTTTACTCGGCTCTCATGGGGTGGGAAGGGTCCAAATATTTGAATTCTAAAACGTGTATGCATTACAATCTTTCTAAAGTAAAAATAAAAAAAATACCTTGAAGGGAGGCATCCCAGTTGGATTTCTGAAATGAAGCCAGATGTTCTTACTTCATGAACCTGAAGTTTTCTCCATTGATGGTCCTCCCCACCGCATTTCAGAAGGCAAAGAGTTCCAGTTCCAGATCATCCTCTTTCCTTCAGTAGGAAAGGTGACTGGCAAGTGACAGGAAAGTGTGAGTCTGCGAAGACTAGAGCATCTTCACGCGACGTGTGCTTTGCATGCGTTACTTGTGTCTCATTGCACCGAGCCTTAGTTAACTGGCAGTCACCCAGAGTTCACCTGAAGGGACTGTAGTCCCTGACCTGAGCTTGCAAATCCAGAGGAGCGTCTTCCTGTCAAAAACGAAAGCACACAGTAACAATCACTTTGAAGTTCACAGGGAGTTAATTAACGAGGCCAATTAAATACGCTGTATTTTCCTATAGATGTCCCCTCACCTCAAAATAAGGCTTCGCTAGCATCCTCCTCCCTCTCCTGATGGCATTCATGCTGTTTCTCAGAGTCCTGAGAGGCAGGTTTGATTTTGTTGTTTCTAGGTGAGGTTTGGGTGAATAGGTAGTGAAATGTCATTATGTATACTGGCTTTAGTGTGACAGATGAGTGTCTGAAGTCAGCTAGCAAGTAGGGAATGCAGTGCAGGTAAGCTTGCTATAGTGTTCCTTTGCTGGAGTAAGCACACATACACACATGCATGCACACACTCACATGCACACACACATGCATACACACGCACGCACATGCACTATTGAAGCGGAAGGACAAAGATGCTGCGGAAATATTCAAAAGGCGTCGCTATCCTTAAGCAAGCTGGAGCTGGGAGCCTAAGAGACCAATGATGAATGATCAGTCTATGCAGTTTGCCACAAGCATTTTTAAATCATGAGTCAGAATTCTGCTTCTTAAAAGAGCATTTTAGCATTCCCAGCCACATGGCTTTCTCATTTGCCTTTATTAGGCAAAAAAAAAAAAGGCTGACTTTTTGCTGCTTTCTTGAAAGGGCTGACAGCGACCTCATAGAACTAACAGGAGCAATAATGACAGGTGTCAGAGGGTATTGATCAGAATAAAGAGTTATTGGTGTTTTTTTTTTGATGAAGTATCAATCATAATAAATAGGCTTGGCTACACTAAGTCATTTTAACCTGTAATAAGTGAGAGAGAGAAGAATGGCTGTCTAATTTTTGGAAAAGAGACTAAACCATTTTGTCACATTCACTGTTTGCATGGTAAACCAGGAATACTTGCCACCACCTACCCTTTAATAGTCACCGAGAGCGCTGGGGACTCCATCCTCCGCGCTGTGGTTATTTCACTTAATCCACAGTCCTCGGAGGGGAATTTTCATCTTCCCCTTTTACAAAAATGAAAAATAATTTTCCTGAGGCCTCCCAGCTGGAGAGTGGCAGGGCCCATGCCGGATGTCCTCTTTGAGTCTGAGCGTTTGACCAATACGAATTTACTTGCAATTCTGAGAAGATCTGTACCCAACAACCCCAGCATCTCACTGACTTTATCTTGGCTTTCAGTGAGAGATTGCTGTTTTTGTTGCTTTTGAATCTACCCAAAGAGACAGAACAGAAAATGAACTGGAGACAGATTCTGAGGTACAAAGACCTGGAAATCTACTCAGAAAAAAAAAAAAAGAAAGAAAGAAGAAAAGAAAGAAAAAGAAAAACAATCAAAAACAAAAACAAACAAACAAAAAAAGCATTTCCCAGAAGTGGATCCATTGGCCCTGCCTGTGGAAGTCAAACGTGTGATGCTGGCCTTATTGGTTATTCGTTTATTCCTTCAGTTATAACCTAAACAAAAAGTTCACCAGGAAGAAGTTGTAATGGAGGGAAAATGTCAAGATTCGATTCACAGCATCCAATTTTTGGTCCTCACCTAACTCATAAAATAATACTTTTAACCAGTTTGCAGGGGAGCCAAAACTTCTCTCCTCTCTCTCTCTCTCTCTCTCTCTCTCTCTCTCTCTCTCTCTCTCTCTCTCTCTCATACACACGCACACACACACACACACACACACACACCCATGCCTTTAATCCCAGCACTCAGGAGGCAGAGGCAGGCGGATCTTTGTGAGTTCGAGACCAGCCTGGTCTACAAGAGCTAGTTCCAGTGCTGGCTCCAAAGCCACAGAGAAACCCTGTCTCGAAAAACCAAAACAACAACAACAAACAAACAAACAAACACATCTGCAATATTTCCTTTTTTTTAATTTCCCTGTAGAACTAACTGAGCATGAAAAACCAACCAAACAAACAAAACAAAACAAATGCCAAAGGCTGTGTAAAAACAGAAAATCAGGGTAGCTCGGTTTCCTGTACTCTAGCGTGTTACTTAAAAATTTCAAGTGTGTTTCAGCATTTGGGGTTTTCAAACATTTTCACTGTCTGAACAGAGACCTAAAATTTTGCCCCAAACAAATAAAATTTTCACTAAAATAAGGTATTTTTTCAGGGCCCTGTTCTGTGGCCCTTTGTGACACTTCTATCCCCTGCTGGGCAATAGGCCAGCAGCTGTCACAGGGTTACACCATAGACCCTTGCCCTTTCTCATCCTTGCAGTAATTCCCACAGTTGCTCTCGAGTCTTGAAGGTGGTACCCTCGTGGGTAGGTATCAGAACTTGGATCTGTGCTCTTCAGCTCTGTGGACGTCTGCGTCATCAATAGGATGACCCTACCAAGCGCCCATCCCCAAGTCAGTCTTCAACTAGTTCTCACACACCTTGTAGAGCTGGTCTCTGCTTCTTCAGAAGGAAGGGTCCTGCCGGAGCAGAGGATTTACTTCATGGACTTTAGCCCAAAACAGGCAGGAGGTTCTGGCCAGTGCTCCTGTCTGCTGGATGGAAGATTGAGGCCATTAGCCTCTGTCCCCATTCCTGCTACTTCCCTCCCTCCCTTTTTTTCTCATCTAAACCTCTTCCAATGTTTGGGGTTTTTTTCTCTTGTCTCCTGATTTTTTTTTATTACTTTACTTATATTGCCATTTTGGTTAATAGCATACTTTTTATATATCGCTATGATTTAGCCTTTCTTGTTCATGTATAAGTTATTTTCTGCTTCTGTGTTCTTCTGGCTTCATAATCTTTTTAATTTTTCTCAAAAATCTTATGCATTAGCCAGTCAGTTCATTTCTGCATTCCCAGTACCAGGGATGCTGAGACAAGGGACTGGGATTCAAAGGCAGCCTGGACTGTATTAGACACTTGTCCAAAAAAGGAAACAGATATTTTTGTTTTTTAAGTCTCTATTAATATATAAAAGTGCTTATATTAAATTTCCCTTAGTGTTGCTCTTTAAAAAAAAATTATTCATTTTCTCCCTTCCTTCTTTCTTATCTTCTATTGCAACTGCCGTTTTACCCTGAAGCAATCCAGGTGCCGTGTCAGGAGAGGGCACCTTAAAGTTTAGAAGCTATGTAGACTACAGGAGAATTCTGGGGTGAAAAGACCAATGGGAAACAGGTTGCCCCAGCTGGGTTACTCCCTGGGTGCAGTGTCTCTTTGTGACATACAAATTGGCATTTTTACGATTCTTCCACCTTCCAGCCACCTTTCCCTCATCTGATGCAACTTTTGAAAGTGTCCATCTTGTCCCAATGGGTCCTTTCAGAGGGATCACCTGAGTGGCTTATTTTTACTACACTTCACGGAATATTTATTTTAATTATTCTAATAAGTTCATGTAGAACTTAGTGAAACATGGACGCTCTAACCACAAGCACAGCTGACCAGTGACCCTGGTGCCACCCTGGTGCCACCTCATGCATTGGTCTCCCTTCAGAGTCCTCCTCAATTCTGACTCACTCAAAAGAGAAAACGGATGTGCTATGTGTTGCTTTCCTTCGGGCATATACCACCAGTTTGGGGCTCTGAAATGAACCTACATCCAAAAATTTTGGCCCTGCAGAAATGGACTATTGGGTTACCTACTCAATGCAAGGGCTTTGGCTGAAGGAGTTAATTTAACCATGGAAACCATATCCACATAGTTGATTACCTAATACAATAATAACAGCATCTAACAGTTATCACATGGTTTAACATGCATGAAGACCAAACAGCAAACCTTTGAATATCTACCCATTTCTTACATATTTACCGGATTTTAGTGTTCATTTATATGCTAAGATATTCGTGTCAATCATTTAATGAAACGGAGGTATTAGGACCTGTGTGGTTTTGGATCCTCACACACATGGACTTAAGCCTCTTCTCTCCTACTTAACCTCTCCGAAATCGTTTCCTCCTCCGGAAAATTGGAATCAGCCTACCTTGCCCAGGGATGGCCTGAGGATTAGGGTAATATATGTAAAGAGTCTAAGCACCGTCCGCCACCAGATAGGCAGTCAATTGATAGCAGGGTCTTTCGTTAGGAAGATATTGTAAGCAGCATAAATACCTCATGACTCCAAGTTTGAGAAAAAATAATCAGCCATCAAGACTTCGGTTGGATGGCATTATCTTTCTCCAGTCGTGTGGCCAGGGACTCTTCTCAGGAGCATCCATCCTATGAGCAGCGGTCCTGGGGCCACCAGGCTGTGATCTGTGAGGAAGGCCTTTCCTGATGTGGCCCGATGGAGTCCTCGGCTCTGTGCTGCAGCCTGTGTTATGGAAAGAAAAGGGAAGGATGCCTCTGGGGCTCCTGTAAGATGAATTTAGCTAATTTGTAAAAAAGACATGCATTTCCCGCTTTCACCTCCATCCACATCGTCTCTTCTTTTACCTTCTCGTTCTTCCTTGCAAACCTGTAGACAGGGCCCCGGATGCCGTTGCTCATTTCCTTTGTCTCAGGAGTTAGCATTGCTGAGTGGGTGCTACCAGGCTGGTAGCACAGAATAAGGAAGCCTTACCCTGCCCAAGTTATGGGAATGAGCATTTACTTAGCACCTGTTTTTGGCTAAACTTTATGGAGAGCACTGTCTCAATTGTTTTTAAAAATTCTAACTCCCGTACCAAGTCCATAAAAGACACTATTTGCATTCCACCTTAGTAGGTGGAATGACTTGAAGAAGTTGAAAACGTGAGTCAACAGAAAGTCTGAGAACTTTATTACTAAGCAACTGGTATGTCCAGAAACAGGAACAAAAAGTGTTTGTGGGCTTAGACAGGATCTCCCTATGCAGCCCAGACTGATCTCGAACTCTTGATCTTCCCATCTTGGTTTCTCCAGTGCTAAGAAGAAGCACCTGTTTTTAAGGCTATTTCCAGTCCAATAACACACAGCCTCTACCCACTATGAGAAAATAAGACAGAGAGTGGATGACCAATTAAGAGTCCCCAGAAAGGTTTGTTGAGGAGACAACGGTGGGTCTGGGTTTGGGAAGATATATCAGAGGTTGCTGGATGAACCCCCTGCTGCAGAGTAGTGCCTTAGGTAGATGAAAGAGTACACGAAAGCAGACAGATAGGCTAAGACACGGGGTGATCTTCAAGGAAAAACCACCGTGGAACCGAAGTCTGGGAAATGGGTTGCGACATCCTGAAAGGGTGCTCCTGTGCTCTCAGACCGTAGAGACGGGAACTTCTGCATCATTGCCCAGGTTACAACAACGACGGAGAAGGTTAGTGCTGAGCGAGTTCCCTCATGCCAGTTTCATCACGGCAAATAAAGGACACAGCTGGCGAAGGGAGCCTGGCTCAGGAATGAGAGTGGCAGACATCAGGATCAAAATGAAGAGAAGGCAGAGGCGAGCTTCTTGCCTTATTAGCATGTCTTTATTTAGTACTGACTCATTCAAGGATATGTCCTTCCTTGTTTATTACTAATGACAGATTCCAATTAAAAAGGCAGTAAGCAAGCTACTTCCCCAGCACTGTGATGAAATTCCTGAGAAAATTATTTCAGGGGAGAGAGATTTGTTTCGGCCCATGGTCTGGGAGGGTTTCAGAGCATCCTGGAAGGAAGAGTGTGGCAGGCCCTACCGGCTCCCGTCACAACAGCCGACAAGAAGACTCCGTAGATGTCTGCACAAGCTGGCCACTTCTTCCTCCCTTCGCGCCCATCAAGGAGTCTCAGCCCATATGGTGCAGCTACTCACAATTACCCAGTGCTCTCTGGGAGCATCCCCCACAGACATACCCAGAGTGCCTTGAGACTCTTCGATAGTTCTCAATCCAATCAAGTTGGTAAAATAAAGCACGATATTTAATGCTTCCCCATTTTTCTCAAGATGAGTATGAGTAGCTTCTATATCAAGAAACAAATACAGAACAACAGACATCGTGTGTCCTATCTATTACAACCCCAACACAGCCGTCCCTGACTTGTAACACTGTACGTCATTTTTGCCTCCTTTTAATCCATGTACATGTGGATAGTGCAACACAATACCTTGTGCATGGTTTCTCGGTGTTCCGTTTGTGAAATTCACTCATGCAAGAGTGTGCAACTGTGGGCCCTGCTTTGTCTTTCCTGTGTAAAGCTTCACTGATGATATCAATGTATATTACTTTTCTAACCTTGGATTCTTTTCCTCTTGCCCTTTTTGAAAATGGTCAACCCAGAACTTCAACAAGTTAGGCGCTCAGTTTCCTACCAGAGAGCTGCAGAGTGGCAGCATTGGGAGTCTGACCCAGAGTCATCTTACGTGAAATCCTAAAAGGCAATGATGTGAGGTTTAATTAGTCTCGAGACAAGAACGGCAATACTTAATAAATTAATCAAATATTTTCTATGCTTATGGAAGAGCCATAGCCTCCAAGAGCCCAGTAAGGAACAGAGCAGATTCCCGGGAGTGCTAATGAACATGCCAGACATGCAGACGTTCCCTGAAAACCAGCAAATGCTCAAAACTAAAGCCACTGGTACTCATGTGGAGTGCAGTAGCCATGCCAGCAGGTCCCCTATTCTCAGAACTTCACGTGTATTCTTCCTGTAACTCCCAGGAGAAAGAAATCTGTGAGATGGGCATCCGTCCTTTCGGCCTTTATCTGACAGACTAAGACCATCCAACCCCACCCTTAGTAAGCAGAACCGTGTTCCCGTCCAGGCTACCGAGCTTCAGAGTGAGTGCACCAAGCATACCCTTGTGAAACGTAAAATTATGACGTATTATGGTGAGAATCCTGACCTAGCTAGGATGCCGTGAGGAACGGACATACACAACAGAGAGGTGAGTGGTGAAGAAGAGGTGTTGGCCTAAAACTCTGGAGAGACGTCATCGCCTACACAGGATGCTGCTAAAAAGAGCCTGGGTCAGGAATGAGAGTGGCATACAGATGGACTAGAAAAAGAGCAAAGTCTGAGAGGAGGGAGGGCTTGGCTGGGTACCATTGTGAGTCCCGGAGACAGGGATGGAGTCGTCCAGACTAAATGTAGCTGTCTTTCTGTGTTGTTGATTCCTTGCTGAATGCGTGGGTGTCTGGAGTGCAACAAATGTGTCATTTCCGTAAGGACTAGCACGTTGGTGATACAGTGACAAGGTGTCCAGGTTCAGAACATTGCATTATCCTGCTCTTGTTATTCTCCTGGGATGATCCACCTTGCTGCTGCTGTTGGCTCCACGCGACGCTAAAGGCCTGGAGACAGTAAGAGAATATGACTGCTCCAGAGTCTTCCAGCTACATGCCTGCAGTTCCCCACCATGGACTGCCAAGTGCAGACTGCAGTTTGAAAGTGAACTGTCTGAATAGGCAGGAAATAAAAAGGCGTAGAGGATAGAATGAGCAGGATGCTCTTGGAAGCGTGATCAGGAGACCCCATGCTTCGTAGAGGATAGAATGAGCAGGAGGCTCTTGGAAGCGTGATCAGGAGACCCCATGCTTCCTTCAGCTACTATGGTGACGCGCGCTGATCATGAACGGTGTAGGGCAGGGAAGGACTTACTCGGCTAACATTTCAGGTCACAATCCCTCATTGAGGGAAGTCGGGGCAAGAACTGAAGGAGGAGCTCACTGAGGGAGAACACCGTCTGCTGGCTCACTTGCGGGCTCTTGCTTAGCTATCTTTATTGGGCAGTCGCAGGGAATGGTGCTACCCACAGTGGGCTGGGCCCTTGTACATCAATAACCAATCAAGACAGTCCCCCAAAGACACACCCAGGCCAATCTGGGGAATCCTTTAACCCAGTCTCCCCTCTCAGGAAAATATAGACTGTGCCAAGTTGACACTAACTAACTCGGAAACTCTGAAAGTCACTGGTTATTTTTGTTTGTTTGTTTTGATTTATCTATTTTTTTTTTTGGAAAGTGCAAATTTTAGCTGAAGAAGCTGCCTGTTTGGATCCGTCATGGTTTGGGTTTCTATGTCCTGCTCTGTCTCAAGGTGACCCGGTGGTGTCTGTTGTTCATCATAGCGAGCCTGTTCTCATTATCTGCCTCCCTGATTACTGCTCCACAGCTTGATTGGAACTGTATTCAAGACATTTGTACATCATAGTTCCTGGACACATCTATATGTTAGCAAATCAAGTATGATTTATCTCTGGAATTATTGGCTAGGGTCGGCTTCTTCTTCTCAATGGCTGCTCTCTCTAGCTTATAATTTTAATTAGCACTTGCTCCTTGTTCGCACTGAGAATGGGGACGGCTGTCACTCTGGCACCGAGTCCCAGCCTCTGCTGGAATGTGACTCTGAGTTCCACATTCGGATTCCCTAAACAAGTCGGGAGTAGTCAAACTAAAGTGGAAGCAGATAGGAAGCAGGATGGCTTTTCAGTTTTGGGGGTGAATTGCTGTTGGAAAAAAACTAGATTTGAAGATCCAGTCACATATCTCCACCATGCCCAGTTCTGACTGGAGATGACCTTTTCCAAGTGCTGTGACCCAGTGGGAAGGTGGTGCCACAACTGGAGAGTCCTTGGGTCACCTCCATCCATTCTGGAGAAAATGAACCCCAACTGCCACTGCTCGGTGACTGCAGCCCTGTTTGCTTAGACTACAGGCCTAAGGCCGCAGAGGATGATGGGTAGACTCTGGTACTTCCGCCTGGAACTCTGAAGCGCTGCATGGCTGGTAGGCTCCTCCGTGCCCCGCTTATGTAGTACTGGGGATTGAGCATAGGGCTCCGTGCGTGTTAGACAAGCATTCTAGATTCCCAGCTCAGGCTCTGCCTGGAACAGCTTTTGCCACCTGTGCCGCTTTGTCTTCTCCCACCATGCTCGCTAAAGACATCAGATTTTACTCCCATTTCGCTTTTGTGCTGAGGGAGGTAGAGAACGGCTTCCTTAGAACCCCTATCATTTGGTTATAGCCAATACCTGCATATGAAGAAGGTTCAATTACTTCCTGAATAAGTAAAATAATTGTAAGAAAAACCTGCTTTGAATTTCTGATTACCCTCTCTTTCCCCAAGATAATATTGTATTGTTTCTCCAAAGATCTAGTGTCTTGAACAAGATAATTATATCTCTGCTGAAATGCAAGTAGACTTTCTCCTCTCTGCAAAACGAGAGGTGCCGATTTCAGAAAGATTTAGGTTCAAATTTAATCACTTTGTCTCTGAACTTCAAGTGGAATTTAATTATCCTGATCTTGACTTAGCACCGATGAACACACAAACAGTGCGAGTGAGAGCAGATAGGAAAGGAGAGTTTGCCGAAGAGAGAACAAAGGACAGAGACAAAGTTGGGAAGATTTAAGACGCCATTTGTAGAGCAACTCAAAGCTTCCCTCCCTGAGAATGACAGCGGGGCCTGAGTGATATCGATCAGCTGTACGTAAGAATGTTTATTAGTAGCAAGTTGGTACAGTTTCAGTGTTTCCGGGCCAGTGTTGAGCAGGACATTGCAAGGAAGATCCACTTTCGTGCAGCAAAAGTGTGTGAAATGAAGTACACTATCCCCGAGGCTTTTGATCACCCTAACGCTTAGAGGCCTTTTTTTTTTTGATTTTTTTTTTATTGTTAAAAGAAAAATTTACATTTACTCCCCTTGTTCCCGGCCCTCCCGCTCCCCCACTACCCCACCACCCTCCCCCTGCTTC
>JAQHUG010000029.1:4994873-5037530 GCA_028555095.1 Dicrostonyx torquatus
TCTTCGAGTGGACCTTGGGTAAAGATGATTTTTAACTCGTGATACTCTCGATCTTTACTTCCCAAGGGCTTGGATTAGGGTGGGTACCACCACTCCTAGCTCAGGTCTCCCCTTTTGATGGTGTTGAGGCAAGTGTTAGGATATGGAGATTCGCCAGGGACAGGAAAGGACAACTTCCTCAGCAAAATCTTGTCTGTCAGCTAGGAACCCAAAGCTGGTGAGGATGGGAGGAGTTTCACAAAGACACAGCTCCTTGAAGAACAGTCATTCTGCGTTCTTGGTCAAATTACTAACAATATCCACAATTAATTCTGATGACTCTCTTGGGGTTTAGTTTCTAAATCTTTTGAAAACTTGGTTTGTTGTAATTATTACTAACTACTATGTCAGCTTTCAAAGTGATAGTTATTGTGACATTGTCACATGCACATATAGAAACAATTATATTTTATTTTGTTTATCTCTCCCCCCACTCTCTTGTCGTCTCCCTCCTGCTGGACCTCTTTGTCCCTATAAACAATCCCTGCTTCTGCTCCCCTGTCACCCAGACCCTGTGCTCTTTCCTGTTCTTCTACTCCTCATCCCTTTACCTTGTCCTCCCCTTCCACAGCCATCTTTCTATTTCCGTGTCCTGAGTGTGCACGGATGTGTGTGTCCGTCTTAGTGTTTCTATCGTTGTGAGGAAGCCCCATGGCTGTCGTAACTCTTATGAAGGAAAACATTTAAGTGGGGCTGGCTCAGAGTTCAAAGTTTTATCCCACTATCTTCACAGCAGAGAGTAAGGAGGCAGACATGGCGCTGGAGAAGGAGCTGAGAGACCTGCGTCTGGATCCACAGGAAGGAGAGTGAGCCACTGCGCCTGGGCTGAGCATTTGAAACCTCAAAACTCACCCCACAGTGAGACACTTCCTCCAACAAGATCACACCTCCTAATAGCGCCCCTCCCTGGTGACCGAGCATTCAAATCTATGAGTCTATAGGGACCTTTTTTTCAACCACTACAGTCCTTGTATTTATACATGCATGTGTATCTGTGCATATGTATATGTATGTATGCATATTTTGTGTATGTATATGTTGTATATAAGCATGTGTGTATGTGTTTATGATGTGTATATGCATATATGTAAGCTTGTAAGATGTATATATTTATACATCTAAGCCTAAGAAAGAGAAGACATGATAGTTGTCTTTCAAAGTCTAACTTATTCAACATTACATGTTTCTCTTAATTTAAAGCTTTGGCAAGCTTAGAGGCTTCGTGTGTATAGATAATACACAGGTAATGGTAGGCCACACCCACAGTGTTTGACAGAAAGTTCTCTTCCTGGGACCACTGAAGACCTGTTTGCAAGTTCTACAGTTCAGTGAGGCCACATGGAGAAAAGGCACTTGTGTCCCTTCTGTGTTGAAAGCTCAAGGCCTTAAATGGGCTACAAACAGGGACTTTCAACCTTTCCACTCTCACAGAGGACAGTGGAGGCAATGGTTTACACATGGTTTTCCACACTGATTACCTGCTGTCCCTTTTAGCAAGGAAGACAGTCTCATCCCTGCTTTACTGACAGGAAGTGAAATACAAAAGAGGCCTCAATTTGCCTTCCTTTCCACAGCCACTCAAGTCTGGACAGCAGAGCCGGAGCTCTAGGGAAGGGCCTGGACTCCCCGTTCCTGGGTGTTCAATGCTCTTTCCTTTAAACTACTTTTGCTGATCAGTCACTATCAAAATTTCAAGTTACTGAACTTAACTAAAAGATCTGGACAAAACCGTTGCAAACCAGTCAAACAAAAAAGTAACAGACAAAAGAAAAGACAAAAACGCCTCAGTCCACAATACCTTAAGCCAACTATGATGACAAAATTCATTTTTTATGCACTACCTCAGGCTCTGGCAGCATTCCGAGCTAGGAAGTCAGTCTTCCCCGAGAAGAAACAATTCCCCTGCTTCTCTTACTGCCTGGATAGCAGCTAAGCCCTCACTTCATATCTGACGCATAGAGTCAATATGTCTAGAGAGATTAATGACACAAATTAATACATTGAAACCATTAATAAAATAAATATTAAGGAAAATTTTCAGGCACTTTTCACCAAAAAAAAAAAAAAGCAGGAAAAGCAATTTTTTTGAGACAGTGCCTCACTATGTAGCCCTGGCTAATCTGGAACATGCTATAGAGATCACCTGCCTTTGTCTCCTAAGTGTTGAGACTAAAGGCATGTACCACCACATCCGCTCCTCTTATTCTTTTTTTTTTTTTTAATCAAGTAAACAACCTTGGGAATCTGGCAGAATGGATGTTTCCGTGTAGAATTATGGCTGTGAATTTTTCATTTGCACTTTATATGTAGTCAAACAGAGAGTAAACTGAGATAAGCTTTCGAGAGAAGAAACTGACGCACTCCAGCAAGCAGAGTTGACTGTACTTGGTCCCTCTGGGTTAATTTCCCCTCGCCGTCCTTTTCTAGCATCCCTAGCCTTTCTTTCATCTCCCCCTTCTTTCCTTTCCTTTCTTTCTTTTTCCTCTTTTCAATATAAAAAAAGGCGTGGTTTTAAACAAGGTTTTACACTCAATGCTTTCAACTTTATAAGATTTCAAATTTAGGGGATCGTTTTCTTTCTACAGATTTTCTGTGCTTCAGTCTTACTGTTGAGCTTTCCCCGCGGTATGGTGTGCTAAGAGGGCTCGCACTGTGGGAGGCCTCAGTTGCTGACTCCTCCGAGCCTGTGTGGCTAATTAAGTGACAGAAAGGCAATAACTCTGGTCTATACGTCAGAAAACACCCCCAGGAATTTCTGCTCTTTCTTGACTAAATGTTAAGTTCCCCAATCACAGGACACCTGGTTCCCATTCCTAATGGTTTGACTTGCAAAGCTTTGGATACTACATCAGGTGAAATCCATATGCGTTCAACAGAAACTATATCTCAGTGTTTTTATGTTAATCATTTTGGGGGATAGAATACTCTCCTGAGGAGCTGGTAGCCCCAGTTTCCAGTCAACCATGACATCCCAAGAACCAAATAAATAAATAAAGAGCAAAAAATTGATGCCCTATAGTACACTGTGTTGCAAAAATAGGACGGTCCATGAGTTAAGTGCCTTAGCCATGTCCTCAGCCATAATATCTCTGTTTATTGCTGAGATTTATTGCATCGTGAGCTTTATTGCATTGTGACCTGGCGGTAGGTTGAGGTGTACGCAGTGTAAAGTTACAGCTGTTTTATTTTCAGATCTTTTTTTTTTTTCACAACAGGAATGGAACCCCTCAATGTGAAAAATAAAACAAAAGACTTGTCATTTTCAGAAATTTCAAAGATCTTAAGAATGTTGCTAAAATTAATTGAATGTGTTAGTAAAATATAATGTCCTTAGAAGACTGGTAAAAACCATCCAACCGTGCAAAATAGAAATCATCTAGGAGGAAAACTCTCCAAATTTAAAGATGGCCCCTAAGATAACTTCAGAATCAGAGCTTGACTCCTTTGTTTCTGTGTGCTGCGTGCACACACTTCCGCCCCTGGTGCATGGGGACAAGCGCCAACAGGAGACAGAACACCTTCCCTAAAGTCACTAAAGACACCTCTGCAGGCACCCTGGGGACCAGGACGCCATTTCATTAGCATAAAGTAAAGACAAAGGAGAAGTTTTAGCATGCTACATCATTGCCTTTGGAAATTGGGAGAATAACTGAATTCCTCTCTGACTCCCATTAGCACCGTTTGCTATTTGCTCCAAAAATCCAACCCACGTCCATACCTTCAATACCTTGGAGAGATTGCTTTAGGAAACATTGGCGAGTTCAAAAACTTGAGGTGAAAAATTCTCTAACACCTGACCCTAGAATGCCCCTGATTGCCCAGCAACAGGCACCTCACACACTTCGGAGTTGCAAAGTACAAACAGGGGGCTGCATTTGAAATTGTTGTGATCAATGCAGCATACCAAGCAGCTGTGTTGTTTAAAATAAGACGTTTTGTTGAGCAATCCTGGCAAAATGATCACACTATTAACTGATCATGGATGTGGTTTTCAAGGTTTAGGTGAAGTATACAGAACCCGAATAAGGGTGAGCAGGACAAAGGGTGTCTCTCCACTATCTACAGTGCCAGGCACACAACCACATAGCAAGAATATGATAAACTACTTGCCCTGAAGAACTTTCAGTGCATATTTAGTAGAGGCAAAAGGTGATAAAAAAAATCTAATGTAAGGTAAGTTCTAGATAAGTAAGAGAAGTGGAAGGATTTTAAAGCACTTGACAGTAAGTGTGATGGAGTGGTCAGACCACTTACCAAAAATAAGGATAGGGTTGTAGCCTAATCGTAAAGTACTTCCTTAGGGGCTGGAGAGATGGCTCAGAGGGTAAGAGCACTGGCTGCTCTTCCAGAGGTCCCGAGTTCAATTCCCAGCAACCACATGGTGACTCACAACCATCTGTAATGAGACCTGGTGCCTTCCTTGCCAGCAGTACATTGTATGCTTAATAAATAATAAATCTTTTAAAAAAAAGTTTAAAAATAAAAGTGCTTCCTTGACTTTGGCAAGGCCTCAGGCCCAGTCTCCAGGATGGCAAAAAGCTTATGAAAAGGGTAGTATATTCTGCGTAGATCAATGGGCTAACCCTTAAATTATTACCACAATTCAGAGAGGAGAAATGACAATGGAGGTCAAGAAAAAGGTCAAAAGAGGAAACGAACAAGCAACGCATTTATTAGTTTCCTCATTAAGTATTAGCAAGAGACGCACGCGCGTGCCCTGTTCTGCCATGCGCTGCAGAAGCAAGGTCAGTAGGACCAGCACCGCTTCTTTTCTTGTAGAGAGGATAGATAAGCAGGAAGAAATGCTACTGGCTGCAGAGTAGAATGAACTGAACTTCAAAGAAATGAGTGAAGATCAGAAGAAACACTGTCTCCTATTTCATCCCTTTCACCGCAGCCAAGTAAAGAATACTGGCTTGCATAGGTTACGAAAGCTAGTTGGTAGGTGTTATCTGGGCATAGGGTGGTACACTTCTGCAATCATAGTACGTGGGGCAGCAGCAAGAAGGTTGTGAGTTCTAGGACAGCCTGGGCTACCCAGCAAGTTCCTGTCTCAAAAGACCTCAAACAAGCTGAGTGTGATGGGGACAGCTGTAAAACTCGCACTTGGGATGTAGAGGCTGGAGATGAGAGTGTCAAGGTCATGATCGACTAACCGGCCAGTTTGAGGGCCTCAAAAGACCTTCTCGCAAATACAAAAACAAAGAGAAAAATAAAAGAGATGCCATTTTGAACACAACTTGCATCTGACCTATTTTTTTCAGGACATCAGAGCCTTACAGTAGAGCTGGTGACATCTTGAGCCTGTGTCAATGGCTTCTCATGGAAGCACGTAGGTCTAACTTCAGGTGGACAGGGGCGATGATGGTGAAGGCCTACTACATTCCAGGCCCGCTGCTGTAGGGCTTATCATAATAGAAACCTAATTAGTCTTGTTGTTGCTTCCCTGAGATAGACAAAGAAGCTGCGCTTTAGAGAGACTGACTTCCCCAGGATCCTGCAAGCAGTTAACTGCCGACACCATCTTCCAACGCAGACACAGCCAGTTCTTCTACTCATCTGTTCGTCTACTTGCTAAGCTGCTGTATTGCTAATGCAAAAAATAAAAAAAAAGGAGGGCATTAAGATCAGAAGCCATTTTAAGAAGGAAAATAATGAAGTTAGCAATAGAATTTAGAATTCTATTCTCCATTCTCAGATGCAAACTTTGAATGTAAGGGATCTGGGTTAATAATAATAGGTACGTAAGAGGAAATAAAAAGGAAAAAAATTAAAGAAAGGCAACCCTAAGGGTAGTAATAATTAAATTTTAACACGAAAGGACTATGTAGACAGAAAGCAATTACATTTAGCAAAATATACTTGCTTCTTTTGAAAGGATTTAAAAAATGCAAACTTGGCTTTGAACAAGAGCCTCATGGAGACCACTGCTTTTGAATCTTCTTCCATTGATGAGGCTATGTGTGGTAAGCAGAGCAATGGTTCCCAACAAGCCTACATTCAAACCCCAAACCTGGGAACATGTTCACTGGTGTGCAAATGCCAAGGACCTGAGAAGCTTGAGGTGAGAAACTCTCTAGAGAACCTCAAGAGCCTCTCAAGTAGAGAGCAGGCAAGATGACTTCAGAGGGCAACAGGGTTTACCCAGCAAGCCTGAGGGTCCGAGTTCAAATCTCTAGATCCTCATAATGGAAAACAACTCATGCATGTAGTTCCCTGATCTCCATAAAGCAGAAAAGTCAGTGTCAAAGATGAGGCTGGCCGAGGGAAGACTGGGCAAAGGATGACATTCTGAGGCATCCTCACTGAAGACAAGCTAAAAAAAAAAAAAAAAAAAAAAAAGAGCAAGGGAAAGGAAAAATATTTCCTCTTACAGCCTCTATGAGAAACATGATACTTAGCCAATTTTAGAATTCTAGCTTCTAAAATTGTGGTAGTAAATTTGTGGTTTTTACCTGTTTAGTAAATGTTAGTTCGAGACAGGATTCCAACAACAACAGGTACCTATAAGATACAGTTGAGGAAGCATCAATCCCTGGCTGCTGTGGCCTTTGACACCAATCGTGTGGAGATGACTGAATTCCACAGGTAAAGAGCCCGGTCTTCCACAGAATGTTTCCTTTTTCAGCCCCAAGTTTCTGATCAGGTGTTTACAAATTCAGGGGCTACCATCAATCCCCAGATTCAGTAATTCACCTAAGAAAGGTTCCAGAATTCAGGGAAGTGTAACAATTGTAATTGCATTAAAGCAAAGGAGACAAATTAGCGTTAACTGGAAGGGGATATCCATGGTGAGGCCAGAAAGGATCCCAGAGTTGAAGCCTTTGTTGTCGATTCTCCACAGAGTCAGGGTTGCTACCCTCCCACTTGAGGATATGGACACATGCCAACATGGAGATTAATTCTTAGATTAGATAGTTCACTGACCTGCCAGCTTGGTAAAGACTGGCTAAGGGAGCAGGATAAAAGCGAAAAGAGTAAATCTTCCTTATCATGGCAGATAAAGACTCATCCCCTGCTTCTGTCTAATGCATTGATTCTTAAAAATAAAGACTGCCTTCAAAAGTGCCCTGAGATGCAAGGAAAGAGCAGCCATGTCTTCTGGAGTTGAAGAATACACTTACAAATGTTTACTTTGGACTCATAAAAACTCCAAACTTCAAAATAATAGATCTAATAAGTAATTCATCCTCTCGAGGCTTGCCCATTATTTGAAGATGAGGTGATAATGCTGAAAAAGAACCCAAATAATGGGGGCTCCTAAATTTGAACTAAACTGCAGACTTCTAATAAACAAAAACTCTTAAAACACTTGGCCACTTTAGCCTAACAGGAGAAATTTGCTTTCAAGGCAGAGGGGGAGAGTGGGAGAAGGGACCTGACAGCATTATGTTCATCGTTGTTGATGAGAGCCTCATATGAGAGGTTTGTGTATTTGGTGTGGTGGTTTAAATGCCTCCCATAGGCACCCTATTTAGTAGACCTGTTTGGGAAGTATTCGGAGATATTGCCTTGTTGGAGGAAATCTGTCACTTGGGGGCAGGTTTTGAGGTTTCTAAAGCCCATGTTTCCTGGTGGTGGTGGTGCATGCCTCTAATTCCAACACTTGGGAGGCAGAGGCACACGGATCTCTGTGAGTTCGAGGCCAGTCTGGTTTACAAGAGCTAGTTCCAGGACAGGCTCCAAAGCTACAGAGAAATACTGTCTTGAAAAACCAAAAAGAAAAGAGAAAAAGCCCCATGCTGTTCCCAGTTACTGAGCTCTTGCCCTCTCCCTGCCTCCCTCTCAGCCTGTGAGTCAGATCTAAGCTTCTCATCTACAGCTCCGGCGCCACACCTGCCTGCTTGAGGCCATGCTGTCTGCCGAAAGGGTTATGGATTCTAAACCTCTAGTATGGTGAGTCCCAAATTAAATGTTTTCTTATAGACGTTGCCTTAGTTGTGGTATTTTTCCATCGCAATAAAGACACTTGGTAAAATACCTACATAGAATCTGAGTCAAAAGAAGCCAGCGTAATTGATGCTCCAGCTTAACTTGACATTAAGTCTTATTCAACATGACAAAAGAATAAGCTAAGGGCCACCATTTTCAGAAATTCTAGTTAGAAGGTCACTGTGATTGGTATCTTACAATGAGTCAATGACTCAGAGAGCTTGAGTGCCTATACTGAGCTAATGACCAGTCGATGGTGATCTCTGTGTCAATGAGAATGGCATTGCTAGGTGAGTATAAACAGAGACTGGGCATTCATTTCCCGGCCACTCAGATCCAAATAATCACACAGAAACTGTATTAATTGTAACACTGCTTGACCAATGACTCAGGCATATTTTTAGCTAGCTCTTACATCTTGAATTAATCTGTTTCTGTTAATCTGTGTATCACCACAAGGCTGTGGTTTACCAGTAAAAGTTCTGGGCCTTGTTCTCCTTTGGCAACTACATGACGTCTCTTTGATTCCACCACTCTCTCTATATATCTCTTTTTAGATATCCTGCCTGGCTTTACTTTGCTAAGCCATTGGCTGAAATAGTTTCTTTATTAACCAATAAAAGCAACACATGTGCAGAAGGACATCCCATATTGCAGGTGAATGCAATGGGCTCAATAATATCTCTTCTGAAGGTATGTCTACATCCTAACCCCAAGAACCTGGGAATGTGACTTAATTTGGAAAAAAAGCTTTTGCAGATGTTATTTAATAATCTTCAATGAGATCATCTTGGAATATCCAAGTAGGCCTAAATCCAACAACAACCAGCGTGAATGTATTGGTTGCTTTATACATCCTCCTGACATAAATGCCAGATGGGAAGGAGAAGGGGCTTGCTTTGACAACAGTCTTGAAGCTACAAGTCCTCGTGGTAGGGAAGGAGAGGAGGTAAAGAACGGTGCTAACTGCTGTGGGAACATGAGGTGGCAGTCTCCTTGCCCAAGTGACAGCAGGCAGAAAGCTAATCGAATGAGCCAGAACCAAAACTTGGTGCAACCTTCAAGGTCTACTGCTTGTTGTCTACCTCTATCATAGAGTGTCACCTCTCCAAGAGTTTGCACTCTCCCAGAGTAGTACAGATGAGGACCAAGTGTTCAAATGGATGAGTGTGATGAGATGCCTCATTATCAAGCCATAACAGCAGAGCAAAATCTTTGGTAAGACACACACAGAGGTCAGAGACACACAAAAAGAGGAAGGCTGTATGATGACAGGAGAAGACAAGCCAGGAAAGGTCTGCCTCGGCAACTGAGAGTTTGAGAGAAATTGACGCTAGACTGGCTTGCATGCTGATATCAAATCTCAGACAAATAGCTTGAATCTACCAGAAACTAGAAAAGACAGCAGGAGTCTCCCCTAGAACCTTCAGGAGAAGAGTGGCCTTCATGACATGCTATGAAGAAAGACATTTCTGTCGTTTTAAGCCAATCAGTTTGTGCTAAGTCGTTGTGGCAACCCAAAGACCTGATACAGTAATAATATAAAAACATGGCACAGGGGATTTGGAATGTTTTCACTTAGTCATAGAATATATTAGTTCATGTTCATAGATTCCTAGTGATAGTTGTGTTTTCTGTCCTAACTACTCAGAACATAATCTGAACACATAACACAACGGTATGTGTGTAGGCGGTACCTGGTACATGCACATGAGGAAACCAGAGGTCAACTGGGGTTGTCATCCTCAGCGAGGCCATCTATCTCCTTGAGACAGGGTCACTATTGTCCTGTAAGTCACCAATCAGTCTATCCTTGATGGCCAGCAAAACACGATCTTTTCTCCACCACACCTCCACATCCCTCCTACTCCCTTGAACCTGGTGATGGATACACACATGAACCAACACACCTGGCAGTATTTTCCTTGGATTTTATAGATCAAACTCAGGCCCTCACATCTCCCAGGAAAAGGCTTTACTGCCTGGGCCTTCCCATATAATATTTGAATAGAACATCAAATAAAACGGTGTACTCTCTCTATCTCTGCAGCTAAGGAACCCCTCTCCTGACCTTGGCTATCAGAACTCTTCTGCCTTTGGACACCAGGCTTTCCAGTTCACATTTTAATTTATAGCCCTTACTTCTTTGGGTTGTGGGCCATTATACTTGAGTTGAGCTATGCTACCACTATTCTGGAGTTCTTTTTCCTGATGTGTTCATGGGATATTTCTGCCTCCACAATCAGATGTTTAATTAGCCACCTAATTTAATAACTATCGCCGATCTGTCTCTCGTATAACCACTTCTATCATATGTTTTCCATAATCTATCTACTATCATCTACATGACTACCTGTATACTATTAATCTATTAGCTATCATCTACCTATCTCTCTATCCTTCTAAGACCTAGACATCAGTGCATAGGATTATAAATAGCATTATTAAATTTGTGCTGGTAAATCACACCATTGTGATGACAATCCTTGTTTTCCTGGCTCCCAGGTACCGTTACGTTACGTTATGTTACGTTTTCCAGAGATTTGAGTGTAACTGCAAGTCTAAGTCTTCGTCACTGAGTCCCCGAGCTCGCCATATTAGCTCCATTCTCATGTGATGATTGTTTTCATTTCATACATCAGCTCTAGTTCACTTCAAAACGGGTAATAAGCACTTAGCTGACTTTTCATTGAAGCTACTCCTTGACAGCAATGAATGACCAAAACAGCAAAAGGGAAAATTAGGACTTGGTGAAAAGCTTGGAGAGATGGCTCAGTGGTTAAGAGCACTGACTGCTCTTCCAGAGGACCCTGGTTCAATTCCCAGCACCCACATGGCAGCTCACAACTGCCTGAAGATCCAGTTGCAGGGGATCTGACACCTTCACACCAATGAACATAAAAAATAAAGTTAAATAAACCATAAGAATATTTTTTAAAAAAAAAAGCTTGGCAGGCAAAATTGATGACATTTACAGGTTCACAGAATTGTTAATATTCACATTAGAGCCGCTGGGCTCTTCAGAGAAAAGTTTGACTCCCAGGCATATGAAGAAGGGTCTCCTCTGAGTCCTAAGCACCCTTGGGTACTTGAGCCTAAGTCCATCCTAAGATACAGTTGCCTTTCATGAGCAGTTGTGGGAATTGGGCATGGACCCTGGCACCTCCTCCCTAGAACATCACTTTTCTTATCTTGTGACACCGTAATGTCAGTGATCAGCACCCTTCTTTTCCCAGTTTTTTGTTTGTTTTTTTTTTCTCATAGACTTAGGCAAGTGACGATGTCCACACCCTTGTGTATGGTTTCCTGGCAGGTCATTCTCTGCCTGGATTGTTGATAGCTCATCTCTTTCTAGTCTTGCATTCACTAAGGGCAATGGCTGGATTCTCCGTCCAATTTCCCCTTCAGTGTCTCGCAAGGAATTGATACATGAGAAATGAATGCTGATGGATGAACGGATTCATTTGTTTTTCAGGGTAGTAAAATATTGGGTAGGTATACTTTTAACTTAGAGTTTGCTCAAATTAGTTTAATGAGTAGTTAAATGGGTTTCTGGTATTTTTAAATTAAACTATAACTATGGAGGTAATTCTTTTTCTAAAAATCAATGTAGTATAATGCTCTAAAGTAATAACTTTGATTTTCTGATACTTTAGATTATAGTTTTCAAAATACCTTACACAACTCCCTGAGTTCTTCAGGTTGACAGGGGTGTGTGTGTGATTTTTATTTCTGATGACTTTAGAAATAACATACACAAGGATATGTAAGCTCCCCATGAGCAAGACAAGTTTTCATCCCCCAAAGTCACAATATTATTTGAAGTTGAAAATTCCTGCTGTCCTTGGAGTCCGTGTATCCTTTCGTCCTTTCTCTCTTACTTGAACTTGTTCTATTCCCTTGATATTCTCTTAGGGTGCTACCATTGTCCTAGAGATGGAGGCTTCCCATTCTCTCTATCGCTATACATCAGATCTTAGGGACCATGTTGCCACTGGTCTGTCATTCTCATTGATCAGTCTTCTCTGGACTCTGAATCCAGGTTCTGGTGTTCTCAACTCCTCAGGACACAACAAAGGCCAGAGTCAGTATTCATGAGTAACTCTGTACGAATGCATGACACCAACCAATGTCCCAACTGTGAGGCCAGCTTGCTCTGTGCAACACACATCCTCTGCCCATATAAACTCGTTGTGTTGAAAATCTCTTCTGCATGTATTGGCTTTTCGGGAACCTATTCTATATGGATGCACACCTTCTTAGACCGAGATGGAGAGGAGAGGGTCTTGGGCTTTCAACAGGGCAGGGTATCCTGCCCCATCTTAAGAAAGCAGGGGGAGGGTGGTGGGGTAGTGGGGGAGCGGGGGGGCGGGGACAAGGGGAGTAAATGTAAATTTTTCTTTTAAGTTTAATAAAAAACGGAAAAAATATGAAATAATCTATAACAATAAAATCTAATAACAGAAAAAAAAACAAAAAGCCAAAAAACAAAAAAAGCTTAAAATTGTTCAAATACTGAGTGCGATGCTTTGAAATTCTATCGAGCTAACTGTAAACACTTATTAGCCTACCTTAAACCAATTGGAACGAGCCACCTTCATCTCCTGATAGGTTTTTAACTCATTTTCACCCTGGAATGTATAAAATTCTATAGAAACAGGCAGCCTTAGTAGCGTCATTTCAAGGTGACTGCATCTTTTATGTAACATATGTCTAACGCCCTGAGTATAATAACTACTACTGTATAACATGCCTTAAATTTCCATGGGTAATTAATCGATAGCGACTCTGTGGATGTTACACAAACTCTTTATTAAATCGTAATCCAATAAAGAGAGATCTAACATCCAAATTGCTCTGAAGGGCAGCCTTTGGGTTTCTCTGTGTCTGTTTCTCCGTGGCTTTCTCACTTGGGGCCACCAGTTTGTTTCCACATCGCCCTCTTCAAGCCTCTGGTGCTCAGTCCTAGGAGAAAGAAAGAGAGTGGACACCAATCCTAAATGAAACAATGTCAAATTAAATTGGAAAAGCACAAGTATTCGCGAAGCAGGTCCTGTGCTAGAGTTAGCCCCTGTGGTTGGGATTTGGAACCTTCTGTAATGAAAAGACAAATGAGCACACAGCACGTTCACACAAGGGGATCGATGGAGCCAAAAAAAGAAGCTGCCACAGGAAAATAAAGATTAAACAGGAGATAAAGAATGATGTCTTCAAATATTGGAAACACTCTTCACCCAGTGAAGGCTTCTTTCCATTGTTTTGTGAGAGCCCAGCTGTAATTTTGATGTTTCATAAAAATTTAAGTGGAGATTTTCTGTCTCTGGTAGATATAAATCTCCTGGAGGAAAGGTTTTTATATGTAATTCCAATTTTCTGGCACTAAGGAAACAAAGAACAGGTGAAAATTTTTACTGCAGGTAATTTTGTAAATTATTAAAGAAGAAACCTCCCACCACCAGGCCATAAACACGCTCTCCATCAAAAGCTAAAATAGCAAATCAACAATGCCTTTTGTAGGTATCATAAGATACAATACTCAGACCCTAAACTGGAAATAAAACTGCCTATAAATATTTACTGGTGAAGTGACTTTGTGGTAATAAATAGCTTTTTCAAGCCAGGGTAGAAAATATCAAAATGCTGAAAAGTACCTGATGCTGAATATGTAAAATAAGCTCAATCTTATAAATACAGCTCACACTCATGGGCATGCTGAGACTCCTGAGAACTGCATTGCTGGTATTTCAAGTTACTTAGGGGCACAAAAGAGTTCATTCTAATTCTCCTTTTAAGAAAGTAAGGAAATAGACAGATAATGAGTTCATTCACAAAGTTTAGGAGGTAAGTAATATATATTATATAAATAATATGAAATAAATATAAATTACTTTTATTCATATATATGTATAAAATATGGTGTGTATGTAGTACAAGGAAATTTTCTTCCAGAGCCTGAAACAATATCTGTACTTGGCAGTCACTAATTTCCACCCTTCCAAAGAAAGCAAGAGGAAAGTTGGCATTAAGAAACACTACTTGAGGGGCTGGAGATATGGCTTAGTGGTTAAGAGCACAGACTCCTCTTCCAGAGGACCCGGGTTCAATTCCCAGCACCCACATGGCAGCTCACAACTGTCTAAAGATCCAGTTGCAGGGAATCTGACACCTTCACACCAATACACATAAATTAAAAAGTTAAATAAATCTTCAAAAGAAAAACCAGAAACACTACTTGAAAGAAACAGGAAAAGAGTATGATTGATTAGTTGGGCCATGCTCTTATCTTTGACACAAAAATTCATTGCAGGAGATTGTTTATTTTGCTTGATTTTTTTAGAGAGCAGTTAAAAGAAATGATGTTGGAGGCTTATTTTATTGCTAGATATAGTTTAATTCCGAGAATGGGTTCCTTTTAGTCAGGAACCTATAAGCATCTTTTTTTTCTTAACACATGAAGCTACAATAGGATACTGATGATAGAAGCCCTTTCATAGTTTCCAGGATTGGGGCAAAATTCTAAGGAGAGCATGCATTGACTGTAAAAGGCTGAGTGATAGAGCAAAAACAGTAGCTGAGGCAGAAGGAGAAGGCAAGCAGGGAAGGAAACATGGGAAGCAGCCATGGTGCAGGATAAGAAATGCAGAGTCTTTCTGTGAGCTACCAAAGGATTATGAGTCTTTTCAAGGTTAATTTAACAGTCTTTGCCAAGTCAACAGAAGTTTAATGTGATCAGTGGTCTGATTCTCATTTTTAGTTATCAGATGATTATGAATACATTTTATGGGTAATTTGTTATGTCTGTCTGTAACTCACCATTCTTCACCGTCTAACAGCAGAGATGTCCAGAAAGCAGAAATGACAAAGAGCTCATTCTGTATGTCCTGCTATCTAACCCAGAACCAAGAGCATTGCCCTAGTCTGAGTCACCTATAAGTGCAGTGGCTGACTGTACTTCCTGTGAAATCTGCTGAAGGCCTGGTTCATGGGAGACTCACTGGAAGTTGATGATCAGGGCAGTTGAGCATATTACAGCTGCTTCTCGAAAGGCCCAGAACAGGGTGGCAGCTCCAGCCAATCTGTCAGGGGTTTCAGCCAATATCCAGTTATGTTCAGAGTATTGTGATCAAGAAATGTCCCCCCCATTCTTCCTCACCATCACCTACCAGTTGTGGCCAGGTCTTGGAGAAGAAAAGGGAGTCCAGAGAACTGCTCCAGATGACACATAGACCCAGATAGGGAACATATTACAGGAAGTGTGGAGAGTCTAGAAAGGGAAGTGCTGATCCCACACATTGCAAGTGTGCCATGGGGTAATGCTCTTGAACACTATAAAAATTTGTCACTCTTATTGGTTCAATAAAACACTGATTGGCCAGTAGCCAGGCAGGAAGTATAAGCAGGGTGACCAGACTAGGAAAATCCTGGAAAGAGGAAAGGCAGAGATGCAGTTGCAAGCAGACACCAAAGAAGCAAGGTGAGAATGCCTTACTGAGGAAAGGTACCAAGTCGCATGGCTAAACATAGATAAGAATTATGAGTTAATTTAAGTTGTAAGAGCTAGTTAGTAATAAGCCTGAGCTAATAGGCCAAGCAGTTTGTAATTAATACAAGCCTCCGTGTGTTTCTTTGGGACTGAACAGTTGTGTGACCTGGTGGGACAAAAACGTCCATCTAAAATTCTTAGAAGAGTGAGATGTATATGAGGAAAAAATAAAAATCAGTCCCTCAGTAACATTTGTCTTAGCATGGAATTCAGAATTATTAGTGTGACAAGAGGCATCAGCCAATCGCCCTCCGTACCTTGGAGGATTAGAAAGGTATCTGCCTTTCCCAAGCTTCTTCTGCAGGACAGAGTGTTTGGCTCCCTAAGGCAGTGACTGAATTATAAGAACATATTCATATTGGCCAGGGAGAAGACTCAGTCTGTAAAGGTCTTCCTTTACAAACGTGAGGACCTGAGTTTGGATCCTAGAGCTGGTATTTAGAAAGCCAGGAATGGAGACGCATATGTGAAAGTACAAATGTGTGAATTCGTGTTAGTGTGGCAAAGACAGAAATCCAAGGTCACTGGAAGAATCTATAAACAGACAATTTAGCCTTTTCTGGATTCTCCTAGCTTTCATTCCTCCTCCCACTAACCACATGAGTGATTTCCTCTGATTGTGGGCAGTACTTATCTAACTAGATAAATCTCAGTTCTAGGGAGGCAAAAACAAGCAGTTCTCTGGGGCTCAATGACCAGCCAGCCTAGCCTAATAGGTGAGTTTCAGGCCAATGAAAAACCCTGTTTCAACAAATAAGGTGGATGGGGCCTCAAAAATGACACCTGAGGTTAATCTCACCTACATTCAGACACACACACACACACACACGAGGGAGAAAGAGAGAATGGTGGGGAACACAGCCCACATCTAATAAAGTCAATGAATGTATAAGTGAATGCAAATCCTGCAAAGAGCTCCAGTACACACCCTGCGAGGTCTGTGTGTGAAACCTACCACATACTATTCATGTGATGTCAGGCATTTGTGTTATGCAGCTAATAATATCTGCTGTTTTTAAGTTCTTGTAAAGCTTAACTAGAACAAATAGATCGAAAATATAGCACATAACAAATAGAAATATTCTTCCTTCCTCTTCTGTGAACGCACAGATGTGTAAGTGTGTGTTAGTGTGACAGAGATGGAGATTCAAGATCACTGGGAGAAGGTCTAAACAGACATTTCAGCCTTTTCTCCCAGGCACCCTTCCTCCCACCTACCCCAGGAGTGATTTCCTCTGATTGTGGGCAGGATCTATCTAATTAGGGAGGCTTTAGGTGTTTATTTATGTTTCTGCGGTGTTTGAAGGAGTGCAGACTAGAATTCCAAAACAGTCACTGATGAACCAATATAATTAGCTATTTCCATTCACTTATATAAAAATAATCAATGATTTTAATTTTGTGAGAGGAATCCATTCTTATGTCTTTAAAAATATTTTCTGCAACATATTCTATCACGTGTGGCTTCTGGAACTCTCCATTACTTGGCTGGCAATATTTAGGTTATAAGAAGAAATTATATGTGTTATAGATGAAGCTAAGAAGGGAGTATTTTAAAAGGAACAATAAGAAAGGAACTGATTTTAAAATGTTTCATTGAAGAACTAAAATATCCAAACTGTCTGAGAGCTTTAATGGCTCATCTCATAACTACCGAGCAGAAGGAGATCATCTACTCCTATGTGGCCCTGAATACAGAGGAGTAGAGGGATAACGCTCAGCAATAATTCAAGCTTCCTGAGGTTGTGTTTTGGAAGGCAAAAATGACATTCTGTATTGTTTGCCTAAAGTGGAAAAGGGTTGGAAATGAACATTCGAATAATAATAATATTTGATATTAAACTCTCCCACTTACAAAGCATCTTTTAACCCAGCATCCTGAGGAGTTTAATATTTTCCCTAATGTATTTGCTCAATGTGGATCTCATGCGGTTGACTCGGAGCACCCTGGCATGATAAATTGAAGGCAAGATACCGTTCACCAGTGAAATACTGAGCCAGTGCCCTGAGACCAAATACATGGTTCATTTCAGTAAACTATGGGATTTCCTCACTTTTAAAAAACACCACTTATAGACTCTAATAAGACGAGTAATACCTTTTAGCCCAACCTTTTCTGTTGCTGTGATAGGTCAAATTCATTCTTTGTTTTAATACACAGCCATGGCCTTCCTTTTGTTGCCCCATTGGGACATATATTAATCATTTTTTAATAGCCCATAAGGATAGTTGTATCCTGTGATAACTAGATCTCTATTAATTTCAAAGCGCTTAGTTTTATGCAGCATATCCAATAATACATTTCTCCATCTGCTGTGGAAAGAGGGCGTTTGAAAACAGTGTCCAAAACAGTGGTTTGTAAGTCAAAAGCCTTTGTGTGTGGGAAGGGGGGTGTGGAGGACAATGCCCTCAATTATCTGAGTTAAGTACAAAGAATATAATATGATCATTATTACAAAAAAATGCCAGTAGATTATTCAAAGCATAGCTGACAGTCCAATGGCTATGTAACAGATACGACATATGAACAGGTATGCATACATCACATGTCTGATTTGTCCTCCAAAACCTGCTTTCAATAAATGCGGTCTTGCTCCATCTAGACAGCTCCCTTTCTCTGAAACTTGATGCCTGGCATGAATAATGGTTAATATTTACAAATGGGATATGGTACATATTAACTCTGGGCATGAGGGTAACCATTCGATTCTTAGAAAACTGACATTTATTAGAGATCGCCATACCTGGCACATTCTCGTAGGTAGCGGTCACAATGAAAGGTAAGGATTATTTTCAAATTCTGTGATAAGAAACTTAAACTTTTCAGCAGCACAGGATCTGACGGACTGAATTACGAGCCCAGGGTTATTCCGTTAATAGAGTTAAGACAAGCTAAGATTTTATTTTGCAGTCAAGGAATTTCCTAAAAGAAATACAACCTAAAGGAAATAAAATTTAAGCTGCATTAAAATGCATGCATGATTCATATATTAAAATACCTTTGATTGCAGATTTGCTTTCCAACAACTATTGTATCCTACCCAAACTGTCAAGGATTGTGTCTATCTAATTTTCATCATGTACTCTATGCCTATCCAGCATCTGACACTATCGGGTGAATAAACACATGCAGAATAAATGGACGAAGGAAAGCCATCTTTCATGGGCATGCTTGTCACCTCGCAAATGACCTCACATCCAGAAATTTTCTAGGTTGAGTTATGCCTTGATGCTATTCTCTGGGGAGAAATAAAGTCATTTATTATGACAGGTACACCAGAACAAATCAATCTTCATAAATTATATGAAATATCATTGCTTCCTTTGAGAAGGCTCAACAAGTAACTGATGGATTGAACACTTTTACAGCTTTGATTTTATGAATTCAGTAGATATTGCCTTGTTGCTATTCTAGGTGTTGGATAACATAAAGATGAACAAGATACTGGTCTTTCTTCAGTAACGGGATAGCATCACGGAAAACAAATGGGTGTTGAAATCAGAAACCAGCATGAAGACACCTTGGCCATCACCTGTGCCCCACTTGGTCCTCTCGTTTCACTTTTGATCTTCCTGTTTATTTTCATGTTTCAGGTGTAACTCTTTGTTACAACTGACTTGTATTTTACTGGTGATTTTTCTCATGTTTGAGAAGCTGGTCTAATTTATGTTGGATTATTTGAATTGTTTTCCATGTCTGAGCTTCCCATTTCTCTTCTTTTTTTGCATTGGATAAATCTCCAACCACCGCTCCTCCCATTCTCCTTTTTACCTTCTTTGGAAATCGCATGTTTTGTAACTCTCTTTCTTCCATGATCTCTTCAATATTTTAACATGCACACTTAACTAAATCTAAAGTTGTTCATATTTTGCTCATTGCTCATGCAGTAAAAGGGCTTTAGAGGGCTGAAACTCTTATCAGCTCCTCAATGTTGATGGTTCCTTTTACATGTTTTGAGTGGACTCCCGGGGTGCCAGAATCAAAACACTATTTCTGGGTCTATTTTGAGGGTGTTTCTGGACAACTCCAGTTTTTGAACAGATGGGCTTAATAAAGTAGGTTGCCCTCTGTCCTTAGTGGGTCTGGGCATCATCCAATCAATGAGGCTTCAATGGAAAACAAGGAGGAGAAACAAAACTCATTTCTGTTTCCTGCCTCCCCTACTTGAGCCAGGATACCTCATCTTTTCATTGCCCTCTGAACTAGATTCAGCATCATTGGCTTCTCTGGTTCTTGGGTCTTGGAATCAGATTTAATCATACAAGTGTCTTTCTGGGTGTCTAGGAAATGACAGAACATAGTATTTCTCAGTCTCAATAACCACGCAAGCTAGTCTTACAGGTTCTGTATTATTTATAAATATAGTATAGTAATATAATAAATATTCCACTTCTCAAAAGAGTCCTGACCAATACACCAACTTATCTGCTTTTCTTTTAGAATGTTTAATACCTTGTTTCTTTTTCAATGCCCTCACCTTCAGTGAATTAATTACTTATTATCATGAATGATAAGTATTGCATTATTCTGGGCACCAGAAAACAGAACGGGAAGAAAGTTTAAAGCAAATAGTTTATTTTGGAGTATGCTATCTGAAGAAAGGTGAGGTAAAGTAGGGAGGACAGAGAAGCCAGAGCTAATACACACTATTGGGTTCTCATCCAGTTCAGAGAACAATCTGTTAGGACCATAGCATAAGCCTCGTTAAAGGATTCCTAGGCATTTTTTCTTTTTTACTGGTCTCACGTGATCGCTTGCCAAAAGCTCCTAGTGTCTCTTGGGGACATTAACTGTTTTGTACTTGGTACTCATCCGTTGAGTAAGTATCACATTCTTCAGATGGGAAGGCGTCGTGCTGTCAAGGCGCAGATGTGTGACTTTGTGAAGCTGATTGATTTGACGTCTCATATAAGGAACAGCCACAGCTGAGCCTGAACTCACAGGTCAGGAGGAGTTGAAGAGACGCACAAGAAATGCCTAATAGGGAACTGGAGATATAGGTCAGAGGCACAGTGATGACCTATCATCCACGTGCTGCTCGGTTTCATCCTTAATCTAACAAAAAGGGGAAATTTATAAAAAAAATATTTTCTTCAGGTTGAACAGAAACTCATTTGGTAAAGCACCTGTCTCTCAGTTGTGAGACTTGAGTTCAAATCCTCAGCATCTATGTAAAGAAAGGATAGGCTTGGAGGCACATTTGTAACCCTAGCACTAGACAAACGGGATTCGGGGGCAGATCATGCGACTAGAATTTGCTAGCTAGTCAGCTCCAGACTGAGAACTGACAGCACCTGAGACGTTGCACTTGACGTTCTGAAGTGCACGAATGCACACACACATGTACCCCCCCCACATGTGCACTTCCCCAAATAACACCCCCTACACACACATCCTGACACACACATACCCCCCCAGGACTCAACTCTACAGTTAGTCTGCAGAGAACAATTCTGTGTCATCAATACTTACATGTTGAACAATGAGTGTTCTCAGCTTGTTCTTGACTATTGTATTATTTTGCTAATTATTTATTATAATTTATTATTTTTTAATTAATTTATTATTGTATTATTATTATTTTCCACAGTTGATGAGTATTGATACTCAGATGAGCCATGATAATCAGATGCAGGGAGTCCAGACACGTTTTCAGGAGGAACTTAGGGAGATGACAAATACAGTATTTGCGGAAGATAGTGTTCCATTTCTTTTAGTGAAGACCCACATTAGGCCAAAAATCTCAGTGTTTTTGTTTTCGGAGAGGATTAACAGTCTTCCCCAAACCCTGTCCTTCGAAGTTTCTTTCTTTGTCTCAAGGACATAAAATTTTACACAGAAAGTTATTTTCTCTGAAGACGTGAAACATTACTTCTCTCTCTCTTGCTTCTGCTTAATGATACAGAGACATCAACTATCATCTTAATCACCTTGATTCTTTGTAAGTGAATCTTCATTTTCTCTGACTGTCTTCAAGCTATTCAAACTCCTTAAAAAATACTCTGTACCTTCTAGCTTCATTTTTCAGTACTCTAGGTGTGTTTTCTTTATAATTATGTCTTTGAAGAATGTTTGAGACTTTTTATATCTGATTATTGGTATTGCGTCATTGATTTCAAAGCATCCCATCTTTTGTATGCTTTGTTATTGAATCTTTTCTGTTTTCTTATTTTAACACATTCACCACTTCTGATGAGATGTTTAGTTTTCAGTTTGACACAGCCTAGCTTAGAGGAATGCTTTGTGGATGAGATGCCCACGTCAAGCTGGCTAGTAGGCATGCCTGTAGGAGATTGTTTAGATTAGTAATTGCTATAAGAGAGTTAAGCCCGTTGTGGGCGGTCACTATTTTCTAGGTAGGTGATCCTAGGCTGTATACGAAACCTAGCTAAACATGAGCCTGCGAGCTTGCCATTAAGCAGTGTCCCTTCACAGATGCTGCCTTCAAGTTCCTGTCCTGACTTCCTTAATGATGGCTGTGACCTGGAAATGTGAGCCAGATAAATCCTTTTCTTGTCTCAGTTGCTTTTGGCCAAGTATTTTATCAGAACTATAGAATGAAATGGGAACAATTTGTCTCCATTTTATTTCTGAGCATATTTTCTACATCATGTTCCATTTTAGGGCATTCCATCGTTCTTAAAAATTTAACTTCTCACTCACTAATTTATTTCTCAGCAGTATTATCCATTCTATTGATTTTTAAACTTAATAATTGTATTTTTCAATTTATAGGAACTGTAGTTTGGTTCTTTTTGCAATATGTTTGTTCATTCTTGTACCTGAACAATTACAACAGTTTTATTTTCATCCTTGTGAAATCTACACAGATATTGTTCATTTCACATTCTGTGTATGGCTGTGAGCTTATTGGGTTCTTTTCGGAATATTTTATTTATGTTGTTTTGCCTGATTTTCATTCATAATATCTTCTCTTTTGATGTATTTTGTGATTTTTCCCCCACAGTGGGTGGCATATTTTCCTTATACATTCCATAATATTATCCAAGGACAGACTTAATTTTAATTCCTATAAAGAAGACTCCTATTTTTTCTGGCACTTACCCTTGACACCACCAACACTGAAACACTATATTCCGTGATATCACCTGCTTATGTAATTTATGTCATAGAAAGAATCACCTGTCTGTGAGCCAGCTGTATCTTCTGGGGGTCTCGATGTATTTCTTTTCCCCCTAGTCTAGAATCAAGATCGAATCTTTACTGATCATTATTACCATACAGAATGTTTTGCTTCTTGTTTCATCTTAATATTAAAGGTGGAGATTTTTTTCGTATTGCTCCAACATAAGTGTCTTCTACTAGGCCCTACGCTGGGACAACGTTAGCAGAAGCCAAGTTGGACCAAACTTTGCTTAAGTGTCCTAATAGATTGCTCATATTTCTATGAACTCCTTAGCACCATGCTTGTACAAGTAAAGTGTTTAAAATCTTCCAAATCTTATCTAGTCTCTTGGTTATTCCAATATAGGAAAATATTATAGTACAGGAACCATTAACATTTAAGTTAGCTCTTGCCTCTCATTTGTTTTTCTGCAAAATTGCCTTCAACTGTCTTACTTAACTCTGCTCACAATAATACCTTCACTTATTCTTTTATTTCTAGATTTCTGCTCTTCTATGGGCTGTTCTCTACTCCACCTACTTCTATTTCCTGGTCTTACTATGTTTTTCTTTGAAGAAGATAGAACAACAACAACAAAAAAGGAGAGAACAGAATATCAACAGCTTGCACTTGGCAATTGATTTATTAATTTTAATGTAGTTTTAACCTTTCAGCCACTTAGCTTTTATGTATCATTTTCTGTTACATAAAAAAAATAGGACTTTTCTCCCCTTTTGTTTGCTGACATTTGAAATCTTTTTAATAGGGGACAAATTGCTTTTGGGCATAAATACAACTGAATCTCATTTTCTGCAAGTCTATGCTGATGGCAAATGTAATTTAATATTCTAGCTGTAATAATAGCTGCCTCCATTGAACATCTGGTATTTACCAGGAAACATAGCTGCTTTCCCTTCACGATTTCAAATCTTCACAGCTACCAGGTAAACATTGTTGCTCTTAGTATTATTATTATTATTTTTTTCAGTGAGGGAAAGTAAAGTTCCAGCGAGAGAGGCAATTTGAGTTTGCACAGTGAGTCGGCGTCTCATGGACTGGTCCCCGAATCTGTCTTCTCCTTCAATGCTATCTTTTCAGTTTGTAGAACTCCAAAACAGAGCACAAACCTCTCTCCATGAACAACTTCTGAGGCTTATGGGGAGGATACGGCACATAGGTCCAGCTGTGCTTCTTGGAGGTGGAGGTCCTGAAACGGGAGCATTTGGGACACATTTTCACTTACTGTGCGTGATTCTTCAGATATGCAGAAGCTTATCTGGTCACTTCTGGTTGCAGACTTCCTACCCCAAATTTTCCCTGTCTTTCCCAAAGACTCTGAATCATCATTTTATTTTCTAGGGCGTTTGCTGTAATTTCAGCTCGGGCTGATGACGTGGTCCGGCAGTAATTGGCTACTTCACTGACATTCCAGAATAGAGTCCCAATGCCTCATCTATTTTAAGTTCTAGAGATAAAATTTTGGACAATAAAGAGTGCAGCTTGGGCCTAGTCTTCTCATTAATGGAGATATTGCACAATTTCCCCAATAAAACCTGCTTTGGATGGATGCCAAGATGCTTCAGCCTTGTGCTAAAACCCACATATTCGGTTCTGAATAGGTCTGAAGCCCTGTTTTTTAATCTTAGTCATTGACTGATATTCCTCTTTCACCCTCCGGGGGAGTGCAGGGAGGATGCAGCTTCAAAATCCCCCAGGTGAGGAGGGTGCTAAATGGGTACATGAGAATGTCAATGAAATGTTTTGGATTCCTAAGATGAACTGTTATTAGTGAAGCTACTGTAATTATGAAGGTTTATTGCGCTTTATAAAGAAAAGCTTTAAAGACTAGAATTCGTGTCTAGCATGGAGTTTGCATAAACGTAGTTCTAAGGACTGAGTGGCAATATCTGTACGTATAAAGTGCTGTAATGCCTCAGGGCCTGTTCTGTAAAGCTGTTAATGAATACGTAAGTCAGTTTTCTGGTTTAGCTGTTTTCTGTGTTTCAAGCCATAGCTGGACCTAAACAAGAGTTACAGAAGACTACAAGGCAGGAGAGGGGACTTGAGCTATGGGCGTGACTCAGTGGTGGAACACTTGGCTAGAATGCACAAAACTGGATTTGACACCTAATGAGGGATTCCCCCGTGTATGCTGTGAAAATAGAGCAGAATAGAGTCAGGCTAGAAGACTTACAGTGAGGGAATAGGCAGAGTCAGGGAGAAGCCATAGAGCCGCCGCAGGAGACAGAGACTGGATGATGGATGGAGCCTTAACGGTAGGTCACAACCACGTGGTGATAATCAGGCTAATAAAAATGGGTTAATTTAAGACATGAGCTAGCTATAAATACGCTTAAGCCACTGGCCAAACAGTATTGCAAATAATGTAACTATATTTATAAATATATTTTATAATTATATTTATAAATATAAATAATTATATAATATATAATATAATAATATATTATAATATAATATATAAGATCCAAGAAGCTGGGAGCAAATGAGCAGCTTCTGACTACAGACACCCTGAATTGCAAAAAGTAGATAGCTCAGTCCAGTTGTGGTCCTAAACATCCCAGGCAGGAGAAACACCAGTATTGCTTCCAAGAGAAGAAATGGTCTCTCAAAACAGCAAATTTGGTGCTGACCATGTTTTGGTAGCTCTCAGATGTACGCTAGTCATTCATTACGGGGTTATTAATGGTGCACGTGTTCTAGATTGAGACCTGGAAAGAGAGGTGCAGATGCTGCCTTCAGAGAAATCTGTTGGTAAACCACAGAAATGTGGAGGCAAGCACTTCCCAAAACCGAGAGGCTTCCTGAGAGGGAGATATGGAAGGCTCCTTCTAGGAGAACTGGGGAAACGGGATTCAGTGACTGTCCTGTCAGAACCTACTCAAGTGAGGCTGAAACAATGCTCACTGCTCTTTGGATCCTATTTGAATCTGGCGCTTAGCTAACCCTAAGGCCATCTTCTTAACTCTCTTTAGCTTCAGCTTTGTTTGGCCCTGTTGTCTGTTCCCTTTGACCCAGCCTTTCAAAGCGGAGTTCCATCTGTTTAAAGAAATACAGGGTCCAGAACACCAGGAGAACATGACCGCCAGAATCAGCTAAGCAGAGCTCACAGGGGCTCACAAAGACTGAAGTGGTCTGCACCAGGTCCTCTGCATATTTGCATGGCTGTTAGCATGGTGGGTTTGTGTGTGTGTGTGTGTGTGTGTGTGTGTGTGTGTGTGTGTGTGTCTTCTGGCAGTGGCAATGGGGGTGTCTCTGACTCTTTTGCCTATCTTGGGATCCTTTTCTTCCTTGTTGCCTTGTCCAGCCCTAGTATGACTGTTTGTGTTTAGTCTTATTGTATCTTGTTATGCTATGCTCTGTGAATACCTCTGGGAGGCCTGCTCTATTCTGAAAAGAAACTTGGAGAAGTGGATCTGAGGAAGAGGTGGGGGGATTGGGAGGAGTGAACGGAGGGGAAACAGCACTGGGGATGTATTAAAAATAATAAATATATATGAAAAATCTTGTTTATATATAAAATAAGATTGAAAAAAAGAAGTGAAATGTAACACTACTGCTTCAGAGGCTGGTTCATCAATCCAGCTACTAGACTAAGGGTCCCCAGAATTTGATTTTGGTTCATTATTGGTTATGATTTGTTTTGTTTCCATGAGGCGGTTCCTCTCATTAATGCAGCATATCCACCTCCAAGGAGCAGTCAGGCTTGAATCAAGTGGCTCTTCCTTTCCAACCCCTCTCTCACCTGCTTTCAGTTGAGGTATCTTGAAACCCTCTCAGACCACCATCAGTTACTTTGCTCCATTCAAGTGTCTGGCAGGACATACGTGAAGCTGGACCTTACAGAAGTCTGTTAAAAATGCCTTCTGGAGTGAGATGGTATTTCAAAGGGGGAACTGAAGCCACTATTTTCAGCACATTCCCAAGAGGACATGTTCTCGTGGCCCAGGTGCTTGCTGTCACTGTCTTTGCAAAGAGGAAGACAGCTCTGCTCCTTGTGGCCTAACAGCTACACTTCCTCCCACTTGTCTCGTGGCTGCTGACAACCCTTAGACTAAACAGACACGGCACCTTATATTTTTGGCTGGGGTAGATATGGAACAGGAAAGGCCATTCCAGGACTTAACTGAAAGTCCATTGATATTTATTTTCAGAGGATTCTTGAGACAGCACATGGCTTGCCTCCCATGTCCATCCGGGTGTCTCCTTTCAGCTAGCGCTTCCTGACTTTTGATGTGGTGTTGAGACACAGGCTTTGATGCTCCAAGCCTCTGACTGTGGAGGAAGCTAAGAGTTTATGGGTTATCGGGCAATGTGTAGAACATACTGAGTCCAGAAAATTTTCACGGTGGAAGTACTAGGAATTCAACAGGCTGTATGACAGCAACGGGCAGGCCGATCTGCTGCAGGAAGAACTTGGGAGTGGCCCTTGATTCCATGTGTCTGGACAATATTCTGGGGGACTCAGCAAGCCAGACATCCAAGACACAGTTGTCTTCAGGTCTTAGTCCCTCTGAATGAACCACCACTAAGAAACTACCCTTGCTTTTCCCAACTTCTGGTGACCTCTGACATTCCCAGGCTTGGAAATGTGATTTCCTAGCCCTCTATCCTCATATGGCTTTTTTTATGAGTGACTTCATGTGGTCTCTTCTCTGTGGGGATATCATGTGGTCTCTTCTCTGTGAGGCTATTGCTGTCATCACTGGTCACACTGGAGGAAAAGGAAAACCCACTCTAATGACCTCATTTGACTCTGATTAATCCTATCAAGGCCTTATTACCAAATTAGACCCAACTCTGCTGTACTGGAACTGGAGTTTGACTTTATTTTGGGATAACTCAGTTTAAACTACTGGTATGAATGCTGAGGGTTTGGTTTTTATACTGCTTCTGTGCTTCCCATGCTGGTTGAAAAATCTTTCTGTGATTTTATTTTAAGTACTTGGTGTTGACCAATTTGGTATAACTTTCTATATCTCATTCCCTGCTTAATTGTTGCCTGCCTCAAATGGTAAGTTTCTTGGTGCAAAGGCCTGTGATTTGGATTTCTAATAATTATCACAATGCCTAGAATACAGAGAGTCCTGACTGAATTCATATCAACAGGAGACAAGGTGAGAAAGAAAATTCTTTACCTTGACTTGAAATGCTTAGCACTTACAGAGATATTATATTTGAAATAAAAAAATAGTCCCTCAGTTTAAAAAAGTGATGATTTGGTATGTACGTAGCCAAATGGTACACTTGGCTTTGCTAAAGAGATTTTGCCAGGAGTGAGCATCAAATTTGAGAAGTGACAGATGTAGTTCACACGTTTGCAAGTCTCATTTATTGAAGATCTGTAGACCATGCAGAGCTGTGGGGTAAGTGTTTTTGGATAACGGGACACAGGGTCATCAGAGCCCATGGAATCCTGCCCAAACAGCCAGATTTTATCCCCAAATCACTGTTTCACCTCAATATTTATTATATGCTTCAGAAAAATTACTTTTTTATTTGGAGACAGGGTTGATGTGAGATTCCCCTCTGTATGCTGTGAATATGCTTTATTGTCATTGGTTAATAAAGATGCTGCTATGTCCTATGGCAGGGAAGAATATAACAAGGCAGGAAATCCAACCAGAGATTGGGGAGGAAAGAAGGGGGAGTCAAGGAAGTGCCGTGTAGTTGCCGAAGGAGAAAGATGCCAGAGCATTACTAGTAAGTCACAACCTCACAGCAATATAAAGATTAATAGAAATGTGTTAACCTAAGATGTAAGAGCTAGCTAGGAATACTCCTGAAACAATGGCCAAGCAGTGTTGCAATTAATATAGTTTCTTTGTTATTATTTGGGTCTGGGTGGCTGGGAAATGAAAGTGCAGTCTGCATTTGTGTAGGGTTTCCCTAGGCAGCTTTATCTCTCCTAAAACTTTCGATTCTTCTGTCTCATCTTCAAGAATGCTGGAATTATAGGCTAATCAACCAAATACTTGTTTTCTGATGCTCTTCTTAGTATTAGGATGCAAAGGAGATTACTAATAGTAAACATGAAATATAATGAGAGCTAATTTTAATGATAAACACTCAAAGATATTTTCATGAAAACATTTACTCATTTTAAAATATTGTGAACATTGTAGACAGGCCAAGTGACCATTTCACTAAAACAAAGAAAAAGATAATCCAATTTGAATGAGTATATTCAACTTTACTAAGAAGCCAATATCATTTTTATATGCTAACTTAAGGCAGATGTATAAAAATGAAAACATTTTAAAAAAGAAATTTTGGAGATGAGCACAGTGACCACCATAGGAAGTGACTCACTCCTTAGGGGACTGAGACAGAAGATAGAGTTTGAGCCAGCCTGGGCTTCATGACCAGACCCTGTCTCAAAAACAAGCAACAAAGGAAAAGGAAACTATGAGTCAGCCCAGTCTTTCCTTTCTCCTTGATACATTTTGTTCTTTCTATAAAGAGTGAAATGGAAAGATGATCCTTGGAGAGAGGTTGACTGTGGACCACAATAGCAGATGTGGAGAGTTTGAGGGACTAGAGTTGGCTTTACCACTCCCTGAAGGAGTGACAGAAAGAATGAAAATAACAAAGAGGGTCTGTTCTCCACTCTTATTTCTTAAGCAAGTGGGTGGAGAGTCTCTCAGGACCTGCCTGTAAAGCAGATGCTGGCCATCTTATTGGGATGGGTACTGTGGCCAACTGTGCCTGTGTGCAATTTGTGTTCAATTATAAAATGAACAATTTTTTTGACAATTAGAGAACAGGGTTGGGACAGGCCTGACTAAGATTGTAGAAATGTCCACTGAGTCTCCGTTTCCCTCCTTGACACCTTACAGTGGACAGAAGGAGGATCAGTAAAAGCCAATACTGGAAGCAGCCATGTGTATCTACACAGACATATGTGTGTATATCAGACCACCTTATGGGAAGGGTCCTCTTGGAATATTCAGTCTAGAGAAAAGAGGTTCAGTCCTCAAGTTGAACTATGTCTTGTTAATGGGTCAATCTGTTGGCCAGTACTATTTTCCCGAGAGTTGGGAGTGATTCCCTAAAAGGAAGAGAGGGCAAGTGTGAAACACTATTTGCCAGCTATCAGATTGGTATCAGCCATGAGACCATGTGTAAACAGAGCAAAACCAGTTGGAGGATGACAAAGGAAAGATAAATCAAATCTCACAGCAAGTGAAGAGAGCAGCAACTAACATTTTACTGGGCTACCAAAGGGATAGTAGCATTAACAGGTAAGTACATTATGGAAAACGTGAGACTTGAAAGGAAGAAGTCTGAGGTTGAGGTTGAATTTGGCAGAGGAAGGATGACCCAGATAGGCCAAATAGAAGTCCTTCCAAAGTCCCTTCTGCTCTGCCCATGGCAGACATTGTTACACAGTCCCCATGCCAGTACCCTGTCTTTGAAGACTGCACACGTCTGCTTTGTTACTTGACTCTCTCCTCTCACCCTACACATTTCTCTGTGTATACACTCTAAGCCTATTTCTTTCCTACTGAATTTGGAGAGCAGAAGAAGCTCCCAACAGCAATAGAGGTGTACTGATGGCTCTTGCTTCAGAAAAAGACTTCCCAAGCCAATTCTGTAATTCTGTCACACCGTCCAGCTATTGCACTCCCAGGTATGTAGTCAAAGGACTCCGAGTCAAACTCCACAGAGATGCTTTCGCGTCCACATTTCTTGGTACGCAGTTCACAACAGCTCATAGAACTAATCCAGATGACCATCAGCAGGTGAATGGATAAAGCTAACGTAGCACATACACACGGTGGAATTTTATTCACTCATAAACAAAATTATGCCAACTGCAGGAAGGTGGCTGCATGCAGAAATATGGAATTAAGTGAAATACCCAGAAACAGACAGAAAAGTGTCTCATATCTCTCGTTTGTTTTGCCTATGTTTTATATAAATGCAGGAATCACATATATGCATACACACATGCAGGCAGGAGTCCTACAGTCTGGGGAGGGGAGAATCCAGAAGGATGGAGAAGAGGTGGAGAGGGAGGAGGAGGGTATGGGAATGGATATGGTTAAGACAATATAACCTTGTCTTTATGGAGCTCATCACTATGCACTATGAAAATATGCCAAGAAAGAAAGAAAAAGGGTGGGGATGGAAAAAAAAAGAGAAAGAAAAGCATAAAAGTCTCATTCAACTTTGTGGATAGAATGGTGTCTCATTGTAGTGTTGAGAGAGCTACTTCAACCTGTGGCAGCCTTGACATGATCTTCCCAGCAACCCCAACCAATAACAGAGTGTGGTGGGGACTGAGAGGGAGCATATCTGCGGTCTTTGTGCTGGGGTCCCCATTTAGCTGGAGGAGTGTTCCTCAACTCTACACTGCATGCCGGGTCCCCTCCCTCCTCACTCTTTCTCCCCAACTTCCTTTTTCTCAGGTAGACCCACCTTCTTATTTACCTCCTGTACTCTTCCCCTCGTGCCAATGTCTGCTTCCAGAAAGATCAGTCAGCTTCCCTTCGGAGGATTTCAGGATTAAATATGAGATTAGGTATGAGGTAACAGCCCTGGACCATTCTGTGCCCTTCAGGTCCAAATTGGGGCTTCATTTTCTCATCCTACAAACATCTTGAATACTAAGAAGAATTTGAAACTCTGAGATGTTAGAAGTTCAAGGATGAATAAGGCTGAGCCTCACCTTCCTGGAAATACTTGATCGTTTAGTTAGAAACTGAAACGTAAGAGCTGGGCCATGTGTTCAAGAATGTTCTCCCTGGTGATTCAAGTCTCTTGCTCTAAGCTCTAAATCAAAAAAGAAAGGTTTTGGTTCTGAAGAATGCAATTTTTCTACATCACTTTTCTGCTCTGTAACATTTATAGCAAAGCCCATGGCATTAAATGCACCAGTGTTCTCTCTACTCCGTTCAGACTCTTCAAGTTCCTGCAGGGAGTTCTTTAGAACCCTAATCCCTAAGGGACTTTCATGTTAAATATATTAAAACAGGTTTCTCTGCTGGGGTTCAGGAGTGATTTTTATATGCTAAAGTACACTGTGCGTTTGCAAGCTCAGGTCTGAGGAGTTAACATTTCCAAGCTTGCCTGACTTGGGAATTGCTCTATGGAACACCTTGGAGGGATGCTATTCTACCCAGTAAAATCATAGGATGGTGAACTCTTAACTATAGTATCCAGGCAACTGACCTTCTGGGGAAGGAGGCATTGTATCGATCTGATTTTCCATATGAAGAATCTTAGGCATGGGAACTTAAGTCAGTTTGACTATTGAACTGGGCAGTAGAGCTTCAACAAACTGCACGACCTGCACCCTCCCAGTGACTGTCGCGTGTAGAGACCTGTGAGCTACTCCTTAAGCAGCTAGAGATAAAAGCACACATGTTTGAAAGAATGAAAACTACTTTTGTGGGGCTGCAGAGATGGCTGAATGGTTAAGAGGACTGGCTGCTCTTCCAGAGGACCCAGGATCAATTCCCAGTATCCACATGGCAGCTAACACTTGTCTGTTGTTCCTGTTCCAGGGGATCTGATGCCCTCGCACAGACACGTAGGCAGGCAAATCACCAACACATATAAAATAAAAATAAATAAGGAATTTAAGAACTTTTAAAAAGGGAAAACTATTTTGCTAGCCCTTGGGTGCTACATGGAATTCCTGGCGAATATGTACAAAGGCAGATAAAGAAGGTCTTTTTTGTGATGTTTAGTGGGAGGGTGAAAAGGTTACAATCACCAACGTTTCTAACACTCTGGGGAAAAGGAAGAGTCTCTCTCCAGGTGCCATATGGTTCTCTCTTTAGGTTGCTGGGTTTTTTTGTTTTGTTTTTTTTTTTTTTTTGACTAGTTTTGGTACTTCTATTTTCAAAAGCTTCTACATTCTGTCTACTAAATCCCAGCACCTTAGAAGTTAGAAGCTGGCAGAAACAAGAGGAAGGGATGGACATAAAAAAATAAATAAACCAAAAAAAGTAAAAAAAAATAAAAAATTTAAAAAAACAAAAAAATAAAAAATAAATAAATAAACCAAGCCAAACCAAAAAACCAAAAAAATACTTGCGTTTATATCCTCCCTGGAGCACTAGCTACTTGTTCAAGCTGCTTCGTCACTTTAAGCCCCCAATCTTATTTGGTGATGGAGCAAGGAAGATGCACTTACGCCCCAAGTTCACAAGAACAACGAGACAATGACTCCTAAGTGCCTGGAAAAGAGCAAGAGCATTTACTCCAGAAACGGTACTATAGCTTTAATTTTCCAGCTCATTCTGACATTTGTGATTTATTCACCAAGAACCTTTCTGGTTATGAGGGGACATGATTTCACACCTCCCACAAGCCAGCAGAGTAGGAAATATTTTGCAATGTGGATGGTGGCTTTTGGGTGATCTTCGCAGTTAGTATAGATAACTCACCTGCAGAAGGCACTCAGCTTTCGATCATTTTGTGCCGAGTGCAGGTACCCTGGTCTTCTTCTGCTTAGTGGGTTTGTTGGCTAAGCAGCCTGCATTTTTGTTCATAGACTCAATACCTCGCTAGTAATTTGGGTCTTTGAAGAAGCAGACAATGAGAGGTTTGGTGGGCTCTGAGGCCTCGTCTGTGCCTTTGTTTGTTTTTTTCCCCCAGAGATGGAGCTTTTGTATTTATGGGCATAAGATCGACTGCTGTATTGTGAGACAGAAATGAAAGGGAACAGGGAACACTCTTTCTTCCCTTTCTAACTCTGCCCAGCATTGGCCACAGGCCCCTGGCACAGCCAAGAGACAGTCATACAGGGTCACATGGGCCTAGCATGTGAATGCAGTCACAGTAATTGAACCCTTACCTCTGAGACAAATATATGTGTGTGTGTGTATGATTTATGTATATTTGTAACAACATTGCTATCTAATTTATTCGGATGGCTCTCAGAAAAAGCACATTTCATGTCCTGATTTGATTACTAAGAATGAGAGAGATGCTCAGAAAATCCACATTTCATGTCCTGCTTGATTTGATTTCTAAGAATGAGGGAGATGCACGCAGTGACCTGTTAGGAGACTAACTTCAGCGCAGAAGCTAGAAAGGAGTCTCTCTTTTCTCCGACCACAGTAACTAATAGCTTGAGATATAAGACAAAAATAATTAATATTTTAATTTACCAAGATGTGAGCTGAATGATGCCTAGACTTCCCTTCCCCATGGTAGTAATGAGCCCAGGCAATTTCAAATGAAGAGCAGCCAGGAGTTTAATGCTTTTGATTAAGATCGTGTTTCCACAGTGGCTATTGCCTTCCTACTTACAAGAGCGAAACAAAACTCGGGCTTATTTTATTTTGGAGCTGCAGGGGGTCTTAAGGCATCAAAAGAAGAGGAGAAACTGTTTAAGGATAATTAAAGGCAATTTGCCTCATCAGCCCTTTCTCCTCCTCTTTCCTCTTCTCCTCATTCTCGGCACGATACATGCCAATTGCCACTTCTGTGAGCTGAGGAATTTTTCCCCCTCTCTTTCCTGAAGGAACTTGCCTGTTTGGTTGTTGCTTACACTTATAATTGACTGTGTAAATCAATGTGTCACCATTAGTTCATTTGAAAACAGAGCATAGGTTACTTCCTGTGCCTCTCTGCTAGCGGGTTAGGCTTTAGCTAGGCTCCAGGCAAGGTATGATGGGAGATGCTGGGTCTGGGTACATGCCATGTCCTAGGTGCTCTGCATGTGGGAATGCACACAATCTCTACGGCAGAACTGGGGCTGGAAGTAACTCACAGCTCGCTGTGGGACTTTGCCTACAGTGAGATCAGAACCCAAGCTTTGGTTCCAAGAAGAGGGTGACCTGGAGCAGCTCAGAACCCAAACTGTCTGTTCCTTCTTTTCCATGTGTGTCTGTCAACTCCTTTCTAAACTTTCCGTTTCAAGCTTTCATTCCTTCCTTTAATTTGAATGGCCCCTGGCGTGCATTTGAACTCATAATCACTTAGGGTTGCGAAAACTGAACTTGGCGACTCTCCGAAAAAAGCATCATGAGCAGCCGTTCACAGCAGCTTCCCGGGGGACTAAGGAAATCCAGTCACCTCCAGGCAGCTTTCAGCTGAAGGTTTAAAATAACAAGACCTAGGGCAGGAGCTGAGCTCCTAAGATGGAAGGGGCTTCAATTCGATGCTACACTTTCAACTCTGATCATTGATAATAAGCTGCGCCACTCTGACAGAAACCATGACCTCTGGGGAAGAGGAGGGACCTGAAAACGTTTGACCTGGGAGTTTGGAGAGATGAATTAAATTCTGGTGAATCGAACAGTATGGACCAAAGGGTCCCATGCGGAGGAAGTGTGCCACAAACGATGTTGACTACAAACAAAGAACTGAGCTACATGTGACACAGGGCCATCAGCTCAGGACAAGGTGACTTCACTGCTAGCTTGTGAAGGGGCAGTCCAAGGTATGAGGGTACAGAGAACAATGGTTTTAAATGCATTATTTTCTGGGCAGACTACAGGATCAGAACAATAAGAAAAACAGCTGCAGCAGTGTCAAATATGTGAGCCTTGGTGAAGTCAGAACTTTGAAAGTCAGGCAAGCTGACACAGGCTTAAAATCACAACACTAAGGAGGCTAAATCAGGAGGATTAGAGTTCAAAGTCAGCCTGAACTATATAGTGAGAAACACCAAGAACCCCAAGAAGAGAAGGTTTGAGTCCTACTTTGAGATTTGTTTAAATGAATACAGTTCTCATGTGGTTATTTTGGTCATGAACAAGCAACCAGTGGCTGAGTGGGCCGGCGGCTGGGGGCTGGGAGCCAAGCGCTGGGAACATAACCCACACCTCTCCCCCATTTACAACACTCATTACCGTTACTAGCTCATGCCTAAACCTCTTGTCTCTGTTTTTTTTTCCTATTTCTTCTCTCTGTATGTGTGTGCATGCTTGCATGCATGCGTGTGTGCGTGCATGAGTGTGTGTGTGTGTGTATGTGAGAGAGAGAGAGAGAGAGAGAGAGAGAGAGAGAGAGAGAGAGAGAGAGAGATGAGAGATGAGAGATTTGATCTGGATGCTCATACTAGGCAAGGACTCTACAGCTGAGCTACATACCCAACCAGGATTTTAAGGTTTCTATTTTTGTGTTTATAGCTTTGATTTTCAGCTTCATTTTGCATGCAGCGACAGTCAAATATTTTGATTGCATGTGAAGCACGTTTGTTCTAAGTTCTAATTTCAAGAAAAGTTAAAACAGAAGATTCCAAATAAAGAAAGATTTTTGGAGCATTAACAAAGATGAGGGGGTTGCTGGAATCCTTAGATGTCCTGGGAGTCAGTCAAACCTCAAACTGCAAGGGCTAGGACTGGAGGCATGTCTTTTTAACTTGCCCAACTTCAAGAAAAGATAAAATTAAAAAAATTAGAGTCTATCTGTATATCTCTACCACCCCTCATTCAGTTCTCTGAGAAATGTTGTCTGCCCTGTCAAATGTTTCCTCTCCTAGGAATCTATTTAGATCCCAACTACTGATCAAAGTCCATCCAACTTTATTTTGAGGAAATACCCAAGAAACTAGGATTAGTCATAATTGACAGGGAATTTATGAACTGAGAAGCTAGATGCCCTCAGAATGACAAACTGCAAGTAAGTTAACATTGTATGTCCAGGCTAAGTTTGATGTTTTGTCCGTCCCAAAGAGGACACATTTTAAAGAAATGTATCTTTAGGATGTAAAGTAATCCAATTCTGAAGATTAGATATTTCTATCCCTTATGCCCTACTACTAACGATTTTGCTTTTTAACTCAGTTGGATATGGTCACGTTAGCCATCTTCCTGCTCCTCTTATGTGCTAGGCATCAACACACGCATGACATACATGATCTCCTGTAAACGGAGACTGCTCATTTGTTTCCCGACTGCCTAGACCCAAATAATCACACAGAAACTATATTAATTACAACACTGTTTGGCCAAAGAATTAGGCATCTTTCTAGCTACTTCTTATATCTTAAATTAACCCATTTCTATTATTCTTTATATCGCCATGAGGCTGTGGCTTACCAGGTAAAGTTCCGGCATCTGTCTACTTCAGCAGCTACATGGTGTCTTTTTGACTCTGCCTACTTTCTCTCTCCATCTCTTCTAACCTGGATATGTTCTGCCCTGCCATAGGCAAAGCAGCCTTATTCATTAACTCATAAGACTAACACATATACAGAAGGACTTCCCACATCAATCTCCTCAGTGTAGAGTCCTTCCCCTGGAACTCTCCAACTCATCTAGGGTTAACCTGCTCATTTGATAGGTGACTAATTAGATGTTTTCTGTGTTGTTCTTATGTTATAATAGATTGTTCTTTGTTATTAACCACAATTGAAGCATCTTTGCAATTTGCTTTAATATCAGTCCCTTTCCATAGTTGTAGAATGAAGAAAACAGAGCCTTTTTATTATCCTGTTAACCATTATATAGTACTTCTAAGCTGTAGCTGGTCCTTGATAAATTATTGCATGAATGAATATTTGATTAGTAATGAAACTTCAAATATTGGACGAACACTTAATTGCTTGAGTCAAATAAAGTGGGAGCCACATCTCCATATTGGGAACAACTAAATCCTAGGATGCTAACTGTTAACATTAGAGGAATGTGGATATAAAAAACACATTGAATGTTAGGGAGTTTTAGACACAGAGAGCAAGCATCATTGACAAATGCTTAATATTTGACTAGACATAAAGACAAAAAATATACCTGGGATCATTACATGCAGATAATAAAAGGGGGTTGGTGAAAAAATCCTTTTTATCATATAGTCCTTAGCATCAAATATACCCTTGTCAATAATCCCTAGTATCAAATGTACCATTGGCAATGGTCCTTAGTATCAAATATACCATTCATAGCAACCGAGATCTGTCAGTGAAGCAAAAAGTCTGGGAGCTTGAGCTATTGAGTCAATGATATCTGTCCACAGAGGAAGAATGCCACATTTCTCATTTTTGGGGGGCTCTTAGATATCAGCTTTCTCTAGGATACTTGTATGTGATGCGGTCTTCCTCTGAAACATCATAGGTCCCTCTATATCTATAATTACATATATTTATCTATTTATTTTTTCTATTAGGACACAAACTTCCTACTGACAATGACTTTCTCATCAAGTTTCATGGGTAGCTCAAGGACTAGGATAATTTGTCTGAGGAATGCTTAACAAACTGAATTCATTTAATAAGGTTTATCTTATTTTAACAAGCAACTGTGATTCTTTAGAAATGGCTAAATGAATAGACATGAATTTTTTTTGTTGTTGTTGTCTGACCAATTTTAGTTGTAGATACTTTGGTGGGCTAGTTACAAATATGACTGCAGTTGTTTGAATTTCTGCTATATTTGTGTTATTGTGTAATACAATAAGTATTTATCATTAAAAAGATGAGGTCTCTGGCTGGCTTTAGAATTTGTTTTAGTTAGTAGAATGTGATCAAGATTATAGTACATGATGAGTTCTAAAGATAAAATTTTGGGATTCTGCTCAACCACACCAAGGCTCAACCATACACATCTGGGCAATCCTCTAACTGAGGTCATTTTAGAAGAGCCAGTTCCCAGCTGAACTGGCAGGTGACCACAGATGCACTAATTGAGTCCAGCTGAAACAGGAATGGCTCAACTATGCCCAACCCAAATGCCTGACCCACAGAACTGTAAACTAAACAAATAAATACTATTGTAAGCTATTATGTTTATGGAATTATTATATAGCAAAAGTTAATTATCACTCATATATTTTTTTCTTTTTCTTTATATTTATATTCTCTTATATGATACATCCTGACCACAGTTTCCCTTCGCTTCAGTCTACCATTTCCCCACCTCCTTTCTCCCCTACTCCCTGTCCCCCACCCCTTTGCCTCTTCAGAAAAGAACAGGCCTCTAAGAGACAATGGTCAAAGGGACAAAGGAAGATACAATGAAACAGGGCAAAGTCCTCATATCAAGGCTGGGCGAGGCAACTCATTAGGAGGGAAAAAGTCAATTAAAAGGGTACTTGGTCTAGAACAGTGGTGAGATTTGGCCCATGTGCCAGCCTAGGTAGAACTATCTGGACCATTGATAATTTGAGGCAGACAACTGGAATGAATTTGGAAAGTAATAAAGGAAGACATTTTCAGAGAATAAACAATAAATCACTAAATCAGCATAATAATAATCCATTAAATCAGCAGATCCCAAGAGGCATCTTGTGAAACTTTTAGAACTGGAGGGACACCTAAGAACATTTGTGCAAGCATGAAGGCCAAAGTTCAGATACCAACACCTGGTGTGGGATTCCCCTCTGTATGCTGAGAATATCATTGGTTAAAGAAACTGGCTTGGCCTAATAGGGTACAACAGAGCTAGGCATGGAAAACTAAACTGAATGCTGGGAGAAGGAAGGCAGAGTCGGGGGAGAAGACATGGAGCCACCAACAGAAACAGGTTGAAACTTTGCCAGTAAGCCATTACCATGTGGTGATATACAGCTTAATTGATATGGGTTAAATTAATATGTAAGAGTTAGCCAATAAGAAGCTAGCAGTGGTTTAATTAGTACAGTTTCTGTGTGGTTATTTCGGGAGTCTGGGCAGCCAGGAAATGAACAAGTGGCTTTCCTGATATTAACACCTATGTAAAAAGCCAAAGCTAGTCTCTCTCACATGCCTTTGAACCCAACCCCAAGGGCTGGGAAGAGAGGAAGATCATTGGGGCTTGCTGTAGCCAGACTAGCCATGACATACGTATTCTAGATGCAATGAGAAACCCTGCCAACAAAGGAGAATAGCAGAGCTTGGCAGAAGAAGACAGCAGACATCTTCCTCTGGTCTTTGTCAGAGATATGGGTATGCAAACACACACATACATGCGGGCATGTAAACCTCACATACATATATGCATCTCCCGAACATAGAGAAAAATTCAGAGGACAGATGATCAATACTGGAATGAAGATTTGAGGAATTGACAAAGCGTAAGCTAAGCAAGTAATGCCATAAGCAGTAGACAGTAGAGCCTGCATCCGTTAGTGACACTGGCAGTCCGGATTATTTTTGAGCAAATGCTTATAAGCCCATGGGGTGGAGATTGTGATGGATTTTAGGAAAAGAGGGAATCAGGGTTCCTTGCAAGAACAAAGACTATAAAAAGAGCTGCCGTTGCAGAGCAAGGAAGAGACTGGATTTGCTTTCTACCTCTGCAAGGCTTTGGTTTTAAGAAAGTGAATGAGCCTCAGGGTCATCAAGGGGAAACTGGCTTGCTATAACCATTTCACACAGAACACCAAATAAGATAATGGGAGGGTGACAGTTAGTGCATTGTAGAACTCTGGGACAATGGCTCTTAATATGTAGGGTTGGTATTAAAAACTCCAACTGGGTACTCTTTGATGGTGGCCCTCAGGAAGTCATATAGATTTTTAAAATACCCTTGGCTTCTGTTATTCACACCAGCCTCCCCTACTGTCCTGCTCACTCTGCAGAACAGCCTTGCTTACTGCACACAGTGGGAGGTCTTCTTTCTGCTGGAGTTGGGGTATTCACTCACCCTGTGTATCAGGGTGATGATGCAGCTTTTCTGTCTGGGGATGTCCCCACTTTCGTATTCCTGCTATGAGCTCTGGGCCATTGGATACTAACGGCAAGCTAAAGAAGAGGTGTGTTTAGTGTCATTTTGCTCTCTGGTCTTTTGGAATTAAGAATTAAAATTTAAAAAAAAATCGAAGCCAAAAAAGGCAGGATTGTATTTCTGCTGTGTTCTCCCCTTCTGTACTCCCCTCAGAACCACAGATCGCTCCCGTATCATGGCATCCACTGTTTCGAGAGGAGGCTGAGCCCAGACAAGTACAAAGGATGAAATGTTCCTGTTTTGAAATCCAAAGTTTGTTCTCGAAGCTACTTTCAGAGACAATTGTAGTGAAAAGCCGGGTTTTCACTTTGCAGTCCCTAGGCTTCTTGAAAGAGAAACTAGAGCCTTGCCTTTAAATATTAATCAGTTCCTTAAAATATTAAGAAGCTAGAGGATTTGAGAATGAAAGATATAGTACAAGCCACTGAAGAGAAAATGTAGGTATAACATAATAGTAAGTTTTCAATGCACTAGGAAGGAATGGCGGGGAAATGAGAGGGGGTCAAGGTTACAGGTCCTCACGTAGGGTGAGCTCCTGGGCCTCGAAATGGAGAAGCTACAAATCCAGACTGTTTGGAAATCTTTGGAGAAGGCTAGGGCATAAACCTTACCTAGAACTCTGCTGGAGATGGTGATCTCAAGAGGGACATTGTCACTGGTGTAGGAACTGGGTACTGTGCATCTGAAGTGACCAACTCCTCTTCCTATCACAAATCTGTTAAATCCAGGAGCATTCTTCAAGTCTTTAATAAGTGGTGTGTGGGAGGGTATTTAAGAATTAGACAACAACATGTCTGTAGACTGTTGAAAGAGGAATGGATGGATGGTTGAGATAGCTGTTTGCAAAGGCCGGAGGGAAGATGTGGGAGATCTCAAAACATCAGTTGTGTGCTGGGAAAAGTTTCATAAGCAACAGAAAAGAAGGCTTAGTGTCCTGAAAGCAATGACTGCATCCCTCTGCTAAAGGGACCTGGAAAACACATAAACCCTGCCCAGTACAGAGCTTTGCCTGTGCTCAGACAGCAAATAGGGAGTGTGCGACTTTTCTCCAATGACAATACAGTTCATAGGCCTTCGGTGAGAAGAATGATGTTGGAGAATACCCTGACGTTGACTTTCCAGCAGAGGAGGTATTTTAAATCAAGAGTCTAATTTGATCTGAAGTAGTAAGATCTAATTTTGGGGTTCTAATTTTGGGTAGAAAGATAACAAAATGAGTATGGATTGTGTAACAGTTTCCTCCTAGATTGAAACGCTCCAACCTGCAGGGAAGCTCCTTAAACAGGAAGGTAGGCAACGTAAAAATAACTTCAGGAAGTTTGCAGAACTGACCAGATTCTCCCCATCCCTGTGTAAGCAATTAAAGATACTGAGAGTTACTCTCAGATAAGCAGAGCTGCACAGGAGATTCTGAGAGTAGACCAACTGCCTAGAAGAGGTTAAGACCAGAGTCACTTGGAAGGAACACTCTCCTACATTTTGAGCTGCCTGCAATCTGTGCCGCAGGTCCAGCCAGTCTCCCAGCTTTTGTGAGCTGCCATCCATGCTGGGGTGGGCCTTCATGATGCCTTGGTGATGCCTTGGTTCTTTGAGTCATTTCTGCTCCTGTAAGGAACCCCAGTAAACTCATTGATTCACCAAGGAACTTTGGAGGTATCCACACTTTGATCTGTCATGAGTCCCTCTCTGGGGTGGGCAGATGAGTAGGTTTTATTTCACTAGGAAAGGTTTTGTCACACATCAGTGTGTTGAGTACAGATGTGCACGTGCAAACACATAACCCTTGACTTCACAATACCACTATTCAGGGCTCGTGTGGGGCACCTAGCGAGTTGATCTTCTGTCTGTTTCCCCAGTCTTTGTACCGTCCTTGCTGAGTTCACTCCCTGCACTGTCAGGTGATTACGCAGGCCTGTGAAAGAAATGCCCCCATCTTCTCCCTTCCCTATGTGGGCTTCCTTTATGGATTAGGCACAAACCACACCTGTTTTCACAGAGAGATCCTTTATTAAGTACGAAAGAAAAGTAAAAGTGGTTGTTCTCTGAGTTAGGCAGATAAAACAGCAGCAAATGACCTTGCAGGTGTACTTTTTAAAAATTTTATAAACCAATTAACATTTTCCCACTGATTTTACTACATACTGACCACAGTTTCCCCTCCCTCCTCTCTTCCTGAACCCTCCCCCGACTCCCATCCACTCCTTCGGTCAGAAAGGGTCAGGGGCTTGAACAAAGCAGGACTAGGTAAGACAGAACCTCCTCCCTCTGCCTCAAGGCTGGGCAAGGTAATCCAGTGTGGGGAACAGGTTCCCAAAGGCCACCTAAGTAAGCTCCAGGGACAGGTCCTGATCCCCCTCCTCCAGGAGCTTTATAAACAGCCCAAGCTACA
>JAQHUG010000029.1:5044646-5052146 GCA_028555095.1 Dicrostonyx torquatus
GGACCTTCTCCTCCGGTGGGGGTGGCTAGATCAGAAACTCTTTCTTTCCTTTCTTATGTTCTAAATGACCACACAGGATCTGACAAGTAGTTATTTTTTAAAAATTGCCTTGTGAACGATTCTATAATAAGGAATAAGTAGGTAAATCATAAATAGTTTTATAAAAAGAAAGAATCAAGATTTGAGAAACCCTGGTGGTTGGGAAACTTAGCTCTCAGAATCAAACGACCCTTTTGTCTGTAGTTTGGAGAGAAGCCCTACTTGTTACCCATGGTGGAATGCTCACCATACATGCCACTCTAAGGCCGTTTATGTGTCCACTCTTTCCTACTCCCCAGAACTCTGCACCAGGGTGTTATTGTCATTACACCACAGAGAAGGTGCTGAAACCTGTGCACGGTGGGGAAGTGGTCCAGAATGCCAAGGCCACTCACTGGTTGCCACCACTCCACTGTATCCAGCTCTGCATGGATATGCATGTAGAGATGACTTAAAGCCAACAGGCTTCTAGCTATATAGACTACACGTGAACGTGATTGCCCTTCCACATAACACACTTGAACAGTTGCTGACTTGCATATCAGGGAGACTAGTGAGGCCAATTACCCATGGACACTGAGAGGAAACTCTACCGAAAGTCGTTTTAGGGAGGCCTTGGAGGAGGAGTGTTTCAGTGAATGTCAGTATCTTCCTCATCAAGGGTAGTGTCACATGACTGTACTCCCAGCATTTGTGTAGCTGAGGCAAAAGAACTGAAATTGGAGGGCGGCCTTTGCTACACTGCACCATGTCTCTCCCTTAAGGACTCTTGACGACTGATAGCATGCAAATGATGGATGCTGTCTTTCTCTGTGTAAGCAACAACAACAAAACTGCCAACAGGGCTTGTCGTTGTTGAGCCGTGGCTTCTGTTGGCGTGGGGGATGCTAGTGAAGCGTCACATAGGCTGAGCCTCCTCTGTGTTTCCTTTTGGGAGCCTCTTCACATCAGCGGCCTGGGAAGGAGACTGTTACCAGCCGTGATTCTGCGGCAAGCCTTGGCTTCTGTTCCAGCTAGACCCACAGGGAGAAGTGGAAGAAGCAAAGACTTCATGAAGGCGGAAGACCTACCGAGGACTGCCAGCGTCTGCCCCAGTCCAGGGCAAATACCCTCCTATGTATTCATTTCTGTACCTGTGGAGCCTGGAGCACTCAGAGAAGTCATCCTTTGGCGGAGTACGGACTGAACTGGACTGACTGTCTCCCTTTCACCAAATCTAGGTCCAGAGTGTTTTTCTGGGGGACCACTCTTGTACATAGATATTGGGACTAACTGGGAAGACATGGTTGCCAGGAACCTGGAAACCCCTGCAACATGAAACCACAGGAAGGATGACAAAGACAAAGGGAACTTTCACAGTATTTTTTTTTTCAACTGATTCTGTGAAACAAACGGAGCTCTTTGCAGCTTCCCCTGTTCAAAATGGGAACAGACTGTCTATTGTGTAGAAGCTACAGCCCTCACCTGGGCTGTGCCAGTGTGCACTATGAGATCGGGGCTGCCTTTCATGCATTTTGATTGGTCTGTGCTCAGGCCACATTGACTGTTTTGCATATTGAATGTCATCCCTGGCTTCAGCAGAAGGAAAAACAATGTCATCAAGACAGAGCTTCTTTCATAAGAGCATGTTGGGGTAGTCGCTTCCACCTCTAATTATTTTTCTTTCTTTCCTCCTCTTTCTTCTCCTCCTCCTTTTTTTGGGGTCATTTTTCTAATTTTGTTGCATGGAAATAATAAACGTCAAAGTTGTTATTATCCATGATCTCATACCAGAGAAAAGCCCAAAGGTGCCTCGATCCATGGCCTCTTGGGGAAAGTAGACTCCCTGGAGGGGAGAACGTTGAACCACCTGTCACTCATTCCAAAGTAATAAAAATGGTTTCTCGGGTTGTGGTAATTTAGAGATTAAATGTTGAATGTGTGACTGCAGCAGGCTGTGATTTGTTCCTTCACATATACGATCTTGTTTACTTCCCATCCTGGAACCGTCTCATTTAGAAAGCCAGAGAGCCTGTCTGGTATGCCATTGTGCACAGTTGTGTGGGCCTCCGTATAAATCATGTCACACAGAGATTGCCTTCATAAGCTGGTCCCTCACCTGGCTGCAATCCCCGGGAAGAGGAATGCACTTTGTTACATTTGATTGGAAGCTTCAAAATCGGTCTTGGCTATTTTCTATTACTTAGGTCCCTCTAACCTTCCCTCAGCTGTAGTTGAGAAGTTGCCTTGGCTAGGCTCAATAGCACCATGTGCCCTGAACCTTTATCAAGGGGAATATTCTCTAATCATTTTCAATTGTGTGAAGGCTTGGGACCTGACACCTGGCCACCTATAATACTCAGTATCATGACTGCCTTTTATTTTCCTGCCAACCTGTCACATCCTGGCTGCCGGAACATCATATTTGTCGGTCACTGGACCCCAGAACTAACCACCGTGGATATATTGATCATTACGCCCGTCTCTATACTGTTTTGAATTTATTGTATTTGTTTGTGCTGAGGACTAAGTAATTGACTAGATGACTCCTAAATTTTGCTTCTTAATTAGAACCCTTTCCCTGGCCATTTGGACCCATATTCTCCTGAATCTGTTGATGTTCAGATGGACTATTATTATAAACAATAGAAAAGAAAAGTTTGAATGAAGAACACAACCCAATTAAATATTTTGTCATGCCCAGGGAGGCCTTCCTGGCTCTGTTGTTGTCTTTGGGATCGCAGATGCAGAATATGGTATTAATTATTCTTTTTAGATCTTAGCAGAAAAATTAGTACATGTTCAACTCCCTGTTGTTTGCATAAACCTATTTCCCTTTCCCCTTCACTCATCCCCTGCTCTCAGATAAGAGGAAGCTGGAATGGACAATGCACCAGAATCTTACTTTATTTTTCTTCTTATTTTAATTTATAATCCTGTGCTTCTCTGTTGAGTTCACTGGATGTTTGAGATCATAACCCAAGTTGCATTTCTTCTCAGTTCAAGGTAACAATCCCATTTCTAAACTCATTCAGAATATAAACTAACGAATTCCAAGATGGCAAAACTAAGAACAAAATCAGTAAAAGGTTGTATATATCATTTTGTGGAAGTTTTGTGACTGACAGAGATAAACTTGCCTAGAACACATATTTTTTTCATGTCTATTTCTTTGTTTTCAGTTATCTGTTAACTAGTCCCACATTAAAAAACCTATGGTTCAATATGTTTATAATTTCTAGATTACTAAAACAACAATAATCTGAAAATAAATTTTCTCTATTTATTTAAAATCTCTTCTCATTGCTTTTTGGAGAGTAATCCATGAAACTGTAAGCCATTGTCATACTTAGAGCTCTCTTTGAAGGGAAGCTGGGAAGTGGGTTAGAAAATGTGTCTTAGGTTTTCATTGCTGCGAAGAGACACCATGACCTCAGCAACTCTTATAAAGAAAACATTTAACTGACATGGTTGGCTTACAGTTTCATAGATTCAGTCCATTGTTGCCATGGCGGTGAGCATGGCAGCTTGTAGGCAAACATGTTACTGGAGCTGAGAGTCCTGCATCTTGACTCAGAGGCAGTGGGAAGTCAACTGACTTTCATATTGTGTGAAGCGTGAGCAAAAGACCTTAAAGCCCACCCCCACAGTGACACACTTCCTACAACAAGGTCACACCTCCTAATAGTGTCAACTCCCTTTGGGAACCATATTTTTTCAAACCATTGTATTCCATTCCCTGGCTCCCAAAGCCTTATAGCCATATCATTGTGCAAAAATGCATTCAACTTCAAAAGTCCTCATAGTCTATTATAGTCTCAAACTTGTTTCAAAGTACAAAATCTCTTTTGAGTCACATGGCAATCTCTTAAATGTAATCCCCTGTAAAATCAGAAAAAAGGATCGCATACTTCCAACATACAATGGCACAGGATACATTACCAATCCAAAATGCATGGAAGGAAGCATAGTGAGGAAATAAATAATAAATACTGGGCCAAAGTAAGACCTAAAACAAGCTGGGCAAACTCCAAACGCTGCGGTGAAATGCTCTTTCAATTTCAGTTCTCTAACTCTGTGAAGCTTTTTTTTTTTTGACTGAAATGCAGCAGGAAGCCAACCGACTGTCACACTGAGTGACGTCTGAACAAAAGATAGCGAAACCCATCCCCACAATAGTACACTCCTCCAACAAGGCCATACCTCCTAGTAATGCCACTCCCTTGGGGGGGGTCATTTCATTTCAAACCGCCACAGTGTATTACAGCTGAACATGTGATATACTTCTGCAATTACAGAACTCAGGAAGTGGAAGAAGAGGGTCAGGAGGTTAAGGTCAGTCTCAACTACACAAGGAATTCAAGGTAAAGCTGGGCTACATGAGACACATGTGCACACATGTGTTTGCACACACACCCACACAGAGTAACAAGGTTATGTGCTTTCGTACTCTTAGGATGTCACTGACCACAGCAGTCATATTTTGCCTGAGCAGTAATATAAAAATTTTGCTCCCAAAGGAAGCTCAATTGGAAAATTGTGTGGAGTCATGCAATTTGTACCAATTTAAATGCAATTTAATCATCTGTTAAGGGGCTCTTGAAAGACACACGCAGTAGAGGAGAAAGACACAGCCAGTGGAAATAGAAATAACGTGGTTCAAAGAAGGAAAAGCAGGCAGAAGGAATTTCTTTGCTTCCTGAAAACAGTCCTACTTGTCTTCAGACTTGGCAGTATTTGAATTGAGACGGGTATTTTTGCGTGGTTCTGCGTCTAGGAACTAAATGCTGAAGCATCCGAACAACTGCCAATGAAAGCCTACCATAGAGCTAGAGCCAAAAGTGACTATTACATGCACGTGTGTGTGTGTGTGTGTGTGTGTGTTGCCTACATGCATGTCTGCACACCATTTGTATGGTGTTTTGCCTACTTGTATGTCTATGTAATGTGTATCATTTGTATGCCTTGCCTGCAGAGCCCAAAAGAAAGCACTGAATCTTATGGTACCGGGGTTAGGGATGGTGGTTAGCCACCACAGGGGTGGTGCTGGGAATCAAACCCTGGAAGAGCAGCCAGTGCTCTAAGCTCTGTGCAATCTCTCGAGCCCCCCAAAAGTTATTATGTGAGCAAAGTAGACTCTAATTTCAGTCATTTATATTTTAAAGTGTAAGTAACCAAAAAGACATTCTACCAGTAAATATGTGTTCTGCATACCTAGAAAGGAATGGAAGATCAGACTCTTAGTGTATCCATGCATTCAAAAGGGTATGAGCATAACTCATTTTTTTTTAATTTCAATGGCTTAACTGCTTTGTTAAATATGCTGGCAGAATATAAGAATATTTCCTTAGGAAAAGCCTCAAAACTGGTGGAAGTGTTATTGCAATAGTTCCCACTGCATGACCAAATACTCTGTTATATTTTATGATCTGCCTTGCAACTAGATTAGATGGTGCCTTCTGGCCCATGGTCTGAAAATGAATGAGATAACATCACTTATAGGCAGAGATTGTTATGACCAGAGAGGAGTTCATTTGTTCTTGCTACGGCTGTCTGAAGCCCAAAGATGCTGTAGTTTGAGATGGAGAAATCACACAGTATTACTGAAAAAGATTAATGAGTCACCCTGGTAAGTAGATGTCTGCAGAGAACATCTTGACCCAAGTGTTCTTGGTTAGCAGGCCATTGTCTTAGGGTTTCTACCGCTGTGAAGAAATACCGTGACCAAGACAACTCTTACAAAGAAAAACTTCTATTTGGGGTGTTTTACAGTTCAGATGTGTATCTCATTATCATCATGGCAGTGTTCAGGCAGATGTGGTGCTGGAGAAGGACTGAGACGTCTACATTTTGATCAGAAGGCAACAGGAAGTGAACTGGAACACTGGGAGTGGCTTGAGCATATAAAAAGCCTCAAAGCCCAGCCCAGTAGTGACACATTTCCTCCAACAAGGCCATGCCTATTCCATCAAAGCCTTGCCTCTTAATAGAACCACTCACTGTGAGCTTCTGGGGGTTGGGTATATGACAGGAGGCCTGAGGAAGCAAAGTCACTCAGTCATTTCGCTGTTTCTGTGAGGAAGAATGGGCAAAAAGCTATGATTGACAAGTTTGAATAACTTCGGTGGCCTCTGAGATGCAGGGAATTTCTCTTCTTATCCTGCTTTGAGCCCCGGACAGTGAGAGAAGTGTCATAGTGGCTAAGAACGGAAGTAATTGAGGCTCTGGACTGGTTGGTTTGCATATGAAATGTAACCTTCTATTATCATTTCAAGGAATTAATTAACCCTAGGAGGGACAGTACCTCTAGAGTGAGCAAGGCCACTGATCATTAAATGTCTAAGAAAAATCAGGCTCACTACACCACATAGGACAAACGTCTAAGGGCAATTGTGACTGACAGCAGACAGCAAGACTAATTTTGAAGCAAGTTGAGGGGTTGGGGTTGCAGCTCGGTTGGTAGAGTTCTTGTTTGGCATGCTTGAAACACTGGGTCCCGTCTCCAGCACCTTATCAACTTGGATTGGTGATTCAGGTCTGCAGAAGTAACTGCAATAGTAACTGGGAGCCAGAGGTGGAGGGATCAGTATTTCAACATCATGGTTCACTTTGAATCGAGTTCTTGGCAAGTTTAAGCTAGAAACAGTGTCCCTACTGTCCTGTTTATCTCATCACCACCACAACACACACCAAAATCATGAGCTGGATTAAGCGAGTCAGGAAGGTCAGAGGTACACTAACAATCTAATCTTTACAATGAAACACAGTTCCTTTAAAATGTTTTGATACACACACACACACACATATACATTAGGGTGGGGACTCTCAACATGTGAAGAAAACTAGTGATGAGTGGGTAAAAGACTGTAAACTACCACACACAAATGCAGGAGAAAGCTGAGTCTGTGCAGTGACTCATAAACCTTTATGATGGTTACAGCCTGGTCCCTTTAGTTCCTACACATACTGAAAAGAAAAATAGAATTCATTTTCTGCTTCCGCCTTGTCAAGAGCTTAAAGCATGTAAGACTTCATGTGTTTGGTGCCTAGTTACTTACCCTTAAAAATACTTAAAACAATGTATGTACCTTCCCTTGGAGAATTTTTATGACAGTCTATAAGGACTTATGCTTAAATTCAGTATCTCTTACTTGGCGTCTGTAGTGATCTAGGCATTGTTCTACAGGCAGCAATATTATGAGGAACGGGAAGTTCTGCCTATCCTTCACACACATGCACTGAACATGGGTCCTATCATAGATGCATGTGGATTGGGGTCTTGGAGGGGGTCCACTGGGATTCCTACCATCTACATGCAGGCTATCATGTTCAAGATGGGTGTGGGGGCGGGGCTGTCTGAACCAAGGATGAGAGACAGGATGAGGGGAGTCTCTTGACGAAGAGAGGGACTCCACAGCCTTGATTCTGGAAAGGAAGCTGAACGGGGTCCATTTATACATTGTACAAGGTCTCTCTAGGATG
>JAQHUG010000029.1:5057146-5109035 GCA_028555095.1 Dicrostonyx torquatus
TAAGGTATACATCTCATGTAATTCTAATGAGAGGATTATTTTGTACTCATTTTCTATTTAATATATACATAAAATGAGAAGCATTGACAGTTTTCAGCCCAAGAATATTTAAAGAAAGAAATACACAGGTGGGCTTATTCTTTTTAATTATAGTTGTTAAAGGCAAGAGCACATTTGGATGTGCTGTACTTAGAGAAACAAAAACAATATGTATATTGTCTTTTAAGCACTCCAAGTCCTTAACTCCTACAGGTCATGAGTCTAGAAAAAAACAAAGTCATTGAGGAAGGAGTCTATAGGAGTTACTTTAAAATAAATATAATTTCTCCTTTTTTTGCTTTTTTTCCTATTCTTTTTTTTTGTTGATTTTTATTGAGCTGTACATTTTTCTCTGCTCCTCTCCCTGCCTCTCAATCCCCTTCAATCCTTTCCCAAGGTCCCCATGCTCCCAATTTACTCAGGAGATCTTGTCTTTTTCTACTTCCCATGTAGATTAGATCTATGTAAGTCTCTCTTAGTGTCCTCATTGTTGTCTAGGTTTTCTAGGATTGTGATTTGTGGGCTGTTTTTTTTTTGTTTTGTTTTATGTTTAAAAGCCACTTAAGAGTGAGTACATATGATATTTGTCTTTCTGGGTCTGGGTTACTTCACTCAAAATTATGTTTTCTAACTCCATCCATTTTCCTGCAAAATTCAAGATATCATTAATTTTTTTTTACTGCTGTGTAGTACTCCATTGTGTAAATGTACCACATTTTCTTTATCCATTCTTCAATTGAAGGACATTTAGGTTGTTTCCAGGTTCTGGCTATGACAAACAATGCTGATATGAACATAGTTGAGCACATGTCCTTGTGGCACAATTGAGCATCCTTCGGATGTATACCCAAAAGTGGTATTACTGGGTCTTGAGGAAGGTTGTTTCCTAATTTTCTGAGAAATCACCACACTGACATCCAAAGGGGCAGTACCAGCTTGCATTCCCACCAGCAATGAAGGAATGTTCCCTTTTCCTCACAACCTCTCGAGCATAAATTGTCATCAGTGTTTTTGATCTTGGCCATTCTTACAGGTATAAGATGGAATCTCAGAGTTGTTTTGATTTGACTAAGGATGTTGAATATTTCCTTAAGTGTCTTTCAGCCATTTTAGATTCCTCTGTTGAAAGTTCTCTGTATAGGTCTGTGCTCCATTTTTTTTTATTGGATTATTTGGTTTTTTGATGCCCAATTTCTTGAGCTCTTTGTCTATTTTGGAGATCAGACCTCTGTCTGATGTGGGGTTGAAATAAGGACAATTTCTAATGACTCAAAGTCTTGTATGCTCATGGTTCTGAGCATATAGAGACACAATATTTTATAAAAATTAGTAAGGAAAGGAGAAGGTAGTATGGTCAATGAGCCACATACCTATTGCCTGGGCATCTTTCCTGCAGGGCTCCTGGATTGCACTCACAACGAAATGGCTGCTTGGCTGACTAGAGAGTTATTTGCTAAACCACATCCATGCTTGTCCTAGCGGTTTCTGAGGCTTTCCCAATTCTCTCCTTTGTCCCTTCCCTTTGGGCGACTTGGGCCTTGAGAGAAATCCTGAACTCTTCTAGGAACGTCTTCTGTAGCTGTGAGCCAGGCACAGAAGACTCCGAGCTTTCCCAGGTTTCTCTTGCAATATGTGTCTGCAGTGGTCCTCCCTGGAGACTCCCCGTCTCTGGTCCTGGGCTGCAGCCCTCTTGACGTCTGCTTCAAGCCACTGCCTCCTATCTCAGTGGGGGAAGCTTGGGGCTTTGATTTATAAAAGGGTACTTTTCCTTGAAGCCGGAGTTCTTTTGTGGCTTTTATATACAGCCTTATCTGGCTCTGGGAAAGTGATCTGCATGATAGATGTGAACAAATGAGTTGGGTGACCAGCTATTTCTTCTCTTTGGATCATTAGTTTTCCGCCCAGTTGACTGGGAAGTCTGCAGATTTCTACCTCACTGACACTTTCAGCAGCAAGGAAGAAATGAGTCCCAGGGCATGGCTGGCGGGAGGCCTGGAGCAGGTCAGATGTTACAGCGATGTTGGAAATGTCTAATATACGGGAACAACCTTCTCCTGGAAGGGTTGTGCTTTATTGAATTGCCGTTTGCCTCTCCTGATGTCCCTAGACTGTTTTTTTTTTTTCTGAAACTCTGTTTCTGAAATAGTGTCCCTTCTCTCATTTGTCCTGCAGACCTTCATTCGACATCATGAAAGCACTGGGAAATAAAAATGACTTTAATGGCCAGGGCTAACAGGAGGAACCATGGATATCAGATCTTTGCCAGGAAGTGGCCTCAGACACTTGGAGCCTGGAGATGGCAACCTTAACCCTGGTGTTGCCCCCAGGTTCCTGTCAGTAAGAAGTGAGTTCCCACAACTAAACCGAGGTCTCTGACAGAGTGCAGAATTATGTGCATGTGACCAGACTTGGCCAGCATGCACTGCTGGTCCCATCTCCATACTGACACAATTAACAGGTCTCGCTCCATGCCTCACTCTGTCATCCCGGTGACTTTCTGGATTTAATTGTACACAGTCTTTCCTGCTCTCACTCTCTGCCTTCCTGTGTCAGTGGAGTGACTCAAAGGCAAGTGCTGGGTGGGAGTGAGCTCTCCCTGCAAGGAGGAGCAGCCGGCCTTGCTGCCTCTGAAGGGTGGTTCACACCAGGCTCACTGCCTGCAAAGGGCGGCTCACACCAGGTCCCATTTAAGCTTGTTAACTTGAGATTATCTTCATTTAACATGTGTGTGTGTGTGTGTGTGTGTGTATGTGCGCACACACACATGCATGTGTGATACATTTTACAGAAACCCACCCCGGGGAGAGAAGGGCCTGTTGCCTCTTTATTACACTGTAGAAGAGCCACATTAGCGTTCCAGTCTATATATTATGAAATTAAGTGGATACCCTTGGGGTTAATTCCTTGTTGTAATTGTAATGAAAAGAAACACTTTCTAACCCTCCATTTAAGATCTATAACTATTAAAATCCACTAGCCTTGGTGACTCCTGGGGCCAGTGGAGTGCTTTAGGGTGTATGAAAAGGGGCACTCCTACAGTGTCCAATATCAGTAATTTAAAAAAAGTAACCGCCTCCAAGTGGGAAAATGAACAAATGAGTTTTCCGTCTTGCCCCTCCCTGCTGTTTATCCGTGGTGGAATCACTCATCAACCCTGTGAAATTATATGCATATTAAAATCGTGGCCCTGCCTGCATGGGTTTGCAGTGGTTGGGGCCCTAAAGCTGAAAGAAGTGGACACACGCCCCAACGCCTAACCCAGAAGGAATCTCTCACTGATAACCCCTTGCAAATAGAAATTTAGTTTCATCCAAGGGAGATTCACTGGGGAAAAACACTAGGGTAAGCTGCATGCCTAGCAAAAGACGATCAAGAGAAATGAATTGGAAGGTCCACTGGAGGTTCCTTGTCCCGCATGCATGTCAGGACTCTTGTTTCTGCTGTTGTTGTTTTTTTACCTTATTTATTTAATTTAAATTTTATTTTATTTATGTTTTTGTTCTTCACACCTTTTACGCCACAGGGCCTTTGTGTATATATTATAGTTTTCAGGTTAGTATTTTTACAGGATTCCCGAGTGTGCAAACGAGTGGATATCTGTGTCCTGCGCCTTCTCTTGGGCGCTTTTGCTTGTTTTGTCCAAATCCTATGTCTCGGCTTTTGTTTATTTTAATTTATTATTGTCTGTTTTCTAATGAGAGACAGAAAAAAGGGGTGGGGATCTGGATGGGAGAGGGGGTGCAGACGAGCTGGAAGGAGCAGACAGATATATTTACGTAAAGAAAAAAAAACTATTTTTAGTAAAGAGAAGGTAAAATTGTGGCTGTGGGTTCTGTTAGGGCATAGTCAGAGGTAGCATTTGGGTAAATCGTTCCGATGGATGAAGCTGCAAGACTGAGAAAAAGAACTGAGATCTGCTGCGTGAGGTCAATTCCTTGGATGCCTCCAGAGCCTCCTCTGTTTATCTGAGAGTTGTCTCAACAGCCACCTTTAACTCCAACCACCCGCTTTGTAGCATTTAGCCTGCTATAATTCAGTGTATTGTTAGCGTCAAAAAATGAAAAAATAAAGAAGAGAATGTACGTTCTGCATATGACATCTGATTTAATTTCTTTATTACAGCTACTATAGCCATTAAATATCAAATTTATTGGTGTATTAGCATCTGACACAGTGTGAATCACTGGTACGTACACAGGGAACAATGAGAGTAATTTAAAATAAGAGAGAGATTTCACTTTACAATAGTGTGAACACACAAAAGATGGGAAGGCGGAAGAGGGAAAGAGAGCAGAGGCTTTGTGACGCTCCTAAGATTTTGGGGGGAATTCCTGTTAATAAAAGTGTTTGCTTGGCTGTGGTTAGGATCACAGCGCATTTCTTTTTCTTCTTCACTCATTATGGTACGAACGGCCTTGGTTTAAAAGCAAAGCAGCTGCATGCACACTTGGCAGGGAAAGGACAAACTAGAAATTAATTGAGGTACTTAAAAGTTTCCATTTTAATGCCGTAGGGAAGGTGATGAAAGGGTCTACTTAGAGGACCCCTCCCTGCAGAGCTAATGCTGCACACTGTCACAACTCACTAGGAAGGAGTTTCACTTCGGGTGACTAGTCCCGTTAATGCACATAGCAGAGCTCCTGATGATTTGTTTATAGAGTGTGTGTGTGATAGAAGTGTGTGAGTGCGTGTGTGTGTGTGCGCGTGTGTGTGTGTGTGCGTGTGTGGTGCATGCGTGTGTGTGCGTGTGCGCGTGTGTGGTGCATGCATGTGTGTGTGCGTGTGTGTGCGCGCACGTGTGTGTGCGTGTATGTGCGTGTGTGTGGTGCATGCGTGTGTGTGCGTGTGTGTGTGTGTGTGTGTGTGTAAGGTCTTTTAGAATACTCCCGAAAAATCACCTCTCCTCTGTTTTCCTTACACCTCTTGCAGCTCTCGGCATTTCCAAATGTGTCCCCTCTGCACCCATTTCAGAATGCCAGCAGAGGGCTGGTAATAGCCCATCATGTTTAGGTCACTGGCTTGTAGCCGAGCCAGGCAGGTGGTCTGAGTGAAATTAGCAGGCCTGTCTCAGTTCAGTTCCCAGCTTCCCCCACTCCACTCAATCAAAACTGTGCGCCAGCTTCACGCCTGGGCTTCCTACTTGTCTCTAATTGGCCACTTTGGAGAGAAGATTTTCAGACACTCAGACAAGACTATGACAATACACGCGAGAACCGCTCAGTAGAGGCCTGCCTGGAAGCCTTGTGCTGGGCAAGACGGCTTTAAAGATATTTGTCCTCCCTTCCTCCCTCCCTTCTTTCCTTCTCTCCTCCCCTTTCTCTCTTTGAGAGAGGGCTTCACACAGTAACCCAGGCTGGTCTGCAACTCACTCCAGACTGGCCTTGAACTCACAGGAATCCTCCTGCCTCTTCCTCTCCACTTTGATGATGGGATTACAGCCAAATGAGTTTTGATTGGTTTGCAAATGATCCTAGCTGTGTAAGGTCACTTGAAAAAGCGGTGACACCAGCTCATTTCATTCCTGTTCCCCTGAAATCTTACATTGCCACAGGACAATGAACAAACCTGAAAACTTTACGTGGCTGTCATAACATGGCTCAAAAATGGAATACTGTGAGGAGATTTCTGAGTGCTCATGAGAAAACAAGTCTCGTGACCTCAGTCACTTTAAAAAACATGGAATTGTTCTTGGAATGTGTGTTCTGGCTCCTTCCAGGTGCAGAAGGTAGGAATGAGTTTGCTTCAGATTGCCCATCGCAATTAGCTGTTGTTACTTGTTTAAAGGCTCTACAGGAAAACATGGTTTTTGTCATATGCGGTTTGCCCACCGCCTCCCACTTGCCTCTCACAGGCAGCTGCCCTGATGACTGGACACTTGACCCATGCAGCTCCTCCCAACCCCCGCAGTAGTTCTGATGCTCGGAATAAAGCTGGCTACTGCGTGACGCTTTAGCCCACTGCATTTATGGGCTCCATTCTCCCAGGTCCTAATAAAGTGAACGCATGGCTACAGTGTCATTGTGCTGGTGAGACTGTGTGTGTCACCTTGTCACCGGCAAGAGGAACTTCAACTGAGGAATAGAGACCACATGGGGTGTTATTTTCTGACCTGCTCTCCTATCTTGTTTAGATTGAATTCTTAGCCAAACCAGGACCACCTGTTGTGTGCAAGCACCGCCTACAACAATTGCTAATAAAGAAAATGCCCCTCAGATCTGCCTACAGGCCAGTCTGATGGATACAGCCAGTTCCTGCCTCCTGGAAATCCTGCTTGAGTCCCCACCCTGACCTCCTCTGATAATGAACTATAACCTGTAAGTTAAAATAAACTCCCCCCCACACCATTGGTTTTGATGAGATTTTAACACAGTAACAGAAAGCAATCTGGGACAACAGTTAAACAAAAAGTGCTTGAAGTTCAAAACTATCCAAATATCAGGGGTTTCCCTGTGTCTTTTTTGTTTTATGTTCTAAGATCTGACGTGGGAGTGTTCTCCTGTATTTTGTATTACTCTTATTGGTTGAATAAAGAGCTGCCTGGCTTATAGATAGGTTAGCCCTTAGGTGGGCGGAGTAGACAGAACGGAAGTTCTGGGAGGAGAAGAAAGGAAGTGGGCCAGTCGCCATGAGGCCCCCGCCGCAGGTGGAAGTACCGTAGGTCCATCCGGTAAGTCACCCACCTCGTGGTGACATAGAGAGAATGGGCAAGGCAGTATTTGAATTAATACAGGTCTCATGTGGTTATTTCGGGCATAAGCAACCAGCGGCTGAGCGGGCCAGCAGCTGGGGGCTTGGGAGCCAGGCGCTGGGAACACAACCCACCCCTCTCCCTCCATTTACAACAAAGATCTAACCTTGAAGTCTTCACTGGTGTCTCTGTCCTCATTCCTTCCTCGTCTGTGCCACTTAAGGGCAGGTCCTCAGCCCTTCTTAGTCTCTCATGGACCTTAATACTTTTCTGAAGTAATGGTTTGTTATTTGGAGAATGTCCCTAATATGTTAGAAACATTTGTCTGGTTTTTTTTCCCTCCTCATGTTAATCATCACTAGATTAAGGCAATTTTGGTAAGAATACACCCGACTCCCTGTGTGTCACACAGAGTATATTATGTAGTCCTCTGACCAGTGACTGACCAGAGTCTGCTGGTTCCCCACTGTGATCTTCCTAGTCTTCTGATAGAGTCCCTTTAACCTTCAGAAATGTCAAGTTCTGGTGAAAGTGTGGGCTGACTAGTGTGAATGTTCCAGGAGGAAAAACAAGACTTTCCCCTTTCCACTGAGTTTCACATTTCAGTCTGATTTTATTTTTTTTATAAACAATCCTTTTTATTAATATTTTGGATGCATCTGCTTTGCGTGTAACTGAGGGTACACAGACCTGTACAGATGTAAGTGCACAGTCGTGTGCACGCATGCGGAGGTCAGAAGTCAGCCTTGGGTGGTACTCCTCAGGGGTTATCCACCTTGTTTTTGAGACAAAGTCTCTCCACTGGCCTGGACTTGTCAAGTAGGATGTGCTGGCTGGACAGCAAGCCCCAGGGATCCATCCACCTGTCTCCATCTTCCTTCATCTCATCTGATCCACTTAGAAAATCAACAGTGAGGGGCATAGGCATTGGGACTTTGGGGAGACAGCTAGATCCTGGGGGTACAGTCCTTATGAACACAATTCATGCTCTCATAGAGGGGCTGAAGAATGATCGCCTCCTATCTGCCATGAGAAAAACAATGAACATTTTGTTTAGGAGAGGAAAAAACCTCCAGAACTTGATTTTGTGGGTCCCTTGATCATGGACTCCCAGCCTCAGTACCCAGAGGAACACATTTCTTTTCAAATATGTAATTACCTTTAATGGATTAACAAATTGTGTGTGTGAGAAAGTGTGCATACATGTGGAAGTCAGAGGATGACGCAGGGAGATGGCTCTCTCCTTTGCCAAATGGGCTCCAGATGTGAAACAGGTCATCAGGCTCAGGAGAAAGGGGATTTAGGTGCTGGGACATCTTGCCGGCACAAGAAATAAATTTATTTGTAAGCCACTGAGCTCATGGTATTTGTTATGGAAACTAAGGCAACTAATTTGAGCAGTTAGAAAAACTGTACTTCATTTTCTCCCACTGTCTAGTGAGCCACAGGAATGTGGAGAATTGTGGACTATCTTTATTTAGTTCTCTAATAGGCAGCAAAATGCACGCTGTCCTGGGTGATTAATATATATATATATATATATATTTATTAAGTAGCAGAATATGTACTCTGAAGGGAGACAGTAGAAATCAGAAGTATCAGCTTGTAGTCAAAGAAGCTCATGAGTAGAGGCTAAACAGTCGCAGTATGTATTAATATGGTGCCCTGTGTGAACCTGCTGAGGGATTAAACCATGAACCATGTGTAGCCTGCTTTCTCAGAATTCCTAAGACAGACCTGAAGAACCTATTAGGGAACATTGGCTTTTGGCTCCACTATCTTTCTATTGATGTCACAAATAGCCACAAATTCAGCTGCTTAAAACAATGCATGATTATTATCTTACAGAGATGTCAGTCTCAAGTCAAGCTTATGTCTTGCTGGGTTACGGGGTTCCTTTGGGGTCTCACTTCAGTTGCTGACAGAGCTCAGATCCTTGAGTCTCGGGCTTAAGTCCCTGTTCCCCATAGGCTGTTGGTGAGGGTACTCCCAGGTTTGCAGGGTTCCTTCATTGTGCCTTCCGTCCTGCATTCTTCCTCATCCAAAAAACAGCAAGGTTTGTTGAGTAGGAATCTTTCTTACGTCTGACATTGCCAGTCACTGTCAGACTTCTCTCTTTTTTTTTTTCAGACACATGTTGGCTACATCAGGTCCAGAAGATACTCTTGTATACTCTTTTTTAAGAGTACATCTGTGTAGTACATTATCTCTTTCTTAAAAATGTCCATGTTTCATCCCTTGGAACTTACAAATATGTTAAGTTCCATAGGAAAGGATTATGGTAGCTGATGGATTTAAGCTCTCTCTAGTCAGTGTTCTCTAAGCTTCTACGATTAGCATGGGTTATCTAGGTGATTTGAGCTTAATCACTAAGGTCTGAGTATGGGTAAGGCAGGGTCATAGTAATGAGATGTGAGAAACTCACCTATTCTGGTCAGCTTTGATAGTGGAAGTGGGTAGTAGACCAAAGACTATTAACGACCTCTGAAGTGTGAAGAAAACAAACAAATGAACTCTCCGGGGAGAGTAGCCAGAAAGGACTCACTGAGAACCCATTTTGTACTTCTGACTCCCAGAACACTATGTTAACAGTTTGTTAGTGCGTTGAGTCACTAACATGTTTTTGAAAAATTTAGAGACTCTTCTGAGGTAGCCCATGCTAATCTTCAATTAGCTGTGTAGCCCAGGATGGCCACCCCACCCTGCCTCAGTCTCCCTAGTGCTAGTGTTACTGATTGAGAAGCTATAGCTAGCCTTCATGATTACTGAGCAGTCATAGTGGAATCCCTCCCATTCCATTGCCTCGACCTCACCTACAAGTCCCTTTTACCTTGCCCAAAGACATAGTTTTTTGGTTCTGTAAAACAATATGAAAATTAATATTTTTATGAGATTTGTCATTGGCTTTCTGTAATCACTGAGGAACTGAATGAGATTAACCTGTGTTAATAAGAGATGACTAATACAGAAAACAGAGGGTGGTGGGAAGCCTGGGTCTCATTCTATTGCCTTCTACAGTCTCATTCTGTGCGTGGTCTTTTACTTACTGTACGCAATACTGTTCTGTTATCTAGGATTTTCTAACATTTTGATTTGAGGATTGCATATTTATGTAGTGAATGAATGGTAAAATTGGAATTTTATTCTTGGATTCTTAAACCTAGTTCCTTCTTCCTACCTTAAATTTGTTTAATCTACTTTTTGCGTCACAGAAAATAAGTAGGAGAATAAAACTTCCCCCAGGCCCAATCATCTTTCAGCTTTATCTTATGTGTTGTGGTATCTACATTTGTATCAAACACTAGCTTTATCTACCTTTGTATTAAACACCAGCTCTCAAAGACCAGAAATGACAAGTCACCATAGGTGGATCAAATTCACCATAGGAGAATCAAATGATAAAATTCACCATAGGTGGATCAAGTGGCTCATAGTTAAGAAAGTAAAAACAAATCAAATAGCATCATTAAAATTACTAAATGGGAAAATATGAAAGTAAAAACTGATTTTTGCTTCTAAGGTGTGTGAAGTTTTGTCTCATTTCCCATTTCAAAAGATAAAGGTCACTTGGATTTGATTTGAATGGCACTGAACTGGTCAATAAGACAATGAGATTAAGAGTTGAGAGTCACTGAGTAAGAGTAGAGAAAAAATAAAAAAAAATAGAATTCAGAAAACTCATCACCCTGTAAGAACCTACTCAAGCTGTTAGAAGAACTTATAAAACTTGTACAGACTCTCACTTGAGGTTCCAACAGCAGAACCAGTCATAATGAAGGATACATTTGTCTGAGCAGGCGAAGATTATCTTCTTTTTGGATGAGACTATGGTAAAACCTTACCTTGGCTTCTCTGGTTCTACTGTGTTATATATTATTCGTTTCTGTGACCTGTTGGCATCTTCAGGCCCAGCAACCAGGGAAATCTATGGAATTACTGAACAAAAATCCTTTGGAGAATTCCTTTCAGATCACATGTTGGGACATTCCTATCTCTGATACTCTGGTAGACCCACTATCTGGGACATTAGAGGGGGCCTTGCCATTGGGATCCCTTCATTTAGTGCGTGATGTTTCTGACACTTGCTTCAATTATTGAAAATTGTCTCTGTTCCTAAATACCCGACTGTGCAATACTGTTAGGATTTTCTTCCTCTTGTGCTGCCATGCTTTATAAACAAAACAAAACAAAAGCTTTCTATTTCCTCAAATGAAATTTTTGATAAATGTACCTGATAAATATTGATATCACTGATGCATGTTTTATGTTAGTAACAGCTACAAATTTCAGTAATGCATGTCTGATGTGCCTTACATGGTTTTTGTTTTATATATATATATATATATATATATATATATATATCAGATTGGTCTTTTTTGTGGTTTAGTGTGTAAGATTTAATAAATTATCACCCAAGCCAGCTATATTTAGGATATATACTTTAATAGGAGTAAAGAATACAAACAGATTTACAATACCAGATCCTGGATCCCGCACTTTTCCGAAGACGTGCGCCAGACCAAGAACCACAGAGAGAGAGAGCTAACACGTGAACTGAGTCTTTTATACATCAGGCGGGACCTGATGGTCCAACCCAGAATAATTAGCTAATGGCTAATGGCAGGGCGGGGCTATTAGCCTGATTGGCTAAAACCTTTCCCCATCATTAGTGTGTATGTGTGTTCAACTTGAATATCTTATGTATCCTATGTATGCTGCTCTCCACATAATTATTATCGTTTTGAGTCAGGGTTTCTAACTAAACCTGAAGTTTGCTGTTCTGGATAGACTGGCTGACAATGTAACAGTATTCGTCTGTCTCTACCCACCTCCTAGCACTGAAGTTACAGGCAAACACTACCATGTCTGGCTTCTGATGTGGGTACTAGAGATTTGAACTCAGGTCTTGTGATCACACTGCAAGTACTTTACCCACTGAACTGTCTCTCCAGACCCATTTCTATTTTTTCTAGGTTGATTTAAATTAAAAATTTCTTGAGGTTGGCTGCAGCAGCCCAGAGAATGCATGTTTGTGGCCTCTGATCATCATAAACAATATTGCGAATAATGTATAGGAATTTGAACACAATTATCCCTTCCCATAATGTTTGAATAGTTTAATTCTTCTTCTGGTCATGCTCATTTAGAAATGCCATTGCCTAAGTAACTCTCTGGGATTTATTTATTTATTTTTTTTAAGATTTATTTATTTTCATTAAGTATACAGTGGTTTGCCTGCATATGTCCCTGCAGGCCAGAAGAGGGCACCATATCTCATTACAGATGGTTGTGAGCCACCATGTGGTTGCTGGGATTTGAACTCAGGACCTTTGGAAGCATAGCCAGTGATTTTAACCTCTGAGCCATCTCTTCAGCCCACTCTCTGGGATTTATAATAAGCTCAGAAATTAATAAATTTCTAAATTGAGAAATACTTATTTTAAATTGAGAAATTCATGATTTTTCAGTTTGACTTTCTTTGAACATAGCTTGTTTGACCTAAGGTAGTAAGGTTAATGTCCTCCAAAAGCACCTCCCAGAAACAGCCTCCCAGGGCATCTGTTGGCCAGGGCAGTTTGATACATAGAATTAGTCATCAAGATAACCAAAGCGTACAGTATTTGTAGCACCTAAACACGTCACATTCTCATTATGAACATAATCCCAACTGACTATCCAGTGATTTTTCTTCAAGCATCAGAATGTATGACAAGGTTCAGATCATCTCAAGTACCAAAGGGACAATGACCTGCAACATTTGCATTTTCTTACGCAGCAGGCCATATCCTGCTGATTTGAATCCTTGAATATCTAGAAATCTGCAGCAGCCTTTGTAGGGTGTCCTTGTATTCTTGATCCGCTGTGCCATGCTAGATTCCTGGCTCTCTTCATTTCCCATTGCCTTTTGTGTCTAACTCCCCCCCCCCCCGCAGATGCTCCGCAGTGCTACGCGTGGCTACACAGCCTCATGGGATCTCTTAAACTCAAACTATGGAATCAGTGGCATTCTATGAGCGTCTGTGTCAAGGACACCGAGGCTCTGGACCTAAGTGCTGCAGAAGAGGCGATCAAAGAGAGAAGTGTTGGGGCTTCGCTGTGGAGAATGATTTTCCTGTAAATAATGAGACGTGTGTTGTTGAGGATTACAAACCCAGCTGTAGCATGGAGACCTGACTATTTAAAGTACAGGAGGCAGTTTTCAAAAGAAGAGATGAACTCAGTGGGAGTCCTGGGTGTTATGTATTCAATGCTAAAATAGATTTTTCAGGCGAAGAAAAACACTATTTAGTTACTTTTAAGGAGCTTAAAGTGCTAAGGAACAAAAATAGCATAAACATTTAAGCTTTTGAATATTTTGTCTACATTTTCTTCCTCTTGCCCTGGTTCATCAGTTTGTATTCTCCCTTGCTGCACTTCATTAATAATTATTTTAGGTAATAAATATAAATCACATCCCGATAATCATATCATGCAAACACAATTTGCATCTATACAATACATCAAATTTTTATATTTCTATTTCTGTATAGCTGTAGGGATCCCTTGTCTTTAGAAGGTATCAGTTCTTATATTTAGCCCATTGTAAAGCTTTCTCCTTCCTTGGGGAAAGCTTTCTATTCCCTTGTCAACTTTCTCCCAACACCTGCCATGCTGATAGGGTAGAATTAGTCTGAAAGGTAAGAGGGCGGTTTCTCAATTTCTTCTGCTGTGTCAGGGAAACACAGTGACGAATCTGCTGTTAGAGGGGCAAAGAAGACAATGTACCAGACTCATGCAAATGAGAGGATTGCTGACATTAGTAGAGCAATAAGTAATGTAAGTATGGATATGTATGATACATATAAATAAGAATATGCTCCTGTGGAAATTAAGTCGGAGGCGGTAGTCCCTTTCAGGTCAGCCTTTGCTATGTATTAGTCAGGGTTCTTAGAGAAACAGAACTGGTGGCTTGCATATACATAAAGAAAAAGAGTGTATGGCTTGGGTTGTGTGTAGGAACTGAAGGGTCCAACCATGGCTGCCTTCACACTCTAGATGCTGGGAACTCAGTAGCTGCTCAGGCTAGGAAACTGGACAACTTGGCAGCCCGACCAGATGCTGCAGTCCTGGAAGATTTCCAGAGAGCCATTGGTCTTCAGTTCATGTTGGAGAGCCTAGGAAGCTGTAGTTTGATGTTAGTGGAGGATGCTGGTGGCAGTGGCACACTCACCAGCAAGAAACAGGATAATGCAAAATGTATCTGATTTAAGCTGCATTTGTCAGACTATTTGGTTACTAAGCGTGCAAACACCTTTGGGCCTCTATCATTTTCTCCGGAATGACTGTATTTAGATATAGAACAGTATCTATCACAATCCTTTCTAGAAGACTATTGTAAAAAAATGAATAAATAGCAAAATAAAATTTTTAAAAGTTTAGTGCTTTCTTTAAAAATTCCTCTATAGTGATTAATCTTGCTTGTAATCTGGGTGTGGTTTAGAATCAGCTAAGAGATGTATCCCTGGACTGGTCTGTGAATGCATTCCCAACATTTCCAAGAAGGACTACGGGAAAGGAGGCCTTCCCCAGAGTGGGCGCTGACTGGCACCTCTGGTTGGTGGCACAGATACGAAGAGGGCATGTTCAGAGGTGCTGCTGGCCATCCTGCCCATCTCGCTCCCTTTCTCCATGTCTTTCTTGGTTCTTCATTTCGTTCTTCCTACCCTACCTCCTTCTTTCCTTTATGGTGTGTACTGAGTGCTTGTGAGTCCACACGCATGCGCATATGGAGGCCAGAGGTGGCATCCTGCTCTGTCATTCCCTTACTGATCACCCTGAGATGGGACCTCTTGCTGCACTTGGAGCTCCCTGACTTTTCTTTTTCAGATAAGCTGGCTGGTAGGTCAGCAAGTCCTCAAGACTCTCTTGTCTCTTCAGAGTCCAGTACTAGTTTTAGGAGTTCATGTGACCATGTCAGCCTTAACATCGTGGGTACTGGGCATCTGATCTCAGGTCCTAATGCATGCACCACAAGATTTCTGCCCTATCTCTCCAGTCCCACAAAGTCTGATTGAAAACTTGATGTCAGAAGACAACCCTAGAGCTGTGGCTGTGTGTGGTGGCTGGCTGAAGGCTTCAGTTGTAAGATTCTAGTCCCTATTGCTTAATCTGAGCTCCAAAGGGGAAAGGAGGGAATCGTACCATCTTGATGCCCTGGGTGACTTTCTTTCTTGCACATCATGGTGGCTTTATATCTGCTCAAAAGTATGGCTGTCTATTTTTTACACTTTTCTCTCTTTATGTAAGTCACTGTGGAAGGAATACCTAACATGTTTATAATAACCTTTAAAATTGCTTTTCCTCTTAAAGATAGGTTATTAAAAAATGAGTCTTCCTATAGCTTTATTGCTGGGTGTTTTCAAAATTTTATTATTATCTTTTTATTTTAACGGAACAATATTTTTTAAATCCTAGCTACTTTACCAGTCCTTTCTCACCATGGAAAGAAGAGCCAGTGTTGAGTATGCGTTGAGAAGAGATCACAGTCTTGAGTTTTCTCCAGACACAGGAACTTAACACTAAATCTACCTGTAAAGTCCAAGACTCAATACATCAAGAAGGATTTCCCTATTGTAATCTGGAGGGGCTCTCTATACCCACAATTGTCAAAAAGTGTTTAAAAGATTCAAAGGTTCTAAACTGGCAGCAAGTCCAATGTGGAGAAAATTCTATTCCTATTACTTTTTCTTTTTTAAAATAAAAAATACAATTTTTTTCTTACTTTTTTTGGGGAAAATGTCATACACAAGTTTCTTTCTCATCCTTTCTTCCTTCAAGTCAGTCCCAACTTTTATAAAATCCTATCTATTTCTATTTTACATAAAATACCATTTTACACTATTATCATAAATATTTTGTGAAAAACGCATGTTCAATATGGATGGAATTTTCTGTAGCTTTTTTAAAAATTTTATTCTGATTAATTGATGGGTGTCTGTAGACATGTGATCTTCTCAGACAGTTAAGCTATCTAGCAATAGCAATTTGGAGTTTTGATTGGCTCAGTGTATCAAGGTTTATTTCTCTCCTAACACAAGGCAGTGACGAGGTTGTGGTAGTTACTCAGGGATGAGGCCATGCTGGGTACTAGTTCAATTGTGTTTCTAGCACTGCTATAGTTGGGGAAAGATACTGTAGTAAATAGCCGACAATATCTGTTGAATATTGCACTGAAAACTATGCAGGACACCACTGGTTTCATTGGTCAGAAAAAGCAATGTGAGTCTGCCTGACCTAAAGGGACTTAAGAAAACAAACTAGACTGACTAGTGGTACAGAGGACTGTGGCAGTAGAGCATCTTCATATGCTAGTATAGGTAAGATAAAACCAGGATTCCAGGTGAAGTAAGCTGCAGGTAAGCTCCATCTCCTGTAAAGATGAAATATTAAAAATAGTTACAGACAAAGCTAACAAGAAGTCCCCATATATACCATAGCTCATTTTCCATAATATTACATATTATGTCATTATTAATAAACACATATTTAAGCATGGCAAAGTATCTTAGTGGATAAAAGTATCTGCTGGTTAGGTGTTTATGTTTTGTTTTGTTTTTGTTTGTTTGCTTTTGATCAACTAGACTGAGGATAGAGTCTTCTGGGAAGAGGGAAACTTAATTGCGAATTTTCCTCCACCAGATAGTCCGTAGGCAAGATTCTGGGGGTATTTTCTTGATTAAAGATTGATGTGGGCCTGCCCAGTCTATGGTGGGTGATGCCACCCCTGGGCAGATGGTGGTGGGTGGGCACCCCAACAAGCCAGGCTGGTGTCAAGACCAAGGGTTGCTCTCCATAAACTGCCAGCATGCCCCATTGGTGAGGACAACATCCACACAACTCATTGACCAGTGAGAAATCAAGCAGGCACCTACATGGAGCCTTTACCCCTATAATCTAGTCTCTTTAGTACAGAGCAAGTACTCTGAAGAATACCAAAAGGGAATGATGAACACCAACCCAGCCACAAAGCCTTTGACCTACAATCTGTCCTGCTTGAAAAAATATGCTAAGACAATGGTAGCACAGACCTTGTGGGAGTAGTCAACCAACATTGGGTTCAATTTGAGGCCCAAGGCATGAGAGCAAGCCCAGATGGTCAGGAATCAGAGACTGGGTAACCCAGAGACCTAGGATAGTACCAAACATGATCGGCATAAAGCAAAACAAGCAAACAAACAAAAAAGTCAACAATAAATTATTCCTAATGATATTTTGTTATATGCATAGATCAGTGCCTTATCCAGTCATTTTCAGAGAGGCTTCCTCCAGCAGCAGATGGGAACAGACGCAGAGACCCACAGTCAGATATTACGTGGAAAGTCTAAATTGAAACTCTTCATCAAATCCCTGGCTTCAGACAGAGTTCAGAGAATCTTACAGAAATGGGGGAGGTATGCTGTGAGGATTGTCAGAGCCATGGGGATGGAAACATCAGGAGAACAAGACTCTCTGAATCAGCTAAGCAAGATGTGTATGCACTCAGAGAGACTGAAGCAGTGAGCACGGGCTCTACATGAGTCTGCACCAGGTCCTCTGCATATATATTATAACTATTAGCCTAGTATTTTTATGGGAATTTGTTGCCATGGGTTTCCGGTCCCACCCAATCCTACAGCCATTTAGTCCTAAAGAAACATGCAGAGGTCTATATTAATCATAAACTGGTTGGCCTATTAGCTCAGGCTTCTTATTAACTCTTACTTACATCTTAAATTAGCCCATTATTCTTGTCTATGTTAGCCACAGGGCTTGGTAGCTTTATCAGTGAGGCATTCTCATCTTGCTTCCTCTGTGACTGGGTGACGACTATAGACTGACCTTTCCTCTTCCTAGAATTCTCCTGTTCTAGTTGCCTCGCCTCTACTTCCTGCTTCATCACCCCGCCTATACTTTCTGCCTGGCTACTGGCCAATTAGTGTTTTATTAAAATACAAGTGACAAGTCTTTTACAGAGTACAAGACCATTGTCCCACAGCAGGACTCTTGACTTTGAGAACAAATGGGCCTCTGTCTCTTGAGCCTGCTCTTGGAATTCTTTCCCTCCTGTTGTCATGTCCAACTTATATATGAAATTTTTTTTGCTTCATATTATTATATTTTATTTTGTCATGCTTGGTGGTTATCCTCAGAAGCCTGTTCTTTTCTGAGAGAATTAGAGTGAATCTGGAGTGGAGGGTGATGGGAAGGAACTGGGGGGAGTAGAGAGAGGGGAAGCTATAATCAGGATATATTGTATGAGAAAACAATCTATTTTCAATTTTAAAAAATTAATGTGAACAAGTCTCAGAAAGCAAGCCAGTAAGCAGTTCTACCCTACTGTTCCTGACTCTGCTACTGCTTTAGTTCCTGCCCTGACTTTCCTCAGGGATGGACTTTGATGACTGGGATGTGTCATCCGCATAGACCTTTTCTTCCCCACATTGCTTTTGGTATACAGCAATCAAAACCAGACAAGGGCCAGGAAGCTGCTGTTGGTCGAAGACCTGAATAATTTGAGAACCAGAACCTACATGGTGGAATATGAGAGCTGACTCCTGCAAATTGTCCACTCCATCTAAATTTCTGATACTCTGTAGACTCCCTTCATGCAGACACAGTTGTGGGAATAGCAAAATCTCTCCATCACATAGGAAATTTCCAGGAAAAAAAATTAAAGGAAACAAACTCAGTATCAAGATATCGAACATACTGAGTACATTCCCCATATCACAATATTCTTTTAATTATCGATGGCAGAATCTAATCAGTAGTACAATTCAATATCTTATCTTAAAAGATCAGTAGCGCTGTTTCTATTTCTTCTGGGGTAGCGGTTAAGGTTTTTTTAAATCACGCTGAACCATTTTCATTGTATGAACTAGATATAGTTCTTCATTCTCTGTCTATCTCCATGGTACAAAGAAACTTATTGCTGTAGCTGCCCATAGACATGAGAAGCTCTCTATCAAGCATGTGGTTTGATGTGACTTGGTTTTGTTGCCATACCACGGACTGACTGTCCCTGTCAGCTTGGGTCATAAAGCTTTTGGATAACCGGTACACAGCAATCATCACCAAACTGGACTGGATGACTTAACTGTCAGTTCAGTCCAGCAGGTATCCACGTGCCTGGGAATATCATAACCATTGGAAAACATGATTTCATGTGCAGAAGATATTAGTGTGCCGAAGGGGCAGGAGATGAAGGGAACTTTCATTTTGGCTGTGATAAAGGGCATTGGGTGGAAAGAGCAAGGGATGGTGGGGAACAGTAGCATTCATTCCTTGCTTGAAGAAGGACTTGGGACTGCTTCACCGTGGAAGGACTCTTCGAACTGGGAGAGAAGAGCTGAGGGCTGGAAACAGAATCACAGACCTGCAAGCAAATATTTCTGTAGGTATTCATCTTTCCATGTGTCTAGTGGAAGCTAAAGGACCGAGCAGAACAAGCGTCATCAGTCTCCTCCACAGCTGATCCGACCTCATTAACAACCTTGACAATGAGGCGGAATTGAAAACATTTGTGAAGCTGTGCTTGTGGCCGACACGAAGAACAAAGGCTCTGGACAACTATGTTCCTGGTAGTATATGCCGTCCTTGGGAGAGGTTTGATTTTTTTTTTTCCCCTTCTACACCACATAAAAATCCTCTGAGCCCATCTGAACCTGATGTCATTACCAGTCCCCTCAGCTTTAGGGCTCTTTAGCTACTACAAAAGGCCTCTTTGCTAGCCATTGGGATTCAAAAGACTTGAAAGGCCTGGAGGAGGCACTGTGGAGAAGCTGTGGTTGGAATGAAACCCCTTTAGTGGAGGAGAACCAGTTTCCCACTGGTCTCTGAACTTGGAAATCTTAGCATTTTTTCCCCTGGGAGATGAGGTGTTGAAATCAGATTGCTGAAGCTGTGTTACATGAATGAGAGCTTAAAAAAAGATTAAAGAAGTTTAAGGCAAAGTTCAGATATATCTTTACTATCTTCCCCAGCACATTGACACAAAGGATTAAATACAGTTTAACAGAAAAGTGGGAAAATGATTTTAATAGAATATGGTCAGAATTTTGCAACTCAAGGATTGTTATCTCTAGTCCTGAAAGTATAATAGTCTCACATAAAAATTGAGAAGTCATTGAAGTTGTAATGACATTCAGAAAAATCTCTATTTATTTTGACCTGAGAGAAGGAGGTAGGGAAAAATAAATCTCTCCTAGGAACCAATATTTTATTTCATTTTCTTCTTGAGTCACAATTGTGCCTGATTTATTGTTAACCTACCCGTGGCTGAGGTTGCTGAAGATCCGAGCTGTGCTTAAAATATCTTGTATAGTGTGTACAAACTTCACATCAAATAAATATTCCTAACACATATTAGTGCAATGGAGCTAAAAAACAAAACCTACTGGAAGATAAGATCCTTGCTATTTTATATATGTCTCATCAGGAATTCAAATAAGGTTGCTTCCCTGATAAAGTATTTTAAATTAAGACCAAGATTGTATTTGAAGACATTGTTTTTTCAAGGTATGTGGTATAGGGAAAAAGTTCCCCTGAGTGCCTCGCTTGAAAAGTCCCCAAGAGAGTCTGAGAAATATACTTTTTGACTACTTCAACTTACTAGTGTTTTTCCTGTAGTCAATTAACATAATTTGACAATTACAGCTATAAACATTTTATAGGTACTTGGTGGCAAGAGTGTTAAAAGAGTGTGAATCTCCATCCTCCAATACTGGCAACACTCGCCTAGTTCTGGCATGGCCCTTGAAGGAGCAGAGGAAGGTGCTGTATACTATTAATAAAATTCAAAGCGTATTTCATCTTGACACCACATCACAAGCTTGACACTGCAGCTCCTCTCTGAGGAATTTTGAGACATGGAGACCTCCCTTGGCTACATCCCCATCTCAACTAGATGATAATTTGATTCAGACTATTTTAATGCATGCCAATGTGTGTATCTCCCCGGCAAAGTGGAGGCATGCCCACAGAGGAAGGACAGTTTAACTGCAGGGCAGTATCATCTTTGCGAAGTGGTACCTCAGTGACTTAAACATTCCTTAGGTCCCACTCATTTGTTCAACAACTTCTTTTTTAAATGCTTTCATCAGCAGGACCATCAAGAAGACAAAATTTAATGAAGCTAAAAACTGGTAACTTTGAATGAACTTTCTTGACAATATCCGATTGCTAATGAAACATATTTTGGGCTTTAAATTATTAATGGAGTGGATTAAATAGCAACAACATATCCTCCAACACAAAAAGTTGGCAATTTATTGACATGGCCAACTTCAGGAAGATGTCTGGTTTAATTTCTAGTTAGACCATTTTGTGTATGTCTAGTACTAGATACTAACCTCGATAGGCAAGGAGGGAAGTGCATGATAGCCCAAGTAAAATGGCAACAAGGAACTAAATATTAGGAAAAGAGGGTGACCATGGAGTGGTGTGACAGCTCTGTAGTTGTATTTTCCCTGTTGTAGGCATTGCTTCTATGTTTCCCAAAATTGAGACAGTGCCTCTTTGGTTTGATTCCATTTTACCTGTGATCTCACATTATATGAGAGAATGAAAAACAGTGCCCATCCCAGCCAAAAATGCTAGGGATCAATGTAATTAGCTGTTTTATGGTAGCAATTAATAACACAAGTTTTTAATAGTCACTTCTGATATCTATGCTCATGTTTACAGAAATACGAAAGATATATTATTCTCACTTATCCATTATTAGGTTTTTCTGAATCTAAACACTATTAAAATGAGAAAATGTGCTTGGATGTGTGAATACAGTTGCATGCAAATGGCTGTAAGTGGGTATCAGGGTACAGTTCTCTGGAGTCTGTTCTCTTTTGCTAGTCTGTTGGATGTGGGGATCAAAACAGGCTGTCAAGCTTACCTGGAAGTACCTCTATGTGTTAACCCTTCCTGCCTGCTTAGGATATAGTCTCGTACATTTCCTCTAATAACTTTTGAGGGGAATCTGATAATGTGTTCTTAATACCAATTACTTATCACAGGAGGCTGGAGAGATGCCTCAGCAATTAAAGGCATTTGCTGCTCTTCTAGAGGACCTAAGTTTGGTTCCCAGTACCCACATCAGATGGCTCACACCATCTACAACCCTAGCACCAGGGGTCCAACATCTCTAGCCTCTGTGGGCAGGGTGCAAACATGCACATAACCATGTGCAGAGACATACAACCACACATGATTTAAAAAATCACAAGTTTTTAAAAAGCAAAAAAAATCACTTTATGACAGAGATTTTTTTTCTTATGGGCATTTTTTCCCAAGACAACTTTATATATGATGTGTATGTGTGCTTGCACAGGATGTGTGTATGTGTGTGTTGTAAGAAGCCGCTTGTTTGTTCCCAGTCATCCAGACTCCTGAAATAACCACACAGAAACTGTATTAATTAAACCACTGCTTGGCCTATTAGCTCTAGCTTCTTATTGGCTAGCTCTTACATCTTAATTTAATCCATTTCTATTATTCTGTGTATCGCCATATGGCTGTGGTTTTGCTGGCAAGGTTCCAGCATGTCTGTTCCCTGCAGTGGCTCCATGGTGTCTCCTGACTTTTTTCTCCCAGCATTCAGTTTAGTTTTCCCCACCTAACCCTACTCTGCCCTATGCAGGCCATAGACAGTTTCTTTAGTAACCAATGGTATTCACAGCATACAGAAGGGAATCCCACATCATGTGTATGTGTACATTTGTCCATACTAGTGATGGGAGACCCAAGGCTAGCATTGGGGTTCTGCTTTGGTGATTTTCTACCTTATTGTGGGAGGGTGCCTCAATGTTAGACTTCCGAGTGGGTCAACATGTGTACTTGCCATTTATGTGGGTGCAGGGGATTTGAGCTCTGGTCAAGCATTATTATCCACTGAGCCATCTCCCCGGCCCTGAGTATATTGGCTTATGGTAACTAAGCAATTAAGATGAAACATAGGATGCTGTTTCCCCTAATTCTAAGTTTATAGTTTTTAAAGTACTTTTTAATTTATCATATTAGTTGACAGTCATGGTAGTACTTGTAAATGAAGATAGGGATTTGGGCAAATGAATGTGTTTGTTTTATAACTAAAGACTAAAATATATTTTTGTAATGATGGCTATATTGTTGAGTCATATCAAACATTGTACATGCTTGCTTAATTTAATGAAATTATTATTCCTGTTGCTCAGATAAAAATGTGAGGTTGATTACCATAGAACACGAGGCTGCAAATTCCAGACCTGAAGTGCCGTTAAATTTAGAGCCAAGGATTTCAAACTTCAACCTTTCCCTTTGGAAACAAGCTTATTTGACTGTTTTATTTATAGATAAATAATACAGAGACCCAGGGAAGACGCTGGTAGGACTGGCTTTCCTAGACATTTAGTTGCAGGACTAAAGCTTAGTCTTGACTAACTCATTTCACTTATTAGTGGGTTTCTGAGGATACATTATTCTCTGTCATTAAACTCTGTGTAGGTTTCACCGCCTAGGTGAAGTTGCTCAGTTAGAAGCACTTGTATCAATATTTAATGCCAACTCAAAATGCTTTCTTACTGGTGCCCCACAGACACGACCTTTCACAGCCAACTCTGGTACAGGTGCATTCTCCAACTCTGGCTGAGCATGTGGCCCTCACTAAGTTTTAGGGTCAGATCATATCTCCTCCCAAATGCCATGCCTCTGTGCCTGTCCTTTCTCTCCATTCATGACTTGTTCCTGCTTTGAGATTACATGAAGTGGTTTCTTTGTTTTCAAAGGTATTGCAGAGTAGTCCTTTTCATGAGGCCCAGGGCTAAGAGTGATTGTGTCAAATACTTTATGACAAGTTGCTAAGACCAATCATGGTGATTGTGTCAAATACTTTATGACAAGTTGCTAAGACCAATCATGGTGGTTCCTTGGTGTTTGGAATGAGATTTTGAAAAAGAAAGAGCCAGATGCCTTTGTAGAAAAGTAAAGATTCAACGTGTGTGTATACCACATTTTTGGAAGACCCCAGGGCAGAGGAAAAAAAAAAAACAAAGAGGCATGGTGAACAGGATGCCTTGTGAGTGACCTGTGACAGAGCCAGCAGGGAGGATTGCAAAGTGGGAGGAGATGTTCACCCTGATCCAGCAATGCAGGGGGTGGCGGCTGTTCTGGCAATCCTTGTCTACTTACTGATTTTGTTTTCGCTTTTTATTTTTGGAAAAAAATGAATTTGTCTGAGGATATCGTTAGCCTCAGAATGAGCCCATTCACAGTTTGGAAGGAATATTTTTACAATTAAAAAGTTTACAAGAAGAACTCATAAGTACACATGAGCAAAGGTTACTCAGAGTGTCACTAGTTCTTCATAGATGACTGATTGATTGCTTGAAGACTCTTTGAACATTTTTTTGTAAGGCAATGGAAATTTCTCCCATGCAATTGAGTATATACTCTGACCTTTGTTTTTTTAAATATATCATTTTAGACTTATAAGAATGGCAAAAAGTGACTCCTGAATTCCTAGTTAATGAATGTTTGATTTACACAGTCACATCAGACTTCCCAAGGAAAGCAAGGGAGGCAGAAGGTGTAAACTTAGTGAGGTAGGAAGGATAAATGTGAGGCACACAAGAAGTCCCAGGGAACGTTATTGATACAAAGGATGATCGAGCTCAGAGATCTTTTCCTGTGGTTCTTAACCTTCCTCTGTATCAATGTACGACTTGAAGATTCTGTCACCTAGGTAAAGATTGTGTGCTCACCCTTCCCCTCATCTCACTTCCACTTCCCCCTCAATTCCCCTCTTTTGGTAACTTTGACAATAAAATGGAAACTATTTCTTCATACCCACTTTAAATGCTACAACTTAGAATTCACCGTGCTGGCTATGTGGCATCCATGTCATCTTCTTTAAACACAGCTGACTTAGGAGGAAGCTGTACCCAGGGTGCTGCACAGTTGTTGCTGACCGGATGGCAGCTGTAAGACAGGTGTCAACAAGTGTGCATGTGTGAGCTCAACTGTTGTCCTCCCTGGCATGACTGGACAAGGGCAGACGCTCGCATTTCTCCAAAGGATAATCAGTATGGACTACAAGGGACTATTCGGTGTCAGTGGCTTACAGGAAGAATCTTTGGAACCATTCGAGAAAGGCTGGGTCACTACCGTTTTTGCTGACAGAGGAGGTGTAGTGTCATATCGTTTCTCTATGGCCGTGTGAAAAATGGTAGCTCAAGAGGGCTGGGTGCCAGAGGTCAAGAAGATTCAACAAATTTCTCATTTTTTTCTCATGTGTTCTCTAAACTTACAAGTGAAAAAAATCCATGTGTAGGTGGCAAAATTCATGTGTAAGTGTATCAGAAAAGACTTCTTTTGCTATGTTGGAAATAAAAGCACCCACTGATATGAATCACCCTTTTGGAAGCTAAGCCAGTGATGATATACTTTACAGTGCTGGTAACTTCATGTGCTGAACTATTCCAGTTTGAAACTTGCTTGTTGGGAGTATACAGGAATCTAAAATCACAATGAATAACAGATAGAAGCTATGATCCTGTCAGGGCATGCCCAAATCGTCTAGAATGCAAAAGGTCTCTGAGAATAATAGAAACTTGTGTCTTTACCATACATTAGAAAATCTATGTGGTAGATTTTATTTTTACTTCTGAGCATCTGTGTGGCGGAAGATAACTTCCTAAGTCTCAGTTTCCTAACCTACAAAGGAAAGCTGGCCCTACATAATACACAATATACCTATCAATATATATCAAGTTCTTCTGTTATGAACACTACGTGAAAAACATTACTTGCTTATTTATCTATTGTTTGTTTTCACGTAATGTATCTGGTAAAATCTTAGTGCACAGAATACATGAGAGACCTCTACAAACTAACAACAAAAGAAGTGAATAAAAACAAGAAAAAAAAGTAAACCTAGAAACTTATATGGCACTGAAACTGACATTTCTCCATAGAAGGTCAGCAGATGCCTAGCTCACACTTGAAAACACACTCAGCATCATAAGTCACTTGGAAAATGCAAATCAAACTACAAGGAGGGAAGAGTGTGCATCAGTCTCTCAGTAAAGCAGATGTAAGATTGTCACGGGACTCAGCAGGTAGCAGAGACTGTAGAGACCCAAACTGTGGCCAGGGAGGCATCCAGGAACCCAGAAGTGAGCCGAGGAACTACCATAACTCATTTTTTTCAGCTGTTTACCATATAAAGTAATGGATACCATCTTGACTTGGTGTACACATTAACACACTTGCACTCTGCTCAAATCTCTCCTTGACTACTATCCATTTTTCTTCCTATTGCTGTCTGCCTATCCTAGTCCCCAACATCAGCCCATAATCTCCTACTTTATCCACCTTATCATGGTGTAATTTGACCTAATGAGAAACTGATTTACTTGCATTTTAGTTTAAGCCAAGCCAGAGGCCTGCTTCTGTTCCACTGCAGAGAACAACTGGTCAACCTTAGTAATTCCACCGACACTTGAGAAGCATAGTAGATCCGTTCCAACCCCTCTTTCTAGGGAAAATAGACTTAAATCCTTTAACATATCCCTAAATAGCAAAATTGCAATCCTACTGAGGCTCCTATTATACCAACTCATCCTTTGGTTTCTTGACTTCCCAGAGGTCCCCTTTTAAGACAGCCCCACTTTTCTGAAGGCTGACTTCTCTATTCTCTGAGGAGTTTTGGTGGGCCATGAAACTAGGCTGTTGAATGCCTGTCATTAAACAACAGGTGATTTTCCTAGGGAAGGGGGATTACTTTCTTCTTTGGAGAGCTCTCATATAGAGGCAAGCGTTTCATGAATGAAGGAGGCATTTGGAGCCCCACCACTATCCTGTGGGGTATCTGGAAGAGATAGTCCAATCAGTTCTGTGGTCATGGTGCCTAAAGTTGACTAACAATCCTTCATCTAATACCCAGCTGTCTCTAAGGCGAGAATACTGCCTCATTTCCATTTTGATTTTGCAAGATGGTTCTTGTGAGTTGCCTGTAGTTAGAGACTAATCAGAATCTCAATATTTACAACCAAAGAAACGTAACACATGCAAGCACAGAATTTCTGTGGGAGCTCTAGGTCCTTGTACTAGCTCCAGCTCATTGCCACCAGCCTCTTCACGATGACCGTGAAGAGGCAGAGGAGCCCATTCAGGATTTAGAATCTCACGGCATGCCACAGGAAAAGGGTCCAAACCTTTCAACTGCTGCCAACTCCTTAAAACAGAAACCAGAAATGGTTGCACTCTACTTTTATTTTTACTTTGGATTTCCTAAAACTTCAACTTTTCCTAAAGCTTGATGGGCTTTGCTTTTGAAATAAATTATATCTCTAAATAGATTTTTGAAATGAAATTTTGTATCTACCCTTCTGTCCATAATTAAAAGTATCTGAGTCACTTCCTTGTCTGGTACGAAGATGTAGGAATTAAAACTCTAGGAATAAAAGTAATTAGTAGTTGGCTTTTTCCTATTTGAATGTCTCTCCATAGAAAAGACAGTGAAAAAATTTTCTTTCATGTTATGAAAGCACCATTTATTATATATAACATTTTGCCTAATTTTTCACAAGCTAACTATCATCATTTTGGTAACTCATTCCTCATTCTTGCTGCAATGATGCCAATAGATAATACTACCTGTCTATTTTTAGTATTTTAAATGTTTTTTTTTTAAAATATGAGACTGCATATAGCCTAGCCTCGGCTCAAACTTACTATGTAGCTGAATCTGGGCCAGAACTCTTGACCCTCCTGCCTCTCCCTCTCAAGGTTGGAATTACAGGCATGCACAATCAGTGTTAGCCCCATCAATTATTTATTTAGCTATTCTGGTGATCAAACCTAGGCAAGTGTTCTACCACTAAACTACATCCTCAAAATCATTAGCTCATCAAATGAAGACTAAATACAGAAGTAAAGGAGGAAAATGCTCGACAGAAAGCAATCCATTGGTATGTCTATCAGCTGTTTTGGGAACATTGACTCTTAGGAATTCATGGATTTCACACAATCTTTTCCCATTTTACCTTATTGCTTCTAAACCACTCCACCTTGCTTTCCTCTTCTGCTGCCTCTACTCACAGGAAGTGGATCTATATATATTTGGGTACCAGGAAAAGTTTGGATACTAACATCACATTTCTTTCCTTTTCTCCTCTTCCTGTAAGTTGCTCAACTTAGGCATTTTTGTCAGTGTCAGAAAACTGACTAGCACAGTGTTCCATGAAACAAATGAACACTGCCATTAGAAATCACCAAGGTGTCCTCTTCTAATCTGTCTTTTCCCAACATCACTTTCCCTATGTCTAAATATTAGACCAACTAATCATGAAACCTTGGACACATTAACCAATGCCTTGTGAGTTTAAATTTCTCCAGCTAGAATACAAATTATGGGATTATCCAGAATACATCTGTATCTGATTCCTGTCAGTTTCCTTATGGAAGCATATTATAACTTCATATTGATGACTGGATATGATTTTTAACAACTTATTTATACTTTGACAATTTTATATTTGGATATAATGTATTTTATCACTTTCCCACATTACTCTTTTTATTAGTTTCCCACCCCGGTTGAGCACATTCTTTCCAAGTACCCCTTCTATTTTCAGTGTGTGTGTGTGTGTGTGTGTGTGTGTGTGTGTGTGTGTGTGTGTGCCCCACAGAGTTTAATTAGGGTTGCTTGCATGAACAAGGGTTGGGAGTTGGTGATGAATATTTTTATGTTACTCAATGGAAAGTGCTAATGTATAATGAAGACAGAGTTTGGAATGAATCACAGTGTGGTGTATGGATGATTGTATAGAGGATGCAGTGCATTGAGATTTCTTTGCTGTAGATCTGATATGCTCAAAGGTTCAGAGATGATAAGTGAAAAGTAATGTTGGAAAGGGATAAAGGAAATAGAAACTTAATAAAAGGACTGGATGATCAGATAAGCATGTATCAATGAGAAAAGTCTCATTGATGAGACTGAGAGGGAGAATGGGAAAGGAGAGATGTAGAAAAAAAGCAATGGTAATTTATCAAATGGTATGGGACAATGGTCTCTATTCTGTCAATTACATTTTAAATATACACTGATTGGCCAGTAGTCAAGCAGAAGGTATAGGCAGGACAACCATACAGGAAGTAGAGGCAGGTCAATGAGAACAGGAAAATTCTGGGAAGAGGAAAGTTGGGACCACAGTCCTGACCCAGCCACAGAAGAAGCAAGATGTGACTGCTTCGCCAAAAATGGTACCGAGTCACATGGCTAGCATAGACAAGAATAATGGGCTAACTTAAGTTATAAGAGTTAACAAGAAGCCTGAACTAATGGGCCAACCAGTTTACAACCTAATGTAGACCTCTGTGTGATTTCTTTAGGACTTAACGACTGTGAGAACTGGGCAGGACAGAAAACTCAGACAACAATCAAGTACAAAAACGACATCCAAACAAAAAGGTCCAGTCAAGAGTTATGATGTCGTGTTGAGTCTTAGGAAGAGCTGCATTGAAATCTATGGTAAGGTTGTCAAATGAGTAAAGAGAAAGTATCAATGCCTATTCTTTTCTATGAAATTATAAAAGTTATAAGAAGCAGTGACATTTGAACACCAGTTGACCTTATTGAAAGTCACTATCTGCTTCTATATAAATATGATTTTGAACCAACCTTCAGAGGCTGCCTTCAAATGGAAGTGGACATGTAAACCAAGGTTGTCAGGATTAGCTGGATTGGCATTCTCCTTCTCTTCCTCATCTTCCTTCCTACTCTTCATCCTCCTCCTCCTCTTGCTTTTCCTCCTTTCTCCCCCTTCTTTTTCTCCTCTTCCTTCTCATCTTCCTTAGTTTCACTTTGTAGAACAGGGAGGTCTTGAACTCAGATTTCTACCTGTCTTTGATTCCTAAGTGCTGAGATTAATGGTGTGAGTCATTACATTTAGCTGTTTGATTTCTTTGGAAAAGGTTATATTTGGCTTCTAGATGCTTGGAAACTTAACGATATGTTGGTTCCCAGCCACTTAGCCCTGAAATAATCACACAGAACCTGTATTAATTAAATCACTGCTAAGCTCATTATCTCTAGCTTCTTATTGGCTAACTCTTACGTCCTAATTTAACCCATTTCTATTAATCTGTGTATCGTCACATGGCTGTGGCTTACCAGGTAAAGTTCCATCTGGCTCCAGCAGAGCTACATGGCTTCTCTCTGACTTTGCCTCCTTTCTCCCAGAATTCAGCTTAGTTTTTTCTACCTAGCTCTGTTCCCGTATAGCTGTGTTATAAGCCCAAAATAGTTCCTTTATTTATCAATGGTAATGACAGCATACAGAGGGAAATCCCCTTTTATGTTTAAATAAAAAGGAAGGTTTTTTAACATAGTAAAGTTACATATAACAAAACAATATCAAGCAAGACTTACAGTTACAATATTTATATCTACTTTATCTCTTATCATAACTAAGGAAAACTATATTAATACTTTCTACTCTTCAACTCCATCAAAGACTCCAGAAAAATATAATATTACCTAAGTAAACAGAAAATGTATTGTAAGCAACTTCCAAAACTCTAGAATTGACAGTTACATCTTGCTGACTCAACTGTAACATGAGGGGCCTGCTTGTTGGGGTTACTGTCCCGCCCAGTACCCCACAGCTGGCAAGCCCCAAAGAAAATCACACAGAAAGTCTATATTAGGTTATACACTGATTGGCCCATTAGCTCAGTCTTCCTACCAGCTCCTGTAACTTATATTAACCCATTGTTCCCATCCATGCCAGGCACATGGCCGGTACCTTTTCTCAGCGAGCAGAGCAGCTTACATCCTGCTTCGTAGATGGACTGCACAGTAATCCCAGGGAAGCTTCCTGCTTCCCAATTTCTCCTGTTCTCCTTGCGCCACACCTACTTCCTGTCTGGTTTTCCCGCCTATACTTCCTGCCTGGCCAATCAGCGTTTATTTAAGACATGATTGACAGAATTGTCCCATACCACTGAACAGTCACCTAAAGTTCTTCTATACCTTTGGGACATCTATCTTCGGCCTACAGCCCATAGTATCCACCAGACTTTTCCATGAAATAGGAAATTTCAAAGACAGTTCTGCCTAAATTGGCAGTTTGTCAGTCACTTTCTTCTATGTCCTGCAGAATGTCTAGCAGACTCTTTCATGAAGCAAAAACTCCAAAGAATCATCTTACCTTTAGCCAAGTTCAGCAGTCATTTCTCTGTGGGTCCTGCATGTCCAGTTTAGCAGTCTAGGCAAGAGCATTTTCTTGCCCAAATGGTTAGAAAACTCCATAAGGAGCCTCATCAATGCCCATCTTCCTCTTGAAGTAGATTGGTGCTGCCAGGAGTAGATGTGTCTCACTGTCATGAAAAGTCTTATGCTCTTAAAACATTTTAAATGCCACATTCTATAGTCTTTGAAAGGTTTGAAGAATACCTATCTATCTGAAATACATCTCTGTACATCTAGAAAATCTAGCTAACATGACTACAAATTTATTATAGATGATTATTTATTAACCTGTATGTCTTAATTATGCATTACATTTTTAAATGAGATGTCAAAAGACAATACCTTAATCAAGAGCAGAAATATACATATTCCAAAATTGACCTTAAGTTTGTATCAATAAACCAAGATCCATACCAATGAAAATCTCTATAGCATATCCCTTTAAATGTAAAAGAACATTTATAAACAACATTTGGGAATATTTGTGTAGTTATTCTCCAAACTGCTTTTTGCTGTTTATTGGCAAGGTAGTTTTTTGAGGGAGGTTTTAGGCAACCTTTCAGGGGGTCTTGGCCCATTAAACCATATTAGTCTGGAAGCAATCCACAGATTCTCATCCTCTATGGAAACAAAAGAAGAACCTCTTTTCCAATGCAGCATTATCTTAGATTCAAATTTTAAATTTAAGATACCTTTGAAATACATATGTTGGCTTAGCTTAACAGTCCCCAGAATCAAATGTCTCTCTACAGTCAAAAAATTCAAAGAAACACAACAATATACATAATCCAGACTCTCTGTGTATATCTATCTTTAAATGGCTTTTCTTACTTTATTACTTTTTAATAATTATTTTATTATCTTTACTCCTTTAATCTATGACTGTTTGTACTCTGTCTTTTTAATGACTTTGTCTTATTTTTTTAATAAACCATTTATTTACTTTTATGACTCTCTATATTCTTTTTCTTTTGTCTCCCAAACCTACATACATTTATCCAACACTGTGACCCACTTAGAGGTCTTTTATGTTTGAATCTGTCCTATTATGTATCTGAAATTCTTTTCTGTCTTGAAGAGCTTTTAAAATGATAAACAGCTTGGTTTTAGCAGGTCTGGATGCTGGCTCCACCTCTCTCCACTTTCAAAATTGTGGATGTACCATTGCTGTCAGCTCTGGGACCACCAGCTAGGAGCTGTGCTCAACACTTTAACTCTGAGAATGAGCATGCAGCACGTAAACCCTATTTTATCTGAGCAATAGCTAAATATGCCATGAAGAGCATTGTGCGGCCTGGAAATATCTCTGTGTGGCAGTAGGAATCTGCCATGCTCTCCTGCCTGTGCACTCCTAGGAGTCCTGATCCTCCTGGTTGCCCAGGATGGGGGGGCACTGATCTGCAGGCATGATCTCAGCTACTTTCCCAAGTGGGCATGTAAGTACTGAGCCCACAAACACCATTCAAGTGCTCCATAGCCGAACCTCCACAAAGAGTCAGAGTTTGCATCAGCAGCATGGCCCAGAAAGCTGGCATTCACAACTGGATAGCTTTTTTTTTTTTCTGCTATTGCCAAATCAGTAAGACCTCTCTTAAAAGAACTGTAGCATGCCACCAGCAAGCAAAGCCCATTGGAGAAAATAAACAAGGCTAAACTTTGTTTATAGTGTCTAGAATTACTTTCCAAGCCCTCTCAGGTTTTACATGGATTTAGTCTAGCACAATGGGCACCATTTTGTTAGAGGAGGGGGCCGCTTGTTGGTTCCCAGCTGCTTGGCCTGAAATAATTACACAGAAACTGTATCAATTAAATCACTGCTTGGCCCATTAGCTCTAGCTTCTTATTGGCTAAATCTTACATATTAATGTAACCCATTTCTATTAATCTTAGCCATGGCTTACTGGCTAAAGTTTCATTTGGTTCCTGAGGGGCTATGTGGCTTCTCTCTGACTCTGCCTCTTTTCCCCCAGCATTCAGCTTAGTTTTCCCCGCCTAGCTTTGTTCCCCTATTGCTTTGCTATAGGCCCAAAGCAGTTCTTTTATTTATCAATGGTAATGATAGCATACAGAGGGGAATCCCACATCAATGATATTATTGGAAAAGGCATGCATGAAGCCTAAAAGACAAGAAGACTGTCTTCTTCCTCAGAGCAGTACTCCATGGTGCAACCAGATGACACTCAGTGTGCACAGATACAACCAAAGTGATAAGTAATATATACATGCTCCAATAGCACAAAGTATTGTGGAACACAATAATGTAGAAAACAAGATTAATTGCAATAAATATACATTGAACTATTTCACAACATCAGAAATAGAAATCATAGGTATGAAAGTGCATTGTATGAAACACTTTTAATGTATATATATATATATATGCATAAACTATTTTCAGTGAAATGTCAGCATGTTGATCAAGCATGTTAATGTGGATTGCAAGCACAGACTCTAATTATGCTCATGTAATTATCAATTATATACACAATTTATTGATTTGCACGCTCAACTAGAAAGACTCTAACATTTTCAGAATGTTAAATGTCCATGGTTTGTAAGTCTGGAGTTGTTCAAACAGGTTTGCTTTCCTAGCAGGCAAACTATTTTACTCTGCTTATATTCTAATGTATCAAAATGCTTAAAGCTTAATTTTCCAACTTCTTTATTCCTTATCTTTATAGAGCAAAATAGGCTTCACTATTTCTTTATTAACCTGCTTAAAAAAAACTTATTCTGGCTTGTGGATAATGCATATGGTGATTCATTTTAAGTCATTGTGTTTGTTCTTGTTTTCCAGGTTATGAAGACTGAAGTAGCCTTTGAGTTCAAATATGTGGGCTGTAAGTAGTATCTTTGGCATGTAAAATTTTATGAGATTGTATCTCTCAGACGGGGGGCATCTGAAATGATCAAAGACTGGATTTGAAAACTGACTCTGTTTCAGAGTGTTCAGAATCAAATATATGTTTTGGTTTTGGAATCTGATAGGTTCTTTGATTGTTTGGGCATCCAGGACTAGGACATAGGTTTTGGAAGGGAATTCTGAACAATATGTCAGAAAGCACAGATTATTAACTGAATGGAACCCTGCTCTTTTGATATACCCATCTGGAGCATTATTTGTGAGCTATTTGTGAGTGTCAACTCCCATATCTATGTTGATTACTAAGATGGTGTCAAAAATGCAATCCTTAATCTTGTGTTTAAATAAGATATGACAATCATTAAAGAATATTAAACATTTTCTAATCTTATGCAGCTTCAGACTTTTATTTTAAAAATGAAAATAGCAATCTTTCATGGACTTTTAGTATGCATGATCATATAGGGTCCTAGGACACAGACAGCAAAGACTGTTGTTGCCCTTTTACTTTCTGAGTTCCCATTCCTTCCTGCCATCATCCATTGACTTCATTACAGACTCAGCCAAATGATACCTTATAATATAAAAGTAAATTTGTTGGGCATCCTTTCTCACTTCAAGGATAGCACAGACTCTTTCTTCCCAAGTCTTTGAACTGAATGTTCTTTAGGTTCAGCTAAGCTGTAGCTGCTTTTCAAGAACTGCATATTTAAATCTTGCTAAAATCTGCAAGGAGAATTTGATTGCTTTTCCCATCTTTAAGAAAATGAAGATTCAGAAAGTCAAGTATTTTTTCTCAAGGTCAGATAACTAAAAATTGCATATTATGGAATTCACTCCAGCAAGCCTTTTCAGGTGCATTTATAAGACAGTATAACACTAAATAATAATAATAAATAATGATGATAATAATAATAATAACTCTAATTACTATTATAATTAAACACAAATGGCAGCTGTGGATTCCCCAGTTTCTGCCAATGGTAAAGAAAGCATATTTGTTGATCCATCCTATTTTGAAACAGTGGACAAATGAGATATACTTGATGATAATCTTTCACCAGTGTATAATCAACCCATTTTCCTGGAGAAAAAAAGGACCACCTTTTCCAAAGTGTAGCTCCTCTTTTAAAGTTGTGCCACAGTTTTAGCTTTCATCCTTCACTGTCTTTATTCACCACTGAAACGTGATTAAATTGAATATCACTCAAATAACGAAACAAGTCTATTTCTTTCCATTAACCTGTCAACATGTAAAAGGGCTGGGAGAATGATTTACTTCAGGAATCAATGTGGAGGCAATTCTTCCCAATCTCTTGTAACTTTGATTCTTCTAGTCATCAAACCAGTAATCTCTGTTTTGTTTTCCTGGCCTTGAAATTCCACCCCAATCAGCTAGGGTGACATGAACTAGATCCATTTCTATTATGTGTTTGTTTTAGCAAAATGTTATTGATGAAAAAGTAGAAGGCACGGTGACAAGAAATTGCTTAACTGTCATTAGACTTTGCTCTCTGTGGCATTTAGAAAAGTGGAGAGAAAGCCAGCAAAATCAATAATAAGGCTTCCCAATGTATGTCTGATTGTTGTAAGAGCAATGTAAATATTATACATTACAGCGATGCACATGCAAAGATGGGGCAATCACGAGAAGGGCTAGGAATGAACAAGGGAAAGGGAGACAAAGAAAGAGAAGGGAAAGAAGAATGGAAATGAGAAGAAGAGAGGGGGGACAGGAGAGAGAGGGAAGGAAAGAAAAAAGAAAGGTGAGAATAGCCAGAAGGGAGGAAGAGAGGGAGGGAGAAAAGGAGGAAGGGTGAAAGAGAGTAAGAGAGAGAAAGAGAAAGAAAACCATCCAGACAAAAGGTTGGCAGCTGGACTGTGTTTGCAGGTACCCTGCATTTACTGCAGATTTGTATGCTGGGATACCACAGCCTGAAGCTGTGTGTATGTCTGTGATATAAGACCACTTTGGTATTTGATTTGATGTGCGAGTTTAAAAACATTTTACCCATTGTGGCTGTACTGCAGATGCTGCAAGTCTCTATCAGAAGATGGCTTCTTTTTAAATTTGAAAGCATCAAACCCACCAATTTACTCATTACTATTAACAAGATCAAATCATAGCAATATCTAACTCAGCAGGCATTTATTTATTGTTGTTATTAAAAATGTCTGGCACTGCAGGGAAAAAAAGACTTATGAAGAGAGTAATACAAATAAGAGTAACTCACCAGGAACCTACTATGTGAGAGAATTGTACAAATGCTGTCCCTCCTAAATATAACTTCAAGGGATGAATTATTTTACAGGCAGGGAGACACCAAGCCTTAGGGAATAGAAGCACCTTTTCATTTCCTTTAGAAAAAACATTTATCTAGCTTTATTTTGTGTGTGTGTTTTGCCTGCATGTATGTATGTATACTACCTGTATTTCTAGTGCCCACTAAGGTCAGAAGAGGACATTGGATCCCCCAGAACTGGACATACACATGTTTGGGGCCAACTGTGTGGGTGCTGGGAACTGAACCTGGGTCCTCTGAAAGAGCAATAACTGCTCTTAACCACCGAGCCATCTCCTTAGCACATTATTTTTATACCTGTAAAGGAAGTAAACTCTGAGTCACAGACCTTATCAAGTCCTGATGTCATGCCTTAATTCTCTTTTAACTCTACTGCTGTCCTAGACTGAGGCTCTGCAGTTATATGGATACATTCAGTTCTATTCTATGTAGGTAAAAATATACATATCAAATCTGATGCTTAGAAAAGCTGATGTATATAGAGTCCTACCCCTATCAACACATAAACCTACTCACACATGGAACCAATCTGGCTATTTCCCTTCGCCTCCACCCATTTATCCTTGAATTAAAAGTATTTGAGAAAGTAGAGTTTGATTTGCATGAAGTAGGGTTGAAATGGGATCAAGAAGGAAAATGCTTCATTTAATCCCAGAGGCTTTCAGAAAGACGTCAACACTGTAAGGTAGATCAAGAGGGATGAAGTAAAAAAAAAAAATATGGAAGTGCAGAGATCAGTCTGTAGGTGCCATACAAGTCAGGCTCGCTGAGTCTATAGGTGCCATGCAAGTCAGGCTCGCTGGAGTGCAGAGATTGGTCTATAGGTGCCATACAAGTCAGGCTCGCTGAAGTGCAGAGATCGGTCTATAGGTGCCATGCAAGTCAGGCTCGCTGAAGTGCAGAGATCGGTCTATAGGTGCCAAGCAAGTCAGGCTCGCTGAATAGAGCAGAGGGAAGTACGCTGAGGGATCTTGAGAGCGATGAAAGATGAGGTTGCTGGGCATCTTTCAACGATGTGATCATTGAGGAATTCTGGAGCTGGGAATCAGCACTCTGGAAATGAGCAAGTGTTATTTAGAGGGAATAAGGGAACAAATGTTCTATAGAGAGAGAAAGGCAATGTTTGTGTCTGAACCAGAACGTGGTTCGCTACTTCAATGAGATGATGTGGGGGCCTGGGTCCCAGCGTGGACTCACCAATACCAGCTTGTGAGAATAGTGTATGTCCTATTTCAACAGCGTTTATTCTGGGATGTGACAGACCAATGGGAGAGAATTATCTACATGTCATTTCACAGTGATTTTGTATCATCCTTTTCTGTAGATCAGTACTCCCCTGTCTTTAATCCTTGCTATCTCCTTCTGATTTTATTTCCTCGAGTTACTGGGAAAATAAATGCTGTCTGAAGGAACTATATTTCTGCATGCTTTATTTGGGCAATAATTCACTCTTTTAATCACTTTTGTGAGTGTGCATGATAAATATGTGTGAGTTTTGGACATATACATCCTCCAACATATTTGTGCAGGCCAGAGGACAACATTTATCAGTCAGTTCTCTGTTCTTATTTTGAAATGGAATCTATTTTTTTATATGGTGCTAAACTCTCTACTCCGGGCTAGCTGTCTCCTAACCTTCCAGGCAAGTCCCATATCTCTGCCTCTCCTGTCTCTGTTGGAAAGCTGCGATGACAGGCTCATGCCACCACATTCACCTTATCACGTAGGTTCCAGAGATGGAGCTTCGATTGTCGACCTCAGGTGACTAGCACTTCTCCGGAAGAGCTTCCTCCCAGCCCCAAATGCTTCCTCAGCCAGGGTGCTCATTGTTGCTTTCTTCCTCTGTTGGGGGTTCGCTGCCACAATTCAATCTTGTTCACTTCCTCTCCTGGAGACATGCCACTCTTGCTCTCTCATTTCTTCAAGACTAGCCCAGGAATACAGGGTTCTTATTTCTTCCATGAAACCAGTTCCATTTTTTTGTTGACTCACACAAGTCAATGCACAAATGGGTTAGAGAACTTTCTGTCTTTAAAAACAGCTGAAACCCCGGACTAAACAAATAAAATCTCCCAGGACTGGGCATCCACTTCCAATAATTCACATTTTATTTGTATGACCCTCTTTAAAGAAAGAGTTAGTTGTATTAGCTGTCTTTCATTCTTTTATTATCAGGCTTTCTTGTAAACTTACTTGCATGCTTTCAACACAGAAATGCTTGTGTAAGAGGTTTGGATTTGTGAACTGAAGTTCCCTTAAAAAAAGAAAAAAAAAGCCACACTGTGTTGAAAACTATGCAAAAGAGTGATTAGAACTTCCTGCTTGTAGAGAGTTGTCATTAAAAGAAAAATTATTCTGGACTGGACTGTCCTCAGTCTCTTTAATATCAATTTGTCACCCACGTCTGTATTTGGCTGCTAGGTAACCCTGTGGAATAAAGTCTTAGCAGACCAACGGTATCTGCAAATTGCAAAGCTGAGAGTATCGTGAGCATTTGAAACATATAAATGTGTTTTTTTCTCCTTGTCTTGTTATAACCAAACTACACAGCTGTCCTCGCCACCATACATGACAAATGTCTTGAATTCGAGCTGTCATTTGTTCTGTGACTATCAAAGCTTATGTATAAAAGTTCACTGTTATGCTGGAATATGCCATTTTGGGGGCAACCTCCATCCCTCTTTACAGGCATTTACTCACATTTGGGTCAAAATAAACCGCTAGTTCCTTCTGATGAGAATTGTGTTTTGGTTAACACACTCATTTGGGATGGGATCTGGTACTGTTATTTTATATATAATGCTGTTCAAGTGGTTACAAAGTCCTGTCCCACGCAGAGCCGGCACAAATGATCCATGTAACTGTAAACTCCCAACTTAGGATTCTCAATCCACCCCAGTGCTGTGTATCTGTGAGAACCCATCTGCTGACCCACACAACTTCTGTCCTCGGTATTTCTGTGAACAGAAAACGGTGATTATTTTGAATTATCCTTTGTAAGAGTTACTGCAGAGTACCCTTAAATAGAAAGCTTGCTATGCATTTTAAAATAAGATTATGGCTTACAAAAAAAAAGAAATGATTCATTCATGAGTTTTCTGAAACGTAGTTCTCTTATTAGGCTAGGTACATATTTACAGCTCTGTCTTCTGTTGGTGCCTGGATGACTTTATAAACAAATAATCAGCAAGAATATGGGGCCTAAGCAAATCATTATAATAATGTTCTTCTGCTTTGTGTGCAGCACCTCTCAGGCTCTTTTATATCTTTATAAGACAATGCTTGACATGGTGGGTGTTTGAATTGAAGCATTTGGCTAGACTACTAAAAATTCGTGGATACCCTTCCACTGGGCATTCTTTGCCTGTGTGTATGAAAACCTTCGAGGAGTTAAGAGTTATGTACTGGAAATGTAGCCCTGGTAAGTGTCCTTACAGCCTCTGGTGCTGGCATCTTCTACTTCACATATGTCCCTACGACCTACTAGCTATATGTTTTCTCAAGATATGTCTGTCTGTCCTTCCTACTGTCTTTATGTTGACCTACAACTATCCCTGACGTTTCTTTGTTCTTGTTTCTTTTCTTTCTTTCTCTCTCTCTCTCTCTCTCTCTCTCTCTCTCTCTCTCTCTCTCTTCTTTTGAGACTGTTCAAGATAATGTCAATGTTTAGTAACAGAGATGGAGGAAGAGTGGACTTTTCTACCATTCATTGGAAACCTAGAAGATAAACCAGAAGTTGAATAACCCGAACTCTACAGGCAATTGCAGAAGTCAGAGAAGAGCAGAAACAAACTATGCGTAGCAACAGTCCTGAGCTCTCCATGGGACTTTCAGAGGAGTCCAGCTGTCCCAGGCTTCGGTTACTTGAGCTCTCAAAGAGTCTAACTTGGGTTACTCCAAAATGCTTAGCATTATGTAAAGCTTTTTATAGCCATACCTGGGAAAACAGTAATCTACCCTTTAGCAAGGATTTTATTTTTTTAATAAAAAAGAGAGTGATGCTATATTAGCTATACATAATCTCTGCTTTAGAGAGTGCTAAAATAAATTAATTTAGTAATTTTACTTTATGAAAATTACTAGAGGAATTAGATCTGTCTTTGAGCACAAATACAAGAGCCAAAAGAACAGTAAATGTAATTTCAGTTTCATTCATCTGCCTTCAAAGACCGAGACAAACTTGGACCTCTTCCAAAGGACCAAAGTAAACAGAGAGGAAATGTTGGAAGGTTGAACCGGAGCCAGGATAAATGAGGATTTCCAGTGTTTAGGATGGATATTGCAAACGGATCCAAAACATAGTTCAAGGGCATGCATTTAGTTCTGGAAACCAGGCCAAGCTGCTTCAATTAGTATTTTTCAGAATTGGGAAATTAATTTGTATCAATATTAATCTGTATGGGATACTACCAAGGATATATAAAAGGTCACTTTAACTAATAATGTACTTTCCCTTCTATAGTGTCATTCCTTACCTTGAGTCAATCAATTAACGCCATGTAATTTTTTGGCATATTAATGAGGAGGCTGTACTTGGGACAACTCTATGATTGCTTCTTTTGGGTTTGTCTTTGATTCTAAGTGAAATGCACAAGTTCTGTTTTTAAGAAAATTTAGAAGATACCATACATGTTGTGTGTGTATATATATATATAATTAAAGGGAATAATTATAAACGGGGTCAACAAATCATTAACCCATGTCTTGATGTGTGATGTTTAATTAGATCAATACAAAAACAAAGGACAAAGAAGGGTGATGATATTGGCCATGGGACAACAGAGTTCTGGAAAGGCTGCCCTTGTTCTGATAATGAAGACTGACCCTCATTATTCAGGTTAGCATCATTACTTGTTTCTAGTCAGATTGATTTAGAGTTATTCCACATTAAGAAAAACATGTATTCTGGCTTGTAAAATCTGGCCAAATAACTAGTGACTGCAGTATTCCGTAACAAGGAGCAGAACTAATGGGCTGCTGTCCAGTTCAAAGAAAGGCGGCTGAGTTGACTGGCATGATCAGTGGTGTCTCGGCGGCTTAGTAAGAACTCTTAAAAGCAATTAAACTTTGCATTATTCTTGATCTTTAAAAAAGTGACAGAACCAAAAAAAAAAGTGACAGAACCGTTGAGTGAATCAGATTCTAAAACGGCAAGAGAAAACATGTTGGGTATTAAAATCTTCTTATGCTTGAGAGTTCTCTTGGACATCCAGGACTGAAGGAAGCACTGTAGGATTTGAACTCTGTACTTAGCGAAAGGTACCAATGTTGCTTGCAAATGGGTCCACTATTTGGCTAAAGGAGATGCTAACCAGATGCCCGATATGGATGAGGCTTCTTTTAGGATGTTAAATTGTCAGTTGTAAATTTTTATTATTAGATTTATACATTTATTTTGCCTTCACATGCATTTGTACACCATGTGTGTGCCTGGTGCAAAATTCAGAAGAGGTGGGCAGATCCTCTGGAATTAGAATGACCTAAGATTGTGAACTGCCACGTGGGTGCTAAGAACTGAACCAAGGTCCTCTAGAAGAGCAGTCAGTGGTCTTAATGACTGCTTCTCTGTAGCCCCCCAAAGTGCCGGCTTTTAAATGCTGATATCTGCAGGTTTTAAGTAGATATTTCTTTATACTAATGACCGCATCATTCATAGCAATGTTACCATTTAATGGAAGGCAGCCTGAGGTATAAATGTCAAGCTCATTCATTTGTTCAGTAAATATTCACAGTGTACCTCCTGTTGTGAGGTCCTGGGCTGGATGACAGTTTCTATTCTTTCCAGTCCTACTGTTGTTAAGTATAAATTTATATTTTACTTTTCATTACAAGTCACCCATTATGGTTCTGATTTTGCATCAGCGTTAAAAGGAACATTTTAAAGGCATTTTTTAAAGACATGTTTTAAGTTATACTTCTTTGTTGTTTTTGTTTTTATATTCATTCATTTATTTACTTACTGGCTTACTTTTACTTATTTATTTTTGCGACAAGGCTGACTTTGTACTCGTTTTGTAGGCCAGGTGGCTCTGAACTAAGAGATTTGTCCACCCCTGCCTCCCAAGTGCTGAGATCAAATGTGATCCTACCATGCCTGGCTCAAATTATGCAATTGGCAATCAGCTATTCCAGCAGTTTTGACTGTGTTCCTAGGCTTCTGACAGGCCCTGGGATCATTAGGAACATGTGGCATGGTGTACTCAGATGCAGAAGGATGGTGTACTCAGATGCAGAAGGACAGTGTACTCAGATGCAGAAGAAGGATAGTGTACTCAGATACAGAAGGACGGTGTACTCAGATGCAGAAGAAGGATGGTGTACTCAGATGCAGAAGGATGGTGTACTCAGATGCAGAAGAAGGACGGTGTACTCAGATGCAGAAGGATGGTGTACTCAGATGCAGAAGGACGGTGTACTCAGATGCAGAAGGATGGTGTACTCAGATGCAGAAGAAGGAAGGATGTCCCGCAAATCTGTCTGTAGCATTACTTTATGCTTTCTTATCAAGGCCAGGGCTTGATGCTCTTTCCAAGGTTTCCATTAGCAATGGAAAGGTAAATTAAAATGGCAGTAGAGCCTAGCATTCAGATCGAAGCCTTACTTGTGGCCTTGTTTTCCTCCCATGGTAGTATCCCCTCAACTGACATTATTGATGCTGTAGACTTATAGACGTAGAACCTAAGACTAATACGGAAGTGAATTTCACAATCTGGAGAACCTGTGACCAGTCAGCACCTGTGTATGGTTTCCTAGCAATCAGAAGACTCCTGTAAAGGAGTTGAACTTAACCTTGGGGTTGCAACCACACACTTGTGCTTGAATTGCTGCCATGCGACCTTGAGAAAATCCCCGCTCTAAACACCAGCAGAAAGGAGAGCATCGTTTCAACTACTTATGAGTGTCAGATGGAGCACTGCACACAAAGTGTTTATCACAGTGTTTCATCTGGTTCTAGAGACCTATTGATAAAAAAAACAACCCTATACCTGACAGATTGTCCCTCAGCACTATTCTCCCATGTGTTGCCTGGAAAAAGTGGAACCCTACTTGGTAGGAGACATATGAGATAAATGCATAGCTCTCATACAATCTATGTATAGTTAAATGATACTGAATTCGTTAATATATGTACTACCTCCTATTTATGAGAAGGATAAAATTTTTATGATTTTAAAGTATTTTTTCTTGGTAGAACCATACAAGTTTTTGTTTTATATTGAGATGCACATGAATACAAGACTGCAGAGAGATTAATAGCAGAGCCCCTGTGCTACCAGAGTGACTAGATTTTCAGGAAGTTGCCGTCATTTACTGGCTGTGTGACCTTGGGCTATTTACCTCTCTGTGCCTGTGTCTTCATCTGAAAATAAGTAGGCGGTGGGTGGTGTGACATTTTTTTCTCAGTATTGTAAAGTCTAAATACTGAAATGTACGTAAAATTCTTAGACTAAATAGTGAATACTCAGTAAATGCTGGCTATTACAAACATGGCTCATTGTGAGTGATTTAAATGTAGCAACTATGTGTATATGTGTATTTATGTGTGTGTGTGTGTGTATTGAAGCTTAGAATTACAAAGTGCTAAATCATGGAAATAATATTAGCATTGGGTATTCCATACATTCATTATTCCCAGTTTTAATAATATATCCAATAACTATCTATGTTCAGCAATATAGTGTTTAGTCATAGGGATAATGGTGTCAGGTATAAATGGCACAATTAAAAACACTACGGGAGCTAACTTACTCAGAAAGTTGCAGTGTGAATATTCCTGCCTAAGAGCCTCACAAATGCACAGTGAGGAAGAATGAGGGCATCTTATTTTATTCCCTGATGGGAATCTATCCACATCAAATATACAACATAATTCTGCTGGTGGGCAACCTCTGCTGAGACTCCCTGCCTCATCATATAGGCATTTTAGAGAAGGAAATAGATGGGCATTGATTTCAATTTTTAAGGAGTCGATACATTATAAGTGTAAGTTAAAAGGGGAAGGATTCCGTGTGGTTCTTAGAGATATTTCAGGCTATGTCTAGTTTAAGAATACTGATATTAACGCAGATTTGGAGCTAGCTTTATGTGTTATTGTCAAATGCTATTTCTATAGCATCTAAAATGTTTCAAAATGGCATTTATGCAGTTCATTTCAGGACTATGAAATTAATTTGCTCATTGGTTCATTGAAAAGCCACCCATTAGGCACTCATGCTCTGTTAAGCACTTTCTTAGGCACTGAGATAAAAAGATGACATTTTTCAGACCTCAGGGCTATCTCTACCAGGACAGAAGAGGAAAATAAAGGAACTTTCAAACAATAGACACTGAGCTACATTTGTAAGGAAGGATCAAGAAGACAGGAGAGAGGTCTCTAATTAAAGCTAAAAGCTTTCAAGAATTGCAACACAGAGTGATGGCCCAGTAAAGTCAATAGGTGCTTGTGTTGGGCTATGGGCCAGTAGGGGAGAGCAGGCAAAGGAGGGTGAAGGGGATAGTGACATGGGTATGAAATGGCTCAAACTGCTTGGGGAGCAGTAAGTAGTCCCCATGAATAGAACATAGGAATCACTCCAGTTTCTAGACGATTCCATAGTGGCAGAGCCCTGTTTAAAGATCTGCAAGGCCCTAGATTTAAACCCTTAGCACAGATAAAAGTCTATGCTCCTCCCAAGCTTTAAGAGACTTGGGTGCTGGCTTAGGACACAGGGAAGCATTGAGAGAGCAGAGCTTGGGATATGAGAGGGTGGGAAGATCCTCTACTATGAGCTAGCTACCTTGGGTAAAGCAAGCATTCTGCTTATAAGACATTCTTCTATAGGGAGAAAGAGGGTGAACCAGACACATTTGCCATCCCAGAAATCTAGCCATGCCTAGTTCCTAGCTGGGAGGGCTTGCACAATAGACCTCTATAGGGTCCTGCCAGCTTCCTGAATAGGTGGGGCAGTGAGCTGGCTTAGGCACAGGTTCTCCAACTGAACTGATGCTTTTAAACTGTGTCCCCAAAGCTTCGAGGAGTCATGGTGGGGTTTTAAGCAAGGCAATGACACCACTAAACTTGTGTTTTAAAAGTTCTTCTTGGCCACTGCATCTAGATGGACTGCAGCTTTGTGAGCCTGAAAGGACTGGCATGAGCTTGCAACATTTCAAAGATGGTTGGTCACCCAGGCTGCTGAAGGGACTGCGGTGGGCAAGGACAGGAAGAGACCATCTGAGGAGGCTTGTCAGGTGGCCAGAGGAGTTTTGCTGGTTGAAGGAGAAGGAGATGAAAAGCAGAACTATGAAGAGTCCGTTCAGTGTTCACAGGGAACCAGCAGTGTGATGGTGTGCAGGGAGGGCCTCGGAGCAGGTGCAGGGAAAGAGAGGCTGATTTCAGGGGGACCGGGGTTGATTTAGAGGACTCTTCTGTAAAGAGAAGAGGAGACACTTTGAAATCTATTGAAGAGAGGTCTATGATGGAAAATGAGACTCTTCAGTCTCATAGCAGCAACTGTCAACTTGACCCAAACTTAGGGTCACCAGGTAAAAGGAACCTCAGTTGAAGAATTGCTTTTATCAGATAGGCTGACAGGACATTTTCTTAATGTCTAATTGGTGTAGGAGGGTCTAGCCCACTGTAGACAGTACTATGCCTAGACATGCGGACATGGGCTGTATCAGAAGGCTATTTGAGTCTTAGCTGGGGTCATCCTTGTAGATTCCTGAGAATTTCTCTATTGCCAGGTTTCTTGCTAGTCCCATGACTTCCTCAATCAAAATATCTCTTTCCTTGCTTTCATTTCTATCCTTCCTCCATTTCGACAATCCCATCCCCTCAAGTTCTCCCCTCCCCTTATCCCTTCTTCTTTCCTTTTACCCTCTCTTCTCCCCCCATTCCCATGTTCCCAGTTTTGTCAGGCCATCTTGTCTATTTCCCCTTTCCAGGTGGATCTATGTATGTGTTTCTTAGGGTTCACCTTGTTACTTAGCTACTTTAGGATCATGAACTATAGGCTCAATATCCTTTGCTTTACAGCTAGTATCCACTTATGAGTGAATACATATCATGTTCATCTTTCTGGGTCTGTATTACCTCACTCATGATGTTTTTCTCTAGTTCCATCCATCTGCTTGCAAATTTCAAACTGTCAATTTTTTTTTAATCCACTGAGTAGTATTCCAATGTGTAAATGTGCCACATTCTCTTTATCCATTCTTTTATTGAGGGGCATCTAGGTTGTTCCCAGTTTCTGGCTATTAGAAATAATGCTGCTAGGAACATAATTTAACATATGTCCTTGTAGTATGATTGAGCATCTTTTGGGTTTATGCCCAAGAGTGGTATTGCTGGGTCCTGAGTTAGGCTGATTCCCAGTTTCCTGAGAAACCGCCTTGCTATCAAGTCTACTGACCTGAGTTTGAGCCTCAGGAAACATCGTAAAGGTTAGCAACAATTGTAAGCAGAAGTTTCTGTCCTGCCCTCTTCCACAGCTGTTCAGTCCCAAAGAAACACTGAGGCTTGTATTAATCATAAAGTGTTTGGCCTATTAGCTCAGGCTCCTTATTGACTAGCTCTTACAGCTTAAATTAACCCATAATTCTTGTCTTTGTTTAGCTATGTGGCTCGGTATCTTTTCTCAGTGAGGCATTCTCATCTTGCTTTCTCTGAGTCTGGCTGGAGACTATATCTCTGCCTTTCTGCTTCCCATAATTCTCTTACTCTGGTTACCCCATTTATACGTCCTCCTGACTACTGGCCAATCAGCGCTTTATTAATCCAATATGAGTGACAAATCTTTACAGTGTACAAAAGCATTTTCCCACAGCAGATGCTTCCCTAGTTGTCCTCTAACTTCCTTATGTACATGGACATAAGCCTTCATATAGATACACATACATGCATACACATACATTATAAATAGATAAAACAAAAACTTTAAAGAAAGGCTCATGAACCAACCTACAGGAGCCATCTCTATGGGGAAGTAGAGGTAAGATAGAGAGGATTTATTTCTTCTTAAATAGAAAGACTTGTAACTTTGTAGCAAGTAAAGAGAGAGCTAAAGCTATAGTAGGTGATTAATGGAGTACTATATAATTAGGAAGGGTTACATTGGTCCAGGCATTACATTTGAGCAGACGCTTACCAAGTATACACACAAGGCAAACTTCTAAGTTCTCTATAGTTAGAGATAGATATATAAAGATATTGGTAGTCAAGCCAGGCAGTGGTGGTGTACCCTGTTAATCCCAGTACTTGGTAGGCAGAGGCAGGTGGATCTCTGTGAGTTAGATATTTGTGGTAATCATCCTTAAGAGCTGAAAGTTGATTTCAAAGCAGACATTTATAAGAAACCGACCACTGGTGGACTGCCTTTGAGGGAGTGGGATACAGAGTATATGAATATGATCTTCTATTACCTCAGGCCAGGGCCTTGTGCAATAACTCTACTGGCCTTGTTAGGATTCTGAATAGAGCAAGTTCAAATCCCCGTTTCATAGGAGGGATATGCATAGCTGGTCTCTTACTTCCACAGGCTCATTTATAATGCTATTTCTTTTCCTTCTTTTTTTCCTTCCTTCCTTCCTTCCCCTTTGTCCCTCCCTCCATCCCTCCCCCCTCGTTCTTTTTCTTTACAATTCATAATGTTCCTCTTTGGCTACGCATTACTTCATTGTGTTTCTTTTCTAGCTAAAAGCCCTAGGAGAGTATGGACTACCTGTTTTGGTCTCTAGGGCACAAACAATGCCTGGCAAATAGGCAATAGTCAATATGATTTTCAGCCAGGATGGGCTATTCAAATAGCAGTCAGTAGGTTAATCTTGTTTGTGCCATACTGTGCGATAGTTACAGCGCTGTGAAGACAGGGTTCAAGGAACACGGAGAGAAGAGACCACAGAATGGTGCATGTGTGTCATAGAAGTGAAGGCCTCCATTGACAAGATTCTCTGGACAAGTATTTCTTTGAAATACTGAATTCTGTGCAAAAGAAATACTGAAAAATCAGTTGTGGGTGAGTTTAGCTGTCATCATTTCTGCCTAAATTTTGAGTAATCAAGAAAATCTTCTGTTTATTGAATTTTATCTTGATGAAATCATGAAGATTCACTACAAACTTGTAACCAAAGTAGTTCACTAGAAATCTGATTTCTGTGAAAAATTGAGAATTCTTGTTTGGTCAGTACTATGAATTTTTCCTGTGATCATAGTAGTATTTCCGTAGCCAGGGTCATACCTAAGTGGCTTGGTTACTTGGTCATTTCAAGACACATCAGCCTACATTAAAAAGTGGGACTGCACGTGATCACAGCAGCTGTGGATGCCTGCACAGTCCCATACCAGGTCAGTGTAGTCAGTTCTCCAGCGTGGACGTAGGAGGGTATGATGAGATGCTGCTGCTGGCTGTGGAGGTACTGACTATGGTAGGCTGCTGTCCAAGAGTCAGTTTCCTTCCAGTGGGTCCCAGAGTACGTCTACCAACTTCCAGAGTATAGGTCCACACTCTTGAGTATATGGACAGCAAAAATTGGATTCCATGGGTTAGTGAAAGAAAAAGACAGACAGACAGACAGACAGACAGAAAGAAAGAAAGAAAGAAGGAAAGAAAGAAAGAAAGAAAGAAAGAAAGAAAGAAAGAAAGAAAGAAAGAAAGAAAGGACAAGATAAAATGGGCTTGGGGATGGATCTTATAGTAGCAGAGGTGAATATGATTAAAATGCATGGGATGAAGTATGTAATTCTCAACGAGTTAATAAAAATATTGAATTTAAAAAAGCATTTGGGTTGGTCTTTGTAGGTAGGATAATGGAAACCCACAAACTTTAACCAAGGATCAAGCAAACTAATTAAATGTTAGCACTAAAAATAACCACATTTTTTTTTTGGCAAAAAATAAAGTGGTAGATGGTGGAGGACTACAGCATAAAAAACAAGCAAGAGAGGGACTCACTGAACAAATGGGACTTTGTTTCTTATTAATTACTAGATTAAGGAAATGACATTTACTGAGGAAAATACGAGATCATTTAAGAGAGTTGCCAAAGGTCTTTTAAGCCTCCAGAGAAAGAAAGAAATGAGCTAAATGATCAAAACTAATGTTGGGAGCCAGGACTGTAATACTTGCTAATATTTTTACTAATTTGACAAGGCATATGAGTTTCTAAACAAGATAATGAGAGAAAAGAACAAACTGTAGTGGGGGAAAATACTGTGTTCCTATCACCTAGGTTTTAATCACCTGATGGTATCTCCCTATGGTGATGAAGTCATCTGAATGAGAACTTTGTTGGAATGGATATCACTAGGTACATGTGAGGAGACAATTTTAATTTGTTCCTTAAATTTAGGTATCTGAATGGTGTTGGAGAATTGTCTGTATTCTGTCAATCATGTTTTAATAAATAAACGCTGATTGGCCAGGCAGGAAGTATAGGTAGGAAAAACAGGCAGGAAGTAGAGGTGGCGCAAGGAGAACAGGAGAATTTGGGAAGCAGGAAGCTTCCCTGGCATTCCTGCGCAGACCACCAAGGAAGCAGGATGTGTCCCTGTCCCAGCTGAGATAAGGTACCGGCCATGTGGCTGACATAGATAAAAATATGGGTTAATATAAGTTATGGGAGCTGGTAGGAAGACTGAGCTAATGGGCCAATCAGTTTATAACCTAATGTAGACTCTCTGTGTGATTTTCTTTGGGGCTTGCTGGCTGCGGGGTACCGGGCGGGACAGTGACCCCAATAAGCAGGACCCTCATGTTACATCGGAATAGAATACTTCATCATTTTATGAGAATACAATATTACAGCTTGCATAATTACTCCTTAAAATAAAGCTGGTAAAAACCATCTTTTCAACATTGTAACACGTTTAACAAAGAGATGTGCCATTAAGGTGACTCTTAGTTGTCAGTTCTGAGGGATTTGGAGCCACCATGGAAACAGTATCTGTGAGGGATTATCCAGATCAGGTTAAGGGACCCAAAAAGGTAGCCTAAATGAGGGCAGCATTATCCTGTGGGCTGAGATGCTAGACTTCACAGAAAGGAGGGAGTGAGCGAAGAGATAGCACTCATCACTATGCTTCCTGAAGATGAGTAAGACAAGCAACTAGTCCTAAATCATCCAGCTTCTAAATGCACCCCTAGCGTAGCTATTTGTATTTCTGGGGAAGAGCAACAGTTTACAATGTATATCTGTATTTAAAGTCCACTAGGAAACCTGAGGCAATATTTGTTTCAAACTGTAAGCTGCAGGCATTTTAGCTCTTGGTGTGTCTCCTTCCTCACTGATGAAGCAAGAACCCAGTCTTCTGAGGCTTTTTAAATCATAATACATTTCAAAGACCCCTCTCATGGGTGTTGCTCCTTGAAGAAGCTTGAAGGCCATACTTCTTGGGGAAAAAAATAGAAGAAAGGTGAATTCTCAGCTTCTGTTGGTGGGAGAGCTATGCCCCCACTGCAGGGTCAGCAACTGTGGCTCACAGGCCAACTCTGGTCTGCTGTATTTTATTTAAAACAACGACTTGGATCCCGTCACATCCCCTTGTTAAGACGACTTTGTTTAGACTATGCACACTAAGTTGAATAGGGGCTAGTGACCGTGTGACCTGCCAGATCTAAAGTGTTTCCTCCTCAGCCTTTACAGAAAAAAGTTGGTAACCCTGCTGTATTGCAAGGTTCCCCTAAATAGTCCCATATGAAAGGAGTTAAAGGGATTATAAAAGATGGGATTAGTCAAAGGTCAAATAGTTAGGGAAACATTTGTGTAAACAAATGTAATTTTTTCCTTATTGCAAGATTTTTCAGAATGATTACTGTACTATTGCACATCTTGACTGCCTGGCAGGAAATTACTTGATCATATATATATATATATGCTATGCATGGGATTCATGCTCTTTGAAATACACTTTAAGAAAAGTTCAAAAAAATCATCTTTCATGATTTTCTGTTTCTAAATTCACCTCTACCACTGGTGAATACTGTCAATTTCTCCTTTAGACATTCCGAGTCATTTAAGCTAGTCTAATGGGCACTCTGTGCCCAGTATTTCAATATGATCCAAATATGGATTATTTTGATGTCTGACTGAATATTTTTAAAGGATTTTTCCCTTTTTCTTTTCATTCTTTTGAAGCAATTTAAACTTAACCCAAACACAGTATAGTCTGAGTGATTATATAACTTCATGGTTTCTTCCATACTGAAGTTAGAAACTATTTGAAAGTCAATTGTATAAATGAGCTGCCCTGCAAATACTGAATGTGTCTAGCTGTGGATATGCTCAACCAGTTGAGTGTTCACTGTTTCAAGTATGAGGACTTAGACTTGAACCCCAGGTCTCTATGTGAAAAATCTGCATATGGTGTCTCGTTTGTACAACCATGGTGCTGGGAGGTGAGAGCTGGTCTCTGGGCTTGGGCTGGCCAGCAAAATTCTAGTCAAACCAGTGGATTCCAGGTTCAATAAGAGCTTCATCCCAAAAAATAAGGTGGAGAGAGACTGAGGAAGACATCCAGTGTTGACTGATTGTCTCTACGTGACGTGTAGACTTGTACTTATGCACCTCCATGAATATGTTCAACATTCCACTGTCCCACACAAATTTAATGTATACCTAGCATTTTGTCACAGAAGGCAATGTTTGGCATCAAATTATCTTCCCTGTTTGTGGGAAAAAGTGATGTGGGATTTCCCTCTGTATGCTATGATTACTATTGATAGACAAAGGAACTACTTTGGGCCTATAGCAGAGCTTTAGGGGACAGAGCTAGGTGG
>JAQHUG010000029.1:5128476-5147130 GCA_028555095.1 Dicrostonyx torquatus
TTGATAATCATTTGCTGCAACTGGTTCTGATAACCATCTGCCTAGAAGACTGCAACCGGTCCTGATAATCGCTAACTCTCCTGCCCAGCGGGGGAGAAAGGAAGGACCTGCTGGTCAAACCTGTTTGTCACATTCTGCAGTTTTTATTATCTATCCTTCTAGGCAGAATTAGTTGGGTCCTTTCACAACCACCACATCACACTGGCTTGGGAGCCTGCAGCTGGTGGGAAGATATGACGTTGAAAGGGAGCTTTTTCCATAATATAATTTCTTGTCATTGAAATGTCATCAGTAGTCAGCCCATTGCCTCCTAAGTGAAGTGCATATGGGGGCTACAGATGTATAATTGAGGATGATTTTCTAAAACTTCTCTTGTCTTTAGGCCTTTCTCTCCCTGACTTAGAAACTTACTCGAAGGAATGTTGGAAGAGAAAAAAGAGACTAAGTGTGGTTTGAAGGGTACAGGGTCTCTAGGCTCTACAATCATGAGTGTCAGTCTTTCCAGGTGCTTGCTAATAATGTCACTTGGGTCTGCCTGTTCACAATATGTAAAGAAAGATGAGCTAGCCAGTCAAAAGAGTAGGGCCTTTAGCGTTTGGTCTCCTGAATGTGAACAAAATGTACTTCCTTGAGGGTATGTTTGGATTAGTTGTGCCTCTGTGTCTGGGGGGTTTGTTTGCTCTCAGGCAAGGGTGACGCTAGTCCCTAGCAAATAAGAAGTCTCAGTTACCATTAACCACTGTTGCAGTTAAAAACGGAGCTGCGGCATGGTTAAAAAAAAAAAAGTAAAAAGTGACACTAAAAGGCAATTCTAATACCAGGGAATCCCAGAAGGGATACCACATTGAAATAAGACTGAGTATAAGATGGAGCTTAGCACGGGCCAGGTGCATATTTTATTATTTAAATGTGAAGCAATACGGTTTGTGATGTTAATGGTGAACATGGAAACTCAAAGCCTTCCTGTCTTCTGCAGCTTCCCTTTTCCTCCTCCCTCTTCTCTTCCCCCTCAAATGCTTAAGGTCCTGCTAAGTCCCCTGCTGTCCCATCCCAAGACCTTCTTAAAGGACTTTCCCATCAAAGAACAGCTGCCCATTAAGGAGGAAAATGGCGACCAATGCCCTCAGTTTTCTTCCTCTGAGTTAACTGCATGACGTTCCTACAGGGTAAACACAAACACGGCAGGATTCTGCGTCTATCAATTCTTTATTATCAGCTTTGGAAACTGTACCCCATTTATTCCCTCATCATTTTTCACATATGTGTGCAAATGTCAGATTTCTTAAAAGAATACTGTTTTTTTTTTAATTGGGAAATTTTCTCGGTCCTGTCTATAGCAGTTTCTACGGTAATCTGGACTGGTTTACAATGGCTGTTCGCCTTCACTTGGGGCAGACCCAAGAATTAGCTTGCCCGGTAACCGGTAACCGAATCCCCTCTCTCCCACAGAGAATGTGATTACACCAGGTAAAGTGCAGGGGCTAGCAGAGGAGGGCAGAGATCTGCTGTGATTGCAGCACCATGCTCACAGCCTGGGCCTTGAAGATAAATTAAGATCCCCCCCCCTCCCCACCTCAGCTTTGAGCAGTGTCCATCTCCCATGCTTTTTAAATACAATAGCCACACACTGAACTTTTCTCTCCATGTTGTAAAGCAGTTTTCTGAGAGTCTTCAGATGCATTCCAGCTCCCTGCTTATGCAAGGGGATGAGTTGGAGGCAAAGAGCTCTCAAGTCCAAGGGCACCGGGCTCAGTTCTGCAGTGCAGAATCAGGAAACCAGTACAGTACAAGTTCCACGAGGCCCTGTCTTGATAAACTGATGATAATTACTTTGTTTTTATCCCCCCCCGATCATAAAAAAAAACCCAAAGGTAATAGATCTAACTAATAAAAGCAAACTAATAAAATCATTTGATCATTTTGATTCACTGCACTTCCCGCTTGTAAGCCTCCCTGTTGGCTCACAAATTGTTGCTGTCATATCTTCTCACATTTGTTTCTTTTTGGATATGATTTAATGTCTCCTCCCTCTCTCCCTTTGTTACTGTCCATCATCTCACTTCTACTTTCCAGAGAACAGAGGAGTGATCAAGGACCAGGACCTAAAGCAAGTTATCCAGCAGATCGTACTGATGAGGCTTTTTGGTTGGTTTGTTTGTTTGCTTGTTTGTTTAAGGCTGTGGATTATACATTCCCTGATACACTTTGACAAGGCATTTGGGAGGTGACTGCATCTTGATCCATTATGAATTACAGGCTATAGGAGAAGATGGAAGGGAAATGACTTTCTTGATTTCTGAGATAATCAGAGAGGCTTATTTCTAGCTCAGAATTGGATTCGCGCATTCCTGCTTTCAGGTTAGGCCAGTTCTTCGTTTTACAATGACCACTTTGTGGGTAGTGGGCAGGGGACGAGGAATACAGTCAGACTGCCTGTTTCCTGGTAATAATAGTGCTAACTATTCTATCATCATTCTAAGCACTTTGTGATATATGTATGCATTTTCCTCATAATATCTCCTTCTTGTCAACTTTGTGAAATTGGGTATATATCTAAAGCTTACTTCCTTGATCCCCCGCTCTCTCTTTTACTCTTATCTGCATTTATTTTGTGTTGGATTTATTTCCATGCTATAAGTTTTTGTTTCTTCTGGGATATTGTTTCCCCCTGTGCACCTTCCTCCTCCTTTGGCTTTGAAACAATTTGTTCCTTTTTAGTGAGGACGATCTCAGAGTGGCGGGGGGCGCATGTACCGATTGATCCATCCGGTCATTAGCTCTCTACGGTCCTCGGTGCACCTTGGGTGCTTGGCTCACCTGGATATATTCAATGACTGAGGAATCTACAGCTAAACCATTCAGTTCAGCATTACTGTCTGCATCTTTAAGCATAGGTAGTGAAAATTTAGCACTCTTTTCAGGCCACTGGCTCTGTGTCTAGCCCCACAGTCTGGCCTGGATGGTGTACCTGGACACCACTATCCTACCACCAGAAGGGCACACATGGCTTCCTTAAAGAAACATCTCTCAGATAATTGGTGGCCTTTCAGATACGTATATTCTTGATGGCCTGGGTTGTTTCAGCACAGGTGTTCTTAAAGTGAATGTCAAGATTTGAACCTCTTGATTTGCAGGATTTTGTGGGGTTGTCTGGATCAAGAGCATCAAGATAGTCAAACCATCTTCACAGGTTACCTCAGTCTGTTTACAGGAAAAGCTTCTGCTTCCTTCCTTCCTTCCTTCCTTCCTTCCTTCCTTCCTTCCTTCCTTCCTTCCTTCCTTCCTTCTTCCCTTCTTTTTCCTTCTTTTCTGTTTTTTCTTTCTTTCCGGTCTAGCCTACGAGCTCATAGTCCACCTGCCTCTACCTCCCAAAAGCTGAGATTACAGGATTATGTTACCATCCTGGGCAGTTTTTCTCATAACTGCTCATAGACTGCTAGGCAAAATACATCATCCTGTACCAACCCAAGGTAGATAATGTTAATTTGAGTGGTTCTTATTTGCCTGGCTCTTTGCCAAATGTCATGAAAAACTCTGGTCACATACCGTTTCATTAAATTTCCATAGCTTGAAAGTGGCTGCTATGTGACTCGCAGTTACAGAAGAGGAAGTAGAAAATCAAAGACAGGAATTCTAAGGTTGCAGAGACTTGGTCTCTTAGCATAGTAAGAAAGGCAGTGAGGATTCTGGGTTTCAGAGGCCATGAGCCAATAGACAGTGTAGCCACACTTGGGCAACCTCAAGTGCATTTTCAACCAGTTCAGCTTATACTTGGGCTGTGGATTTACACACCATCCCTCCTGATTAAAAAAAAAATCCCATTCATTTTGGAGTAGGAGATGATATTTTTATTTCTCCCAGGAATCATCAGTTTTTATACTTGACCTTTTTTTTTAACCTCTTAAAAGATTTTACCTCTACTCATTTGGAAACCAACTTGGTATATAGAGAGATGGCCAAGACCCAAGCAGCATTCATTGCTATTTATTCTCCCTTGCTGTTTTTGCCATTGTTCTAAAAAGCAGTGAAGAGACTATGACCACAGCCACTCTTACAAAGGAAGACATTTAGCTGGGGTTGGCTTATAGTTTCAGAGGTTAAGTCCATTATCAGCGAGGATGGAAGTGTGGCAGCAGCCAGGCAGATAGGAGAGTTCTACATCTGGATTAGCAGGCAGCAGGAAGAGAAAGCGACGCTGGGCCTGGCTTGAACAGTTGAAACAGCAAAGTCCATCACCCACCCAGTGGCATATTTTCTCCAATAAAGGCCGCACCTACTCCAACAAGGCCACATCTTCCAAGTCCTAATCCCTGGCAGGTAGTGTCCTTCTCTAATGACTAAACTTTCAAGTCTATTAGCCTAAAGGTGAGGGGGGGCATTCTTATTCAATGCCTACTTTCCACTCCCTGGCCTCTATATGTTTGTAGCTATACCATAATGCAAAAATTTATTCAGACCAACTTCAAAAGTCCCCATAGTCTATAACAGTCTCAACACTGTTTAAAAGTCCAAAGTTCAAAGTCTCTTCTGAGACTCACGGCAATCTCCTAGCTATAATCTTTATAAAGCCAGAATCAAAAAGCAGATCACATACTTCCAACACACAATAGCCCAGGATATATATTACCATTCAAAAAGGGAGGAAAGGGGGCATAGTGAGGAAATGCTGGCACAAAGCAAGATCTAAAACGGGCAGTGAAAACCCCAAATTCTGCCTCTCCGCGTCTGACATCAAAGTGCTCTTCAGATCCTCAACTCCTTTCCGCTTGTTGACTACAAGACACTCCTTTCTCTTAGGTTTCACTCTCCGTTAGCAGCGCTTCTTGAGGGGTATCCCAGGACTCTGGCATCTCCAAAATCATGGGGTCTCCAATGAAATCCAGGCTTCATTTTCACAATTTCACAGAATGGCTTCTCTGGGCTTCACTCAGGGACACTTCTGACACTCACCTGACCTCAGTGGCTTTCCTTAGTCATGGAGGAAGACTCTAAAACCCTTTTCTTGTATATTTGGCTCTAAAGTCAGAACTTCATAGCTGAAGCTGCCAAGGTCTTTTGCTTGCTGGGCACCTTGTTCAAGTACATTTTCATCAGCTTTCTGTTTTCAGTGATTTCCTCCAATGCCTAAGCTTCACTGTCCTGGAAATCACTCTGCAGACCGGATTGGTCTCAAACTCAGAGACCATCGGCCTCTTCCTTCTGAGTGTTAGGCTTAAAGGCATGTGTCATCATGCTTGCCCCAAAACTTTTAAAATTCCTTTTCATAGCGAGTTGGAAGCTTAGCTGGGTGGGATCTTGCCATGAGTTCACCATTCCCTTTATTCCATTTAGAATCACGCTTTTATTTAATCTGTTTATCTTCCCGAGCATGGGATTTAGCTCTATTACTCTTCCTGGAGCCCTTTTCTCCTCTAACTGTATATTTTGTATTTTTCCTTGCTCAGTTTGCTCCTTTTCATTATATATCTGCATAAGACTGGCCACTAATAACTGTGAGACAGTCAATACCAGATTGTTCTGAAATCTCCTTAGTCCCTGCCACTAATCTCCAATTTAGCCTGAGCGAGAATTTTCAGACAAGGGCAAAAATCAGCCATATTCTTCTCCAAAATATCCCAAGAATGATCTCTAGTCTAATTACTAATATTCTCCTCTGACATCTATGAGCGGGGTTGTCATAATCAACAGTGCTCTCAACATCTTTGTCTTTTCTGGTCCTGTTAGTATGAGCCATTGATCCCAGCTTAAAGTGTTCAGCTATTTTACTAATCCAAAGTCCATATTCCACCCTCAGAAAGCATGGTTATGCCTGGCACATCAGTGTTCCAGACCCCGGTACTAACTTCTGTCTTAGTCAATGGTCTATTATTTTGAAGAGATACCACGACCCTGCCAACAATAAAGGAAAACATTTACTTAGGATTGGCTTACAGTTTCAGAGGTTTAGTCCATTATTAGCATGGAGGGCAGCATGGCAGACATGGTTCTGAGTAGGAAGCTGAAAGCTGAGAGTTCTACATCTGGATTGGCAGGCAGCAGAAAAGAGAGAGAGAGAGAGAGAGAGAGAGAGAGAGAGAGAGAGAGAGAGAGACTGCGCTTAGCTTGAGTATTTGAAACCTAAAAGCCCATGCCCAGTGACACATTTTCTCTAACTAGGCTATACCCCTTAAGCTCTGTTAGGCAGTGTTACTCCCTATCAACCAAGCATGAGCCTGTGGTGGCGATTCTTATTCAAACCCCCACACTAGCTTCCTATAGCCTCTAGTTGAGTTACTCATTCACTCCTCCCTTAGTGTTATAACTCCCTCCAGGGAGTTAGGAAATTGACCCACAAGCACCTAGAAGCAGCATCTTTTGCACAGGAACCCCCCATAACCACTAATTATTTCATCACTGGTCTAAACACCTTGTGATATATGTTGCTCAAATATTTTTTCCATGTTATCACCTTGCCAACTTTGTGAAATTTGACATATGTGTAAAGCTTTCATAAATCAGTAACTGTAAGGCAAACTTCCTAGGGTTAAAAATATTGAAAACACCTGTTGAACAAGAACTGGGCACAGGATAACATGGGGTGAAGCTCCGAGGTGAATTTTTTTCCCAGCATTGGGTTTGATCCCCAAGCAAATTTAACAACCCTCAAAATAGGTAAACAGATAGCAGAAAAATAGGCGAAAAGTTTACAGCACTATTAACATTTATATATAGAAAGACCCCCAACTGTTGTTAAGAAATTTTAGCTTCTTCTTATCTGGTATTCCGGGGTTCATATAGTAGGAGAAAGCAAACATCTGTGTTACACTTTGTCCTGATTGTTCAGTCTCGCCCTCCATTGAGGTCCATCTTTTAACAGTGAAGCAGGGAATGCATTTTCATCTTTGAGGCCATGCAGGGAAGCAGAAGTCTGAATAGATGGTCCTACTGCCCATTCTGACCATTGACATGGAACACTCTGTCATCACTCAAACCTTTGCTGGCTCTATGAGGAACCCTAGAACAGAGGCCTTTTGGTACCTGCTTAACTACAAGCTAGGCAACCACCCTGGGAGACTAGATTGAGATAGGGAGCCACAGTTGAAGGATGGCTCCTATATCAGTGTTAGGTGTATTATATGAATGACAGGCAAATACCATAGAGTTGGTAAGAAAAATGTGCTCAAAAGAAAATTTATCACTCTGCTGAAAGAGAAAGTGCCTTTGCTTTCCAATCTGAAGTAAGAGCTTCTTTCTAATTTTTTTTTCTTGGAAGAATAACTATCTAATTAAAAGCATAGAACTATTCCTATTGTTTTTAAGCTATATATTTGTGTATATATAATTTTAATATTTGGGTCATCTAGTATGTGAATAGTCAAATCTTCATAGGTATTTTGACCAGGCTAAGATGCAAGAAAACAATAACAACAACAGCATCACCCCCCAAAACCCAAACAAACTGTGGGAACTATCTCCCCAAGAAAAATAAAGAAAAAAAAAAGAGAAAAAGAAATTACTATCTAAAAGCATGTCACTTCAGTTCTCTGAGAGGAATAACCATACTGATTTGTTCCATGGAACTGTTCTCTGGAAACTAAAACTGGTTCCTACCACCCTGCTGTACGCATGGTCTATGTCATTAAACCTGTGGTTGCCAATGAAGAAAATTACACAGGTTGAAATGTACATGACAATGAAGAACATGATGACATTGGGACATATTTAGGATAACTGAATGTATTCTATCAATAACTATAGAAGATTGACACTGGACAGCTCAGAAGGCTGCATATTCCCAGTTCTCTATTGGTTCTGGCAAACACTGCTGGCAAAAGACCTCTTTCAGTCACATGGATCTGCCAGTGAGGAACTGATAATGATTCTTTATTTTCTTACAGCCTCTCTGGTCATGTGAAAAGCTATTTAGATGAACACATGAATGTGGGTATGGTACACTCAGAAAGGGTTGGCTCTCATCGGCACCAGTTGGTTTCTAGATGCTCCTGGTCTTGAGCTCGCGATGGCAAGGGTGGTGTTGAGCAAACTATTTGGGGATGACACAGTAAAACACGCTCTGCTATATTAGCAGCTCAGAGAACATGGCAGTTACTGAGATAACTCAGTAACATAGCTCTAAATTGGTATTAGTGCATGGTAGTGTGCCTATTTAAGTTAAGCATAAAGAGACCCATCCCCAACTGTGGCAAGCTCACTATAACCAGCATATTCATGGACAGAGACACAGACAAACGCCAGCACCAAACAACCAAGGAAATCTTACCCAAATCCTTCATGGTCTATAACTGCTAAAGCAATGCTCAGAGAATAAATGCTAAGGCATGAGATGTGTCTTGAAAAGGAGCTGCTCTTCAGGAGATAACCTCCTTCATCTAGAAGACCATGCGAGGTGGCGTCATGCCCAATACATCTTTATAACTTTAAAGCGTTCAAATATCTTTGGGATAGTGAAGGACTCAGTAGACTTTGGAGATAGAAGGGAAGTTTGGCAAGAGACCTTCAGGTTTGTTTGGTGAGATTTGTAATCTAAGGCAAAGGAAAGTGGATAAAGGGTCCCAAGAAAACATCTTCAGTCAATAACACAAGCAGAGAAGCACGGACTATACAAAAGAGACAAGTGCTGAGGGGGTTAAAAAGTTCATTAATAAAATTTCTCATGCCTTGATAACAAAATTTATCATGAAAAATTGCATCAATTAAAAATAGGAGTGGATCTGTTTGTCCTCTTTTTTTTTCTTTTTTTAATTGATTTTTATTGAGCTATACATTTTTCTCTGCTCCCCTCCCTTCCTCTCCCCCTCCCCATCCACCCTCTTCCATGGTTTCCATTCTCCCAATTTACTCAGGAGATCTTGTCTTTTTCTACTTCCCATGTAGATTAGATCTATGTATGTCTCTCTTAGTGTCCTCATTGTTGTCTATGTTCTCTGGGATTGTGAATTGTAGGCTGGTGGTTTTTTTTTTTTTTGCTTATATTTAAAAATCACTTATGAGTTACCTCATTCAATATGATATTTTCTAGCTCCATTTATTTGCCCACAAATTTCAAGATGGAGTATGACACAGCAGAAAAAAAATAATGAAATCTTGTCCTCTTTTTAGAGTTAATTTTTTTCTCAACCTTCATTCCCTCAGATTTGCAAAATAAGGAAGGCCTTTGTTATGGACATTATAATAATAATATGGCAAAGTTGAGCTGTCCATCTTGATGTCATGCCTAGCAAACACCCAAAGAAGGAGCCGTGGATGGTGAGATTAATTTCCTCTCATCACATTTAATCTTTGTCGTGTGTGTAAAATCTTTGTTCCCCACCAGTAGGATTGTGCCGTGCCAAGGAAGTGTGGCCAATCAGAATGCCAAGGTTGTCTGGAATGTGATGTGAGTACCATTCATCCCTGGCGGACAATGAGAGCCATGGCTATGTCACTCAGACACAAGTGCAGAGTCAGAAAGAAGTGGAGAAAAGGAACATAGCTTCCTCAGGGGAACAAGAAAACCAAAGAAAACACAAAAACAATCCAGGGACCAGGATGTTTAATTCCAAATAAATGGATAAACAGCAAAACTAATTTTCCAGAGGGGTCACTTGGTTCAGGTATTTATTTGATAGTGTGCTTTTTATCAAGCTAGGTTTTTGCTATTCTGAAAGGAGCGAGATGCAGTCCATGGTGAATATAAGCTTGACCCCGACTTTTCTTAAGAGTCCTGGTCTTGGATTCAGCCTCAGGGTTAATTTTTAAGCTTTCTTCCTCTTTTTTTCCTTCCTTCCTTCCTTCCTTCCTTCCTTCCTTCCTTCCTTCCTTCCTTCCTTCCTTCCTTCCTTCCTTCCTTCCTTCCTTCCTTCTCTCCCTCCCTCCCTCTCTCTCTCCTACTCTCCCTCCCTCCCTTCCTTCCTCCCTTCCTTCTTTCCTTTTTTCTTCAGTCTCCTAGCTATGTGATCTTGGCAAAATTATTTTAACCTGCTGGAATCTCATCATAATGTTTTTGTAAAACTGGGCAGGATAAGATGCATTGAACAAGATTAGTGTAAGGTTTTGTTGCTAAAAAAATAATCCACTACTATCTATTATACATTTCATAAAATTATTATTATTATTATCATTTAGTGTATGTGTGAGTATGTGTATGTATCCTGTGCCAAGGGGACAAACTATGAGAGTTGGTTCTCTGTTCCACGCTGTGAATCTCAGGGACCGAAATCATGTCCTGAAATTTGGAGGCAATTACCTTTACCTGCCAAGCCATCTTGATCGCTCTCACCTACCACAGTTGCCAGAAAAATATTAGTTTCTCTTCTAACAAAGAAATTAGATATTTAGGAGAAACCACTCTGGGGAAAGACAACTTGATGTTTACAGATGTTTTTATAGTTTTATATGTGGTGCTGTGTGGCCAGATTGTCTAACCAGGGTCTTGTACAAATTTCTCTCTGCAAGGATGTTTTGGGTAGCTTTGTTCCCAGGGGAGGAAAATTCAAAAATTATCTACATGCTCAGCATGGGATTTTCAAAACAGATTCTAGTGAATTTATTCAATGGAGTGCTAATCAACCATTCAAGACACCCCATTACACATGTAAAACACTGGAGACAGGCTGCTGGAACTCACTGGCTATCCATGCAGCAAAGCCAAGTTGTTCATCTCCAGGTTCAGCAAGAAACCCTCCTTAAAAAATAACATGGAGAGAGATTAAGGAAGGCAACGACATTGTTTCCTGGTTTGCAGAAGCATGGGCACACCCACAGGCATCTACATCCCTCCCACCCACACAGTGTGTACCCTGTGCTACACACAAGACAAAATTAAAAAATATATCAAATACATAGGATGTGGTATCTATAGAGGCTTAATATAGCATTTATAATGTAGTCTTAACCATTATGAAATGCTGGAGGACACAGCATTCTCTCTGTTTTTCAGTCTCTTTTTATACTAATCAAATCACACAACTAAAAGACAAAAAACCAGCTATGCATTTGTTTAAAATTGATTCTGTTAATAGCTTATAATAGGCCTTTGTTGTAAGGAAAACAATCCATTAGCCCCACTAGAATCGTGGGTAGTTTGGAGAAATGAGGGAATCGGATTCCGTTGTGCATGAAAGTTGGGAAATCTGTTTGAGCCTGGAGTGAGCTGATAGTTAGCACTGTTTGTTGATGTCATAGGGCCTAGAGGATGGACACTTTAGCCTTCTCCTTTAAGGTGGTTGAATCATTTAAAAGTAGTTTTACTTATACTATGTATATACCATTGTTCTGCCTGCTTACATGTGTGTGTACCATGTGTGTACCTGACGCCAATGTGGTGCAGGGGAATTGTCTGTATTCTGTCAATCATGTTTTAAATAAACGCTGATTGGCCAGGCAGGAAGTATAGGTGGGAAAACCAGACAGGAAGTAGAGGTGGTGCAAGGAGAATAGGGAAGTCCTGTGCAGACTACCAAGGAGGCAACATGTAAGCTGCCCAGCTGAGAAAAGGTACCGAGCCATATGGCTAACATAGATGGGTTAATATAAGTTATAAGAGCTAGTAAGAAGCCTGAGCTAATGGGCCAATCAGTTAATAACCTAATGTAGACTCTCTGTGTGATTTTCTTTGGGGCTTGCCTGCTGTAGGGTACCGGGCGGGACACAAACCCCAACGAGCCAGCCCTCATGTTACACCAATGGAGTGCAGAAGAGAGAATAATAATCCCTGGAACTGGATTGACAGACAGTTGTCAGCCACCATGTGGGTGCTGGGAATTGAACTCAGGTCCTCTGTAAGAGCAATAAATGCTCCTAACTACTGAGCCAACTCTCTAATCCAAATCAAATGTCTTACAAATTTTTTCTTTAGGGCCTGGCAAGATCAATCAGTGGATGAATGACTCACTGCGTGGGAACCTACATTGGGCTCTTCAGTCTAGGAAGAGAAGTCCCGCCTACTGGTGTCACCTATAAATATCTAACCTAGTTCCGGGGAAATAGACATGTGGATCCTGGGGCCTCACTGACCTGTCAAGATGAAATGGCAAGCTTCAGGCCCATTGAGAGAAACTATTTGAAAATAAAAAGGATAATAGCGGGAGAGGAAGATACCTTGTGTTTATCTCTGGCCTCTGCATACCCACATATTCCAGATCCTTATATAAACATATAACCTATACAGCTACTTATTCTTTCTCTCTCTTCCTTCCTTTTTCCAACCCTCATATTTTCCTTAAAATTCCTCAGAACTTGTTTTTGTAAAATTACTTGCAATGATCATCTTTCTTTAATTATGTATATTTTTGTGTGGAGATGTGTGCTACCAGGCCGTACACAATGAGCACACTGTGCATAGAGGCCCGAGGAGGGAGTCAGATCCTGTGGAGTTGAGAGTTACAAATGGTTGTGAATTCCTGCTTTGAGTGTTGGAAACATAATTATGGTCCTTTGGAAAACTGTGCTCACCCTTAACCCATGAGCATCTCTGTAGCCCCTGCAAAATAATTTCTTTTATTGATATGTTCATTAGGTAGATGGAAAATAGATGGAACTCTTGGAATATAGAATATTGAGGTAGTCCACAAGAGAGACTAAGGAATGGAGAATATAGACTGTTCTTATTAGATCTGGTGGAGGTACAAAGGCAGATCTCATGGGACTCACTCTTGAAGACTCTACTCCCCTCAGCTGTCATAGATGTACTGAGATCAGGTGGCGCCTTGACCAGGGATTAAATCTTAACATTTGTGAGATTTTATATATCCCATCTATACACTGATATGGACTTAATAAATTATCTTTATTATAATTCACAGTTTACTTATTTTTTCATCTTATAAGCAATATAGTGATATTTGGGAAAATATGAAATTTAATATAATAGAAAGAAGAGAAAACTGAAGAGAATCTTCATGGATAGGAAAACTCTACTGACATTTTGACATGTTCCTTTAATCTCTCACTCATCCTTTAAATACAGATGAAGGCACACATTTATCAGATTTATATAATTTCAGACAATATATACTACCATATAAATCTTCAATTCCCACCGTTTACCTCTGCCTCATGTGTGTGTAGGATGTGTGTGTCTGTTTACATGTGCGAGTGTCAGAATACATGTTTGGAGGTCAGTGGACAACCCTGAGTGTCCATCCTCACTTTCCATCTTGTTTGAGACAAGGTCTCTTACTGTTTGTTGGTGTAGGAGGGGTCTTCTGTATTTCTGTGCTTTCATTGGTTAAATAAAGACTCTGCCTGGCCTATGGGATAGGACACAGCCCTTAGGTGGGCGGAGTAGACAGAACAGAAGGCGGTGAGAAGAAAGGAAGTGCAGCAGACGCCATGATCCTCCAGCCCTAGATGGATGCAGGTTAGAATCTTCTGATAAGTCACTACCTTTTGGTGACATACAGACTTTTATAATGGGTTAGTTTAAGATGTAAGAGTTTGCCAAGAAGAGGCTAGTGATAATGGGCCAGGCAGTGTGTTAGATGAATCTAGTTTGTGTGTAATCATTTTGGGCAGAAGCTAGCTGTGTGGCCAGGAGCCAGGCTCCTGGGACACAGCCCGCACCTCTACTACAGTTTGTGGATGTGTTTCCCAACTAGCTGGCCCAGGAACTACTGGAGAATCTTCTGTCTGAGCCTTCCATTTGATCACTGTAGCACGTGGGCTCCAGATGCTTGCCAGCACATCCAGCTTTAGGTGCTTTCTGAAAATCTGAACTCAGGTCCTCACACGTGCATGAAAAGCATGTACCCACTGGACTATCTTCCCATGTGCTATAATACTTTTCATAGCTACAAAATATCGCATCACACAGTTTATGACATTTTATGACACCATCTCATACTCTTGAAAACTTAAGCACATAATTTTTCTACTGAACATTTTAATTGTGCACAATGTGCCAGTTCTAAATAAATTATAAGTTATATACCTATTTATTACAGTTTGATGTTTTGTTGAACATTTTACTATCATATTTAATTTTCTAATGAACATATTTTGCCCAGATGGTTGTCTATTTTGTTATTTGTTATTCCAAATTTTTATGTGCATTTGAGTTTGATTAAGCATCTCTCCAGGCACACACTTTCAGCGTAGTGTGAATAACATGGGAGATGTAAGAAAACTTTTCAGAGTATACTTGGAATAGAATGTTTGGCTTCTTCAGCCACAGGTGTCCGCGGGGTGCCTGCTTGCACTCTACCGTTCTATGTGGTCGTGTCAGCTACTTCCTCTGTTAATTCACAGTGATGTACCAACACTGTTCTGCTCAGAGTGGCCATTCACCTCTGTTCTGTAGACACTCAGTGAACTTTCATGTGCTCCCGTGATATCTTCCTGAACAGCGACATGACTCATTAACGTCACCATTCTGTTCAAGTTCCTTCCTCCTCATGCTTCTGAGGCAGCTTTCCTGACTCTGAACTCATAGGTCCTCAAAACTTGGATGGTCTCATTTGCCTCCAGCTTTAAGTTTTATCTATTTTCTAACAAGTTGCCAAGTTCATTTCTCCACCCATCTTACCGGCTTGCTGTCCCTGTGGACTCAGCCCTTGGATATCTAGTAGACATCTCAAACTTGGCGCTTGCAGAATTGAACTGCTCATTTCAAATTTCTCTCCAGCAAGGCCTCTGAAAGTCTTCTCCTTGCTCTTCAAAGGAAGCTTCATTCTTCCTTCTAGTTCTTTGCTGAGACTCTTGGAGACTGCATCAGAGAGAGGTTATAGTCTAGGTTTTGTGTAGGGCTGGGTTTGAGTTTCTGTTGTCCAGGCACATATGAGTCACAGGGCAGCTTACATTTTAGTGGAGTTTGTTGTAAATGGAAGGGGCGGATGTCCCGCTGCTGAGAAGTGGGGCCATTTTCCCGGTGCCTGGCTCCCAGCCGCCAGCTAGCTTATGCCTGAAATAACCACACGACAATTATATTCATTTAAATATTGCCTGGTCCATTATCTCTAGCCTTTGCTTGGCTAGCTCTTGCATCTTATTTCAACCCATTCTTAAATAGTCTGTAAGTCACCACGAGGTTGTGGGCTTACCGGGAAGATACAGCATGTCTGACCCTGGCGGCTTCATGGCAGCTCTCACGCTTCCTTTCTTCCCTGTACTCTGTTTTGTCTACTCCGCCCACCTAAGGGCTGTGTCCTATCTTACATGCCAGGCAGAGTCTTTATTTAACCAATGAAAGCAAAGAAATACAAAAGATCCCTCCTACATCAGGAGTTCATCATTTCACCTGCAAATTCTGTTGACTCTGCTTTCCTAGTAACCGAGTGCAGTCACTATCCATAAGTGAAACCAGTACCCTTTTTCTGTAGGACAGGTCTTCAACTCTCCTTTTGTCTCAATAAGGTTTCTTGTCAGTACATCCACCAGGGCAAACCTCTTACTAGGTTATGCTCTTCTTTGGTTTAAACCCCCATTTCCAATGCCAAAATCAAACGCAAAGTCTTTTCTCTAAAGTAGATGCATCAGAGAAACACAATGCGAATAAAGGGTCAATGAAAATACCAGTTTCTTCTTCCTTAGAGGTAGGTATATATAAACATCCAAATGGAGTTCTCACATTGAGATCAAGCGCATCTGTGGTGGGGGAGTAAACTACTCCCTTGATAGTCTGAGCACTTGATTGACACATAGTCTAGAAATAGTCATGAACTCCCTGGGAGGAGTGGAAGATGCCAGGAGAGGACATTGATTTTGCGTAAAAGCTTTTCTTTTGGCTCTGGTAATTAGCTGTTTATATGTGTGTACAATGTGAGTTGTGGGGGGGTGTAACACAGTGTGCCTAGGAATTTCAGAGTGTCTGTCCTCCCTTTAGCCTTGTCTGCTGCAGGCTCTTCTGTTCTTAAGGGTTGTGTACTACAAGATCCCTCATCCCAGAGCTACTGAGCTTTCCTGGATTTTCCAACTTCAGCCTCCCATCTCTCTGCAAGTGTGCAAAGACTACAGATGTGTGGTGGTACATCTGGCTTTGCCTGTGCTCTGGGGATTCAACGTATGTGGCCTCATGCTAATATGACCATCCACTGAGTCAAGCAAGGCCCCTGTATCGCTGTCCCGTCCTCTTTTATGTAGCACTGGGACACTGCGAATTCCCATACTGAGAGTCAATGCATCCATATAAGACACATGAGTTCTTTGAGCCATATGTATCTACTGTCCAGTAGTTCTGGGTTCTAGTATTTCAACACCCAACTCATCAATTATCTTTAACAGAAATCAGTTGACCAAGCTTGGCAAGGTACCCAGACTTTAATCTGTAAGTGGAAACAAGGAAAAAAAATCAATTCTTTTTGGTTTATATGTGTGAAATTAAAGCTTCTTTACCATTTTTAAAAATAGAAACACTCATTACTACTTTCCTGCATGCCAGTTGACCAGTGGCAACTTTCGCCTGGCAGTATTCTATACTAGCATTAGTCGCTTGCTCAGTGGCTGGTTTCCGAGGGCCATGTGCTGTTTGCTTGCTTTTTTTTTTTTTTTAAAAAAAATGGGAGTAATTATTTGAGCTTATGAGAGCAATGGGAGCTACCATCCACTAAAAATAGAAAATATTTGAAATTAGCCACAGGCAGATTACAGTAGGGACAAGCATATGAGCATTTCCTTTGATTGGCCTGCTACTGACCCGCTTCTGAAGACGACAGGCTATTTACTGGAACGGATGACGTATAGGGAGACCGCTTCGGTAACCTTGCTCCATGTCTCTTAAGCTCAAAATGCCAATTGAGGGCTAAGTCTGATGTTGTGTTTTGGTTCTGGAGACAAACCTATTAGAATCAGAGCTGAGAGTAGAAAATGCATTATGTTGAGGCTTCTTGTTATATCTGAACCATAACCTTTAGACAGGGTAGAAATTTTGTGGCTTTTAATTCCACTTATGTTTCTTTGAACTTTAAGCTTCCTGTGTGCAAAGTTAGTATCAACTTATAGCTTTACTGCTGAAGGATTTCCTAAGTTAGCTAGTGCTATATGTAATTACTACCAAAAATGCATATATTCATTTCTTCAAAAATATCCAAACCCAAAATATCTGATCCATCTTTGGAGAAGAGATAGGAAGAAACACACAAACACACAAACACACATATACACACATATGCACAGACATACACACAGACACATACATACTCACACACATATGCACAGACACACACAGATACACACATACCCATGTGCACAGACACACATACAAAGACACACACATAGAACACACACTAGTGAGAGAAAAGGCTCTGAGCAAAATCACATTTAGTGATCAGCTTCAGATTCAGTTTTCTTGACTGTTGTTGCCAAGGCATTTGTGATTATTATTATTAATAATAATAATTATTATTGGTACATGGAGGCAGAGAGAGCTTGCACTTACAGTGAAATCTAAGAATCACATCTGTCTAGGGTTCAGAGGGACAGATGTTCTATGAGTTATTAAAAATTTCTCTAAATGATATTCCGTCCTCTGTATCTGATTACTGCATTACTCTCCTTGCACAATGTCAAGCCAAAGCAACTAAAATTGCTGAACAGAACAAGAAGCAGCCTGTGGAAGCCAGGGCAACTTTGGCCACCCCGGGACTTTCTGTGCAAGATGTGTCCACCCTCAGTTGAGAGAGCTAGCCTTGACACTACAAAGTGGCTCTTCAAAAAGACGGGACAAGAATTTCCTGGCTGTGTAATTTTTACAATTCTTTCTCTGAAAACCCCTGCAGAATTGAAGGACTTAAAATAAGTAAGTATTCTTTGATTTGTTTGTCTTTGCACCAGCTTAAAACTCAGTCTTCTTTACTTTTATTTTTATTTATTTTTTTATTTTACTCTAGTGCCCATCATTAGAGCAAGCTTTTCCGTTTTCCCCACAGACAAAATGAAGTTTCCTGTACCCACAGATTGGGAACTAAGTGCTTCATATTTCTCATCTTTAAGGTACTGTGTTAATGGAAGAATTTTAATCATTGACATTGCTCTGTGAATTATGTATTACAAAACCCCTGCTGGTGAGTTAGACAAAATTAACCTACTATAAGGAGAATTGAAAAAAAAATCACAGCTAATTAGTAAGCCAACAGGAACAAAGAGAACAGAAGACAAAGATGCGGACAACAACACAGGGAGGAAACTACCTCTCCCTGAGACAGCAGAGCTCTTTCTTTGCTTCAGGCTGGGTGTGGAGGAATCCCTGCATCCCGGCTTTGGCCTCCAATCAGCTGTGTTCTTTTAGACTCCAGCATTCTTATGCTTTGCTATTAGTTCTTGAAGCTGCAGCCTCATCACTCCTTCAAGCCATAGAAACCCAATAGCTCATACTATAATGCAGAAGATACTTTAAATGCTTTAAAATTATTTCCCAGGCGATCTATACTAGAGATGCCAAGTGATGCGAGACGATTATGACAGGAAATGATTTCCAATGCTTTTCACCCTCCAGTCACTCTTTGCGGCCATCAGATATCTACTATGTGTTCCTGCAATTTAAAGTAGAAAAGCTTTGTCTAGGCTCCCATTCGACTGCTGATCCACACGGAGCAGATAAAACCAGGTGTTGGTTCAATCCCAAGTTGATAGCCAGGGTCGTGCTTCTCTTCACCCTTCTGCTGATACCAAGGCTGGGATAAGACAACTGACTCTCAGTAGCCAAGGACCAAACGGGCACTCACCAGCCAGGGACTCAGTGGA